>CM055821.1:11482718-11915272 GCA_029582265.1 Zoroaster sp. YZ-2022 | reverse complement strand
TTTGATTTTATGCTCAATTTAATGTGGACAGTCCGGAGGGCCGTTGAATTATTCACATCCTAATGGAAACCACCCTCTACACTAGTGAACACGACCACGCTGGAAAGCATGTATTTTGCACAAAAAAAGACCTACGTTTGGAAGAAAATTAGTACCACTTGCTCAGGGACTAGTGTTTCCAAAACAATCACAGATAGAAGTAAAGGACCTAAGGTTCATGACATTGAACCATTTTTACATAATCCCTAATAAGTACAGACCTGAAATCTTTGTTTTTCGGACAAATTTGAGGACATACAAATTATGATAAACACATCGGTACATGAATTTCTCATTATTTAGTGAGGTGCACCCCTCGGGCAGACGTTATACCAACGTATTGTGAAGTTCCCGCCGACGGTGGCGCGACATATATCGTGCTTTTCTGACGTATTGGCGATATCGTAGTTATGCCCAGGTACAGGGTCGTATCTTTTACCAATATTTCGCCACCAATAAGCGATACCTAATCCATCGCTGTACATATCGACTTGTTGTTTCCAATTATTTAACGTTGAGAGGTGAAAGTCTTTACATAGTCTTTTATACGCGCCTACGTCTATATTGTTTTCAAACGCATTAAAATAATTTGAAAAAGATGTAGGACAGCTCATTTCTTTTAGCAATCGTCTAATTTGATAATATACGTGAAATCTATAAAAAAAAACGAATCATCATATTTGAATGATTTAAATGTTGATAACCTACTCCGCATCTCGTTGTAGCACAATGCGTTGTAAAATTTATTTGATTTTGATAAAATTTTAATGTGTTATGATGCCAATCATCAACTACTTTTTGACTATTAACTTTAGGTAACTTATAGTTGCTATCAAACATTATCGAAATGTGTAGTAAAAAAATCATTCTCGCTAAAGTAAATATTTATACTCGTTAAATCATTAGCAACAAAGCTAATTGGTGCGTTAAAATTTCCAGATTGTGTATATGTAAATGTAAAATTACTTTTGAAAGCTAGTGGAAACGTCATTTTATTATATATTATTATAACTTTTTAATAATAAAATGCATCATACTATTGAATTAGAAATTGAAAAAGATGGTGGAGAAGTTCAATTATTTGATACTATTGATAATCGTATGGGTAATCTCACAATAAAATTACTTAGTGCAAACATTTGGATAGGATATTACAACGTGCGTAAAAAAGAAAAAATATTTTATCGTACAACGGGTGAGCAAGAAGATGTCATTAATGTTATAGAACCGGGACTTTACACCATTATCGAAATTATTAATATTATAACAAAAGAAAAGCCTTGGATCACATTCACTATCAATGAAAAAACGGGTACTTACTTGTTAAAATTAACTCATGAAAACAAATCCGTTAAATTTTCATCCGGGTTAGCTAATTTACTCGGATTACACAATGAATTTCTAACTGTAGGAGAATATAGTAAAAAGATTGATGTATATCTTTTTAAAATTCTATACATTCATTGTAAACAAGTTTCTACGACTAATAATTATTTCAACGGTAAACAAAGCACTATTTTAAACACTTTTCCATTGCAAGGAAAATCGTATGGAGAAAGTATGTGGATGGAATATAATAACCCACCATTAAAAAAATTAAATATGGGTACTTATAGCACATTGAGTTTTGAAATTAGAGATATAAATAATCATGGTTTTCCAATTATTTTAAATATAGAAATTATATAAATATGGCGAGTATTTATGGACCTAGTCGAAGCAAAAGTCAGCTAGTTTTATTTAGCAGTAATCAAAAAAGTGTAGAAAGATATAGTGAAATTATATAAACTTCACCTAGCGAAATTTATGAACATCATGGATATCTCAACAGAGATGAAATTTTACAAAGGATAGTTTTAGTTGAAAATTTTAACGTTATACTCGGATGGCACGCTACGTTTAAACAACCCTTTTTCATGTTTAACGTATCGCCGTCGTATTGTAGTATTTTTGTACAATTTATAAAAACTGATAGTTTTGTTACGCATTCAGTAACGCGTGATTATGCGGCAAACATTTATTATATTCCTTCTCCAGAACGAAATGAGAAATTTCATTTTATCGATAATGAAACGCAACATTTAAAGTATGAAATGTGTTTTAAAATGAGAGACATTCAAAAGGTTTTTGTAGAGGCGACCTTTTTCGGTGCGTTAAATTCTAAAATCTGTTTCAATATAAAAATTAAAACTTTACCGTTAAATTAAAATTTATTTATATACTATAAATATGGCGAGTATTTATGGTCCTAGTCGAAGCAAAAGTCAGCTAGTTTTATTTAGCAGTAATCAAAAAAGTGTAGAAAGAGATAGTGAAAAAAACTTTATCTTTGAAGATACTGGATATATTCCCCCTAGTGAACTTGTACGACGTAAAATATTATCTTCTTATAATTATTTAGATGATTTAAGATTAGATATGGGTTGGAATATCAATAGAATCGGTTTTTATATTGATGATTTATTATTTTATTCATTATATGCAAATATTCATAGAGGTGAAAATAATGTTTATTCTATAGTAAAAAGTGAACAATTTGATGAAGAATTTGTAGACTGGGATAGGTTTCATCAAATTACCTTCCCAGAAAATGAACAGTTTACTTTTTCAAATGAACCGAGTTATTTTGAATGTATAATATGTTTCCTTTCAAATCATTATCAAAATCATGCTAAATTCTATTTTAAATCTACTTTTTTTGGTTCTTTGAGTACAGGTATATGCTTTGAAATAAAACTTAAAACAATTCCAATTTATACTTTTCCTAAAGACTAAAAGGTTTATAAAAATAATCTGTTACTATTAATAGTAAACAACAATGAGCATGCCTATAGAATCAACAAATGTACTTTATCCAAATTTACCGTCTATAACAGATGATGTTAAAACATTTCGATTACAAAAAATCGATAATATTCGAAAAGAATTACGAATTGAAATAAATCATCGTGAAGCCGTATATAAAAAATATAATAAAATTATTAACGCTTGTAGTATCGTAGAAACTCTCGCTAACTTAGGATGTATGGGAGCAGGAGCTGTTGGAATCACCAGTATCGCTACAGTTGTATCATCACCCATAGGATTCGGAGTAGGAGGTTTAGCTTTAGGGCTTGGTGGTGCCGCGTTTGCTCTAAGATACGTAAAATATAAATTATCTAAAAAAGCTAAAAAACACAATGAAATAAAAAAAATTAGCATCGTCTAAACTCAACACTATCGAAAACCACGTTTCAAAAGCTATCGAAGACAACGTTATTACTCAAAATGAATTTCATTTAATATGTGAAGAACGAGATAAATATTCTAAAATGAAAGAAGTTATTCGTAACAACTCTAACAAAGATACATCCTTACCAGTTAAAACAGAAGTTAAACCCGTCGATGTAAATGCAGAAAAAAAAGTTCTTATAGAAAAACTTTTAAATTTAAAGTAAACTATACCGTACAAAAATTGTATTATAATCCCGCTTCACAAGTAGCAGTAAAAACGACCGATAGACCGCCACCGTACAATTCAAACTTTTAAATTAGTTTTTCAATTTTTATGAACTTTCTTCATCGTCTTCTAAAAAGCTTTCGTCTTTAATATAAGCGAAAAGCTTCCCCAAATTACCTACCGATACAACAATTTTTAACGGTTCGTTTTCAACAAGAGGGGCGTAAAACTGTATTTGTTTGTCTAAAGATGAAATTTGTAATAAAACGCTAAATAAAACCATAGCAAATGTGGCTGAATAAGTCAGTTGTTTTTTGTCTATGTAACCCAATTCTAAAGAAGTAGTGTATAGACTTTCATTATCGCTATTAAAACTAATGTAATCTAAACTATACATCTTTAAATTAATTTTAGTGCTGACTCGCAACATTTTTTTAAGTTTTTAAAAATCGCTACTTTCTACTATATAAGGATAATTATAAATTTCTTTCCGTTATTCGTCAGGTAAACAAATTGAATCACTTTCAACTAACGTATTAATACTCACGCTGTCAATTTCTCGTTTTTTTTCACCACATGATCCAACCATACAAGTCTCGATATAAATTCGTTCGTTTTTAACGTAAATTATCAAAGATACTTTTCGTTTTATAGTACGAGTAATTTTTGGTAAATGAATTAAATTTACATTAAAGTTTATTGGATTTGAACATTTAAATTCAAAAAAGTTTTAGCGATTTAATACTACATCGATGAGTATCTGTTCTGTTCGATCCATCTCCCTACAATAAAAACCATCGTTATCTACTTTAAATGTAACCCTTGATTGAATAGCCACTAAAATGTCTATTAAACTTTTAAACGTATAACCCATTTTAATTTTCAAATAAAAATCATAGTCATTGTCTTTCTTCACCGCGATAGATTTTTGATTAATAATTACTTTTTTTTTACTTCTTCATCATAGTTTTAAAATTTTGTTTTATCAAATAACAAGGATGGTTCGACATTTTCATCATCACTCATTGATGGTGTTAGTATTTCATATTTTGTTGTCATCTTTAGTCTATAGCAACATTTTATTTTTATTTTTCAATTTTTTTATTACATTTGTTATATACTTTTACTTTTCATTCCTCCCCCTACTACTACCCACAACAATCTTATAATCTTTTTCATGACGTCATCAATCTTTTCATGACGTCATACTTTATCATAATTAGCGGCAATCTAAAAGGGAAACCCCCTAAAAATTGATTTTTTAAGTAGGTGGTCCAGACCCGGCATCTAACATACTACTGCCCCGGTCACCCACCCCTCCGAGGTTTAGTACAGACACGCCTCTGAGGACTTCGACCCATGCAATAATTCATAGGCCACAACCCATCCGTCGACCATCCAATCTTCCCAGGGCATCAACTTCTCCTTTTGAACCCTCTCTTGCAAAATCAAACAGCTCTAATGTTGATGGTAAGTTTAACTGTTTCCTTTAGTGCATGCAAGAATGAAAATTCAGCAATATGGTTTGGGCTCGAGTTTGAACGTGGTGCTGTGTACAAGCCACATTCCAATAATAACTTGGAAGATATGATATGATATGCATGTGCACCACGGAAGAGAACATTGATTTCAATCTATAATTTCTCAGAACATACAAAAATCATATTATTATGTACTATTGGTGGTTGTTTTCATTTTGCAAAGGGCATTTCCACTGGAAAATCGTAAATCTAGGGGAATATTATGAAAAGGCACCAAGGCAAGGCCTATGGCCTCCCTCAAATTCCAAGCCTAATGCAGGAAGTTGCGGTTATTTCTGTAGCGTGTTATTCATCCTTTTGTTAGAATGTTTCAATTATTTTTTCCATGTTGCAGCCACACTGGCTGCTGGTCACACTTATGACTGAGATGAAAAGCGAGATACTGGACTTGAAGAAGAAGATAATGCTGATTGCAGGGCTGCAGAGTGCCAGTGCTGCTGTTGAAGACTTTGAACTTCCAGATGGTGTTGTTTCCTCTGAAGTCTCTGGACGATGTTGATGTTCTCGAAAACCATCTGGAAACAGACAAGAGTTTGGAGAAACACCTGGTATGCAGTTTTGAATTTTAATTTGAACAATGCCACCCACACGCTGATAGTTTCTCCGATTCTTTCCTTGAGCATGGCCGAACATATTAGTGTGTCTTAAAGGAGGTTCAGAATTGTTTTGACTCCCTTTCCCCCACCCCAGTAAATAAGGAAAAGTCTGTATTAAAGCAAAAAAATACCACCACCCACAAAAAAAATAAAAAAATAAACGTTTAAGGTTTTATATGAGGAAGATGCACATTGCTATACTGATATTATTCTCCTACCCTTTATCTGGTAACATTAAGTTGCACACTAATTTAAATAAAAAAATGTCCACTTGATTACAGATTGCATCATGGTCCACTTGTGGCGGGTACTCCGTTTATCAGGCTGTGCGGAAAATCCTGGAGGGCGTCTTCGACAATAATGTAGCTAAGCTCATCAATTGGACAGGCACTGGAGGGAAAAAAGTCCTTTAAATGTCTCCGGTTAAGGACTATTTTAGAAAGTGAGTTTGATTATTTTTATGCATTAAAAAAACGTGTTCCAAGGGATTAAATGCCGAAGTTCTCTTTTTCAAACTTAAAATAGCAGCAACATGCAGACATGCTGGAGGCACCCAATTCTTTTTTCTGTTTTGGTTTAATTCTTATGTTATTCTGTGGTGCATGGTGGTTGTTTCGGTGCACTGCTTTCAATTATTTTACTAAATATTTTCTCAACTATAATATGCTGCTAGATAAGTTTGATTGAACATGGTAAGCAAAAGGAAATAAAAGTGGTAGATCACACAATTTTCCAAAGCATAGAAAAAAATCCGATAGATAGATAGTTTTTGATTGGTACTCTGCTTCATTTTGCTTAGCAAATAATTGTCAATACAATGTCTGTAAAGCTGGGTCAAGGCTGACTTTTTTTCCCTCTCCCTGTCTCACAGAAGCAATCCGGAAAAATCGTACCACTGCAAATGCAACAGATGTGGAAATTCAGCATGAGGTTGCCCACTTCCTGAAGGGGTCATATGACAGGTGTGGCGGAAGAGAAGACAAAATAAAGCTGCAGCAGCTGCTGTTGCCCGTGATCTTGATGTGCATGAGTGAAAACTCGTAACCAGAAAATTCCAGCGGTCTTAATTTCATAATTAGCTTAGCATATGAACTAAAATATGTCTGCAGTAACACTCACAATACTGTTTCAAATTGTGTGAAAAGAGGGAATTGTCTTCTCATGTAAAACAATTTCTGGTACTGCAGTCTTATAAATTTTTCTCTAAATTCAAGTCCTGACATCATAGAATGACATTCTTAGATTTATTTTATATTAGCAACTTGAGGCAGGTCATTTATAAAAAGCATATTTTGTTTTATCGTGTATACATATGTATAAACAAGCAATATTTTTGGAGATGTGGGTTATTATTTCAATGCCATAATTTTTGCCAAATTTATAATTTTTTCAGTTAGAGGAGAATCCATTTTTTTTGTGATACGGTCAAAAAGGTTTTCCCCTTGTAGGTGGTCTGAAATTGAAAACAAAAATGTGATGTGTTTTCTCTCTCTCTCACTCTTTAAGGCACTTTAAATCCGTAAATTTTCTTTCATTTTTTTTTAAAGTTTGATTTTTGTTTTTATTCTTAAAAAAAAGGGGGGTCAAAAGGAAATGTGCAAAATGCGTGCGGCCTACGGGTGACAATATCTTTTCTTGGTCTAAAGAAACATTTTTTATTTTCGGTTAAAACATGTCAGGGTCTAAGTTTTTAATGCCATATTTTGTTGTTGCCAACTTGAATAAATAAATATATAATTATACATGTATATGGATTTGCAGCGTAAATATTGTTTTATTCAGTTGTGTGTTGTACGTGTGTACATTTAATTACAAGGCGGGGGTGAGGAATGGGATTATATGCCGGGGGTATGCCAATTGATCATAAAAATAATGTAAGATGGCGGACCACCACTGGTCTTTTAGCGGACCATCCGTGGCAGCCGCCCGTTTGCCGATAAGTGGGTGGCCCGATGTCGGTCCAGCGGAGGCAGCCACTGGAAAATTATGCCAAAATACGGTCCGTCATCGGCCCTCCAGTGGCAGCCGATAGTTGCCGCTCGTGGACCGACGGAGTGCCGGCGGACAAAACTTTGGCGGTCCACTATCGGTAGCCACCCTTGGCCCGACGGTGGTGCCACCGACTGACCGCTGGTGGTCCAGCCATCTGTTGCTATCTGGGAACGTGCAGGGTTAGATTCTTGCCGCAATCTGAATTGCTCATGAACTCTAGTTCTGGATTTGTATCCCTCAAAGAATTAATAGAAGCTGAATTATCCTGAAACAATAGTGAAAAATCAATGTACATGCCTTGCCAAATCTTTTCTTTGATAGCAGTAGGAAGTAGGGACCCTAATGGGGCACAAGAACTGACTGTTGGCAAAGGCTGTGGAGAAAATGAATGCAATGGTGTACACACATCTACCATGTCAACTAAAAGGCCCGCCCTTTCACACCTGAAAACCACTCTGAGTAATGTTACTGTTAACCAAACTACCTGCCACCGGAGCCGGTTGAAAGCTAGAACAAGAAGGATCATTCAGGATACTTGAACTGTTCCCTGTGATCCTGGCCGCTGTGTTGGCAGTGTTCCCATTATTAGATGTTAGAGTCATATTTGCGTGGCTATCACTAGTGTCGGTGTGCCTGGGAATTGGTCACCACATGAAAGTTGGAAGGATTACCAGCATTAGAAGACCCTGCACCATTGGATGTCACAGTGGGGACCACAGGGGCATCACAGTGGGCGACGTCAGTGACGTGGGCATCGCAGAGGGAGCTAGTACAGGGTCTGCGGGAAGCACACTGGAAAGGGTCCGTGCCAGTGCTCTTGAAGATCGCCTTAGGGAAGACATCGAATTCTAACCTGCGGTTAAACCTTGGGGTACCTGGAGGTACCACAAGGTACATGCCTGCTGAAAAGTAAGGAGCTCATTATCTACGGGTCACTGCACATTCTTGTTTCATCATGGGCATCTTCATGGCCAGTGCTGGAGCTGGCAGATCCAGCCAGCAGCACAAAGGACCATGATGTATCTCACCATAATCACCTACTAATCCGTTGTTAGTTGTCAAAAGGTTGACTAAGTCCTTTGTGTTTGGATTTTGGGAGTGTCATGCCTTTAATCCCATAATCCCATAATCAGCAGTTGACCTCTTCCATTATTGATTATTCACGGCTCCAGCTCTTCCATTCATAAACTCTGGAGACCCAAGTTACCTTGTGGTACCTCGAGGTACCCCAATGTTTAACGGCAGGTTAGAATTCGATGTCTTCCCTTACCGGTTTCGGTTTCCGTCCCCGCTTAGCCGGCTTAGCGGATTCGGTTGCCTTTTTCCGCCGAGGCATTGTTATTCAGACCAGAAGATTTCTTGTCGATGCCAAATATTTCCAATGTCAATGAACTGGAGCGTAGGCCTATTTGTCACTCCAACTCCAAGTAATTAAGTTCCAAGATAACACATTACAATAAGTTAACGGACATCTCTCATACAAACACCAGCGTTGAAATACGCACTGCATTACGCACACAGACAAGTATAGACCAAATGCATATACCCTCTATTTTATGAAACCCATGCTCCCAAAAGAAACAGGTACTGGACATAGTAACTGTACCCCATGCAAATTTAGTTTGTCTACTTGCTGTAGAAACCCAATATTTCTGCTTTTGGAAAATTTGTACATATGTACCTATCGAATTCAAAACGACAACTTTTGCGCTTCAGCACTGACCTCGTCACGCACGACCATTAACAATACACGTGTTCGCGGTGGTAAGACGCTCCCTACGTGGCCTCCAGTGGGCGGTCTATTTGCTGTTCACTCATGTAGTTCATTCATGAAGTAACTGCACAGTTAGTTGCTGTAGACCATAATGAATATTCAAACAAAGTTTTAATGAAATTTACAACATTTTACTGTATGTACCTATGTAATATTCATAGACCACCGAAGTTGATCGACTGCATTCTAATGACACAGTTGTGCGCCGCATGCAATCTTCACGGTACTGCATGCTGATTGGCTAATCGACGCGAGGAGGTCACCGGTTCACTGCGTGATCATTAAAATGAATATTCATTACTTCCCAAACCACCGCGCGTTGTAATTAGCTTATGTAAATAAGTGATGATGTCATATAGCTCATTAAAGTTTGTCACTGAGCCCGTGCTTACTTATTGTAATGAGCGATCAAACTGGCGATGTGAGAATGTACAGTCCAAAGTTGGTGTGACCCAAGCCGCCAATCCTTGTATTAATTAATAATTGCAGCAATTCCAGGAAAAAACCAATGTTGAAGCCGCCGAAGTCCATACACATTAACGTCAAACTAGGCCTATACTCCACCGTGAACTTTAAATGTATTATTCACTGCTAGTAGTACTCAGTGCTTTGTTACTGTTAGGCCTTGTGCAATTCCAGGCAAAATGTATTCCAATAGAAAAGGCTAAATCACTGCGAATCCGTCCGGATAATAAAATCATTATCATGAATAAGATATGTTTTCTTTCAATCATTTAAATGTGTGTCCTGTAACCTACGTATCTTGTCTCTGTTTGGATATGAGCCCAATTCCTCTGGATGTTTGCCCATTGGGCCCATTATTCACCAACCTGCACATTTTGGAATAGTTGATGTTCCATTTTCAAGACAATGATGCTCAGTGATGTGTGATCGCATGAATGCAAGGATGGTATCAATGGAAAGCTAATAGCCCCTACCTCATGATGCAATCATGTTTATAATCATAAACCTCATAACCTGTGGTCATATTAATCCATTATTTGTGGATTACCTTTTTATTGAGTCGCCCTGTATAGCAAAATAGAACAGAGATATGTTGGATGTGATTTTGTCTCTAGGAATATAACTGTTAGTAAAACTTATTATCTATTTAGTATTGTAGGCCTATAAATGGGTAATAAACTGGTCCAACCACTCTCAAAGAAATAAACCCAACAAAATACACATTCAGTTCACTTCTCACCCCAAATAATCTAAACATAATCATTCAGATAATATGATATAATTATATTTAATATTGACAACATCAGAAACGTGAAGTAAACGTGAAGTAAAAATATTCACTTGCAATACCAAGGGATTGTAGCTTTGAACCAATAATAGGCATATCAGACGAGCGTAAAATATTTATACAGTCAGGAAAATATGTAATGAGTAATACTGTTCTTTCACTCCAAGCTGCTTATTAACCCGGAGATTAGTTGCCCGGGTGTATGTATTTTCTTGTCGTTAACCCCGAAATAACCTGGAGATTTCATATAATAAGACTAATAACACGCCCCCATGACCAGTCTCGTGTTTTGTGACCTAGCGTCAAAGCCCGGTTTCATTTTATCAGCTGTTAGAAGCCCGAGATTTAGTATAATTTTTTACGGACAACTTAATTGGGTTACTTTTAAATGTATTAGTGTCAAATGATTTCTGTTCATGTTCAGTTCAGTGTCACAGGGAAAGTAATATTGTTATATCTTTGAGAGTGGTTGGACCAGTTTATTACCCATTTATAGGCCCACAATACTAAATAGATAATAAGTTTCACTAACAATAGACAAAAATCACATCAAAAATCACAACTTCATAAAAACATATCTCTGTTCCATTTTGCTATCTAAGAATATTGGAAAAATTCACATAGGGAACTTGGAAGGAACACTTGTTTTTTTTCTTCAAATTTTATTTGATGCTTCTATTTCATTACAAAAAATACAGCGAGGGTCAATTGATCAATCACATTGAAGGCGACGCGCGACGGTCGACGGTCGACGGGCGACGGGCGACGCGCAACGCACGACGTTTAGAAGGGCGACGGGCGACGTTTAGTAGGGCGACGTTTAAAAGGGCGACGGGCGACGTTTAGTAGGGCGACGTTTAAAAGGTCGACGGGCGACGGTCGATGGTCGATGGTCGACGGGCGACGGGCGAGGCGCGACGCGCGACGTTTAGAAGGGCGACGGGCGACGTTTAGAAGGGCAACGGGCGACGTTTAGAATGGCAGATATGGAATTCCATAATGAGCGCCGTGATAGCTATGACAAACGTGGTCGTTCCCCATACCGTTGATCTGATAAGCGCGACTTTGTTACTCGCTCTTCCACCCCAATTCTCGACGAGTAACATTCACTTCTGCTCCTATAACCCACACTCAGAACCAGGGAAACGAGAATTAGTGAGTGATATGGGTCATTCGCTAACTACTTCTTCCCAAGTGACCCCACTCGCTGTAGCCTTACAACCACTCTCTTGTATTGTGTTTCTATAATGGACACCTACGCGGCGTGTTTTTTTTTGGCAGCGACTTTTTTTCACGCGGCGACTTTTTGTTTTTGGGCGGCGACTTTTTTTTACGCAGCGACTTTTTTTACGTAGCGACTTGTTGAGTGTTTTGGGGATTCCCGTACAGGTTACTCACGCGCATGCGCTTAACTGATCTAAATTGCGTTTCAGGCCGTAAATCAACAAAGTTGTACTTTGCAAGAATACAGAATGCATTGATGTCATAAATGACGCACAAGGCATTTTAGGTGTATTTACTGTAACTGGTATTTACTACATTCTTAAAAGGATTTTCCCAAGAGTTAAATTTGTGCTAGAATTTGAGCCATAATGGGTGCTATAGAATAAGTCTAGTAGTGATCAATCTTTTTTCGAGGAAAAACGATGATCCACTTCTAAGCAACGATAAACTGGGTCGAGTTGTCCGTGTCGAGTTGTCTTATGGGTCGAGTTGTCACAAGGTCGAGTTGTCACAAGGGTCGAGTTGTCTGGTGGGTCGAGTTGTCTGGTTGATCGAGTTGTCACAAGGTCGAGTTGTCACGTCCACAAGGGTCGAGTTGTCTCGTGGGTCGAGTTGTCCGTGTCGAGTTGTCACAAGGGATACATAACTCTATGTCTAGCCCACTATACTAGTACGTAGTAGAGCCCGGGTCTAGTCTTCTAGTTCTAATCTAGTCAAGTAGTAGATAGGACACTAGCTAGTGCCGTTTTGCACGGCAGCCGATGTAACGGTACGACTCAGCAAAATTGGTACATGGGGAAGGGCGCCATCACGCGGTAGGTAGGTAAACCGAAGCAGACGACGTTAACTAAGTGTAGAAAGCTACAGGAAGGTAACGGCAAGTTTAGGGCAAATTCGCGTTAAAGACAAAGATGTGAAAGACTTAAATGATGATTGAAATTATACATATTGTATAATATCCATCTTAAAATGGTATGCATAGATTTGAAAAAGTGTTCCTTCAGGATTTACAAGGGGGTTTATATAAAGCAAATGGGAAATGCATCGGGTGTCTTTTCTGCAGACTACGATTTTTGCTACCCAAGTCATGATAATCTTTTTATACAAGTGATAACCTTTGGATTTTTATTTTATTTTTGTCTCTGCCTTAAGAAAGGTTTCCTATCTCAATAGATTTGTTTAATTAAACCAATAAAGTGGAAGCAAAAGCTGAGATCGTGTCCTGTATATCATCAATCACTTTTAATCATCACTTGCAAAAGGTAACAGTACCGGATAAGAAGGCCCCAATTAATGATCAGCTGTGCTGGATGAGCAACCATCTGTAAAGATTTCTATAAATAAATTCTATAAATAAATAATAAATAAATAAATAAATAAAATAATAAATTAATAAATTCTTGTAAGTATACTATAGGCATATAAAAATAGTACACTAGCATGCATCTGTAAAGATGGTTATACAGTAAATAAATTGATAAACAAATTGATCAATAAATAAATAAATACATTTCTATAAGTGTACTTCAGACATATAAAAATAGTACACTAACATGTATCTGTAAAGGTGGATATAAATAAATAAATCAATAGATAAATAAATACATTTTTATAAGTGTACTATAGACATATAAAAATAGTACACTAACATGTCTCTGTAATGGTTATAGATAAATAGATAAAAAGATAGATAAAAAGATAAATAAATAAATAAATGTAAATAAATAAATGTAAATAAATAAATGTAAATAAATAAATAAATATAAATAAATAAATAAATATAAATAAATAAATATAAATAAATGTAAATAAATAAATAAATAAATAAATAAATAAATATTTATTGTAAGTATACTATTGACATATTATATCACAGCTCTTTAAATAAAAAAAATGAAAGAAGTCAGTGGTCAACGATTTCTTGTATATGATAAGACCCAACTTGAAAAACCGATAAAAATGAAGATTACAATCCCATTTGGGATTGTTGGTGCAATTTATGGCAGAACACCAAACTTTCGATCTGCTCGCCATCACTTGTTTAGTTGGTGGCTAATTGGTTGCAAGTTTGCTATAGTCATAGTGCAGTAGCACCGCGCAAACGATTTTGGTTTTACCTACCTAACAACAGCGGGCGCACTTCCATGCCCAGCCATTTTGCGTTTCACGTTTCCACACAGAGAGTCATATCTATCTTTGGTAGTATACATGTAGGCTACCGTCAGAGACCAGACTGAAGTCATCACCGAATTTGGTGCTAGCACGAAATTTGGTGCTGGCACCGAATTTCAAATACCGCAAAAGACCGTCAATATACGTCATTAAAGAGTGCATACAATTATCCAATCGGCATAATTTTTTTCCATAATAATGTACAATGTACGAACGGCATACCTATCTTTGACCGAAAGGTTTCCATTATAAAATGGCAAAATTGAAATTTTTTTCTTCATAGATGTGTTCATCACATCTCTAGCTATAATCTATTAACGCCCCCAATTAATCGATCCACTAATTAACCCAGTCGGACTAAGGCCAAATAAAAAAAATTGTTGAGTTGCCCTCCAGTGAAAATATTTGAAGGGGTCGGTCGGTCGGGATTTTTTTTTTTTTTTCTCCTTGACTGTCATTTTAAGATTGAAATGCATTGGAACTGAAACCACATACCATGTTTTTCATTTGTATACCTATCAGCAAGGAATTTTGCTTCAGAATAAAAGTATCCCAAGCAGTTTTGTTGTACTTTTCGCTGTGATTGACACAGCAAATTCATCCATATTGCGTGCAATGCTCAACATGCAACGTGTGAGTGGCCATTCGATTTGAAAACGTGTAGATTGAGTCGCAATCGTTGACACACGTACAGTGCAGGGAGCCAGTGCACAACATGTGAGGGCCATTTGATTTGAAAACGTGTAGATTGAGTCGCAATCGTTGACATACAAAACAGTGCGCGAAGCCAGTGGAAAACATGTGAGGGGACCATTCGATTGGAAAACGTGTAGATTTGAGTCGCAATCGTTGGCACACAGTGTGTGCGAAGGCAGTGCACCATGTGAGGGCCGGGGCCATTCGATTTGAAAACATGTAGATTGAGTCTTGGGTACCGGTAAATTTACCGGTTAAAAAAGTGGAAAATTTCACAAATCAAACGTATTATGTTTTATACAAAGAAAATTGGTAAGTTTCATTAATAAATAGGCCTATGAATGACGGGAAGAAAAAAAAAAAAAAAAAAAAAAAACCCCGACCCGAGATTTCAGCACTTTTGGGTCGGTCGGTGGAGGGCAACTCAACATCTTTTTTTTTTTGGGCCTAATTAAAGAGTGCATACAATTATCCAATCGGCATATCCATATGTACAATGTACGAACGGCATACCTATCTTTGACCGAAAGGTGTCCATTATAAAATGACAAAATTGTAACTTTTTTCTTCATAGATGTGTTCATCACATCTCTAGCTATAATCTATTAGCGCCCCCAATTAATCGATCCACTAATTAACCCAGCCGGACTAATTAGAGCTGCCGAGAACCAGACTGATGTTAGCACGAAAATTGGGCCTGAATTCCGGCCAGCACGATTTTCGTGTTGGCACGTATTTTAGCCGTATTTCAATACGGTAGCCCAGAGCGGACAAACTGAAAAATGGAAAATCCTTTAAATAATTTCAAAATTTTTGTATATTGTCTCCTTCAGCCTCAGGCATACTTCATTTTCCTGACGGCAATTTACGCCATTTTAAAGGCAGGCCAATTAATTTGATGAAAACACTGATTTTGGTAAAATAATTCTTAGGTTACAATTTTAACAATAAATCACAATCAAGTAAACAGTTAATTTTTATAACTGAAATTCGGCGACAAGTTCAGCTATTGAGCTAAACAATTTTGGCACATGGTGTCAACGCAATTAGTACACGAAAGCGCATTTTATTAATGAAAAATTGGCACATTTCTCGTCTAAAATATTAAAATATTATTATAACACCCCCTTGTACCTACCGTCTGGTAGACTTAATTTTGGCGACGACAAATTCTGCCATTAGTTACTGCCTAGCCCAATTAATTTAAATATTGACAGTTTTTGGGTAAAAAATGTTTCGAATCCTGTACAAATAGTGTGCAAAAGCGTATTTCTCTATGAAAATTGCCACATTTCTCGTCTAAAATGTTAAAATATTTTTATAACACCCCCTTGTACATACCTTCTGGTAGACTTAATTTTGGCGACGACAAATTCTGTCATTAATTTAAATATTAACAGTTTTTGTGTAAAAACAAACGATGTTTCGAATCCTGTACAAATAGTGCACGAAAGCGCATTATTTTGATGAAAAATTTCCACATTTCTCGTCTAAAATGTTAAAATATTATTGTAACACCCCCTTGTACATACCTTCTGGTAGACTTAATTTTGGCGACGACAAATTCTGCCATTAGTTACTGCCTAGCCCAATTAATTTAAAAATTAACATTTTTTGGTAAAAAATGTTTCAAATTCTACACAAATATTGCAAGAAAGCGCATTTCTTGATGAAAAATTGCCACATTTCTCGTCTAAAATATTAAAATATTATTGTAACACCCCCTTGTACATACCTTCTGGTAGACTTAATTTTGGCGACGACAAATTCTGCCATTAGTTACTGCCTAGCCCAATTAATTTAAAAATTAACAGTTTTTGGTAAAAAAAATTCAAATCCTACACAAATATTTCGATGTGAGGCGTGAAATATTGTCGAGAGGGTAGGTGTAAAAGTTTGTCAAGTTTGTCAAGACGGATTGCATGATGATTCTCAGGCACTCAGGGGCGTAGGCGGATAATAGTTACATGTGAATATTGTCGGAAGCTGCTTAAGACAAAATCCAGAAAATCACTTCAGTTATTACTTGGAGATCTACAGACGACTATTACATGTAAAACAAATGAACTACTAGTAGACATGCTACCATTGGGATCCACTACCTCACACAGACACACAGTCTTTTTCCGTAATTGTGGGGACATACACTCGCTTTTACACACAGTTGTGAGGACCAAAAATGCTATGGGGACATGACAATGTCCCCACAGATACGGTGTCATGGCCTACCCGTTTCTTATATGTCCCCACAACCCTACGAAGGCCTACCCACACACACGCACACCATAAAAACAAAAACAATTATGATATTTAACAATAAAAATATAATAGTTTAATTGCTTCATGCAATGGCACATGAAGTGGAGAAATAAATAAAAATTAAACTACGTTATGTGTTATAAATGTCCCCGCATAAACTCATTGGCATTTCCAAATGGCGTCTTGTTTACATTTTCACCATATAATTATGTTTTGTTCATGACTATATTGTTCCATTGAGGTTTTTAAGTCTGCTTTCACCAGTGAAAGCAGCGGTGACAATTATTTTACCAAACCCCTCAGCTTAGGCTGTATATGTATATACGATTACGATTGCAAAGTGAGACTTAAAGATGCATATAAAATGTTTTCCGTTTTGTACATACCCTCCACTGTAACGTTATTTCGCCTTTAAAGGAAAATAATAAAAACTGTCAAATTGAAGTATTTCACCCAAACATTTCCAAAGTATTGTTCAATTGTTGAATTGTGTAACGCCTTTATGAAAGTAAAATTCAAGATAAATAATTGGTAAACATATGTTGTAAGAAAATGAAATAATTAAAACATTTCATCCTTTAAGACACAACGTATGACGTGTGACGAATTTCTGACGATTGTAAGTTTTGTCGGAGAAATTACACGTATGTTGTTTGCACTATTTATGTTTTGTTTTGTGGGCATTAATGATTGTATGGATCGACAATTTGCAAAATGACTTCAGAGGCGGTATTAAACACTTCAAAGGCACTGGACGACGAGTGGGAAGTGTAGTCGTGATAAGTTATTTGTAGGTGTGAGAATTTGTTTCAGGGCGTGATGTTTTTTTAGGGGGACGCCAGCGTGAACGTAGGGCGGGGGGGGGGGGGAAGGGTAAGCGTTAAAAATGCACCCGAAATTAAATCACCTCTGTAGGCTTCCTCGATGGCTTAATTTGGTGTTTATTTGACGACCGAGGTACGATTTGCCAACTGAAAATCCATGTGGGGGTGTCACACCCCACATGCCCCCCCCCCACCCCCCCTTGTGCCGATGACACTATTTGAAGTTGACCGCAGTACTGGATGATTTTATTTTATAACATTTGTTGTGGGGAGCTAGACTACCCCCATCTAGATCCATGATGTTTGAGGATCCGGGGTGATTCTCACCAGTAATTAAAACAATGTTCACACAGAAAAACAAAAGTTACAGATTCACACGAGCTGTAGGCCTACTACCCTATTCAATGATTGGACGGAATAATATTGGGTCACTAACGTCACCGGTAATTTCGCGTCCAGTCGTCAACTTTAAAAGGGTGTAACAAACTACACATTTAACATTCGAGCCGATCCGTTGTAAGTTTGTGGGTTTGCTCTCTCACAAATATGAATGAACAAACTGGGTCTGGTTACCGTGCTAAAGCCATTCGATGGAGTGAAGGAAGTTGTGGAAAACAAAGCAAGTTTCGTTGGCCGGCGACAGAGGACGTCGAGAAACCAGTAAGTTCATAACTGATATTTAAAAATATTGAATTATATACATTTGTTCTCAAGGCATTTATTTCGCATTGTACGAGATCGCCTGGATAAGTGGAATGTTTAAAAGGGGTAGGACGTGTTGAAATCTGGACAGTACGTACGACATGCAGTTCGACGTAAAAACTCACTGACACTACCCAACTTCTGTAGTGTCAAAACCTAGACCAAAATATGAACAACAATGTACAGTATGCATATCTCAAATGCATGCATAATAAATTAAATATTATTTATTCAAACACTCTAGTTTTAAGATAAAACTAAAAGTTGTAAAAGTATCATAAACAAATAAAAAGGGTCAGGTTTTTGAGAAAACGATGAAAAAGCTGTTACATTTTATTTATTTATTTTTTGTTTTACAAACATTTGCCATATTTAAATAATAATAATTATTATTACGTGTTAAAGTTTACACAAAGTAATTTGTTTATGATAATTCGTTCATTTTATAATAAAAACTTCAATATTGTACCTTCATTTTGGCATAAATAAGTTTATAATCATTATAAAAATTTAGGAGTGCATGTGTAAGCGTGCTGTATGGTGTTAAGTGTTTTCTTATAGCCTAAACATGTTACATCCGGAATTAAAGGTTAGCCCAATCAATGTCAGTCATGAACAAAATAAATTAGTCCTAAGTAAAATCATAATGACAGAATTTGTCGTCGCCAAAATTAAGTCTACCAGAAGGTATAGTCTATGTTATAAAAATATTTTAATATTTTAGACGAGAAATGTGGCAATTTTTATAGAGAAATACGCTTTCGTGCACTATTTGTGTAGGATTTGAAACATTTTTTTACCAAAAACTGCCAATATTTAAATTAATTAAGCTAGGCAGTAATTAATAGTAGAATTTGTCGTCGCCAAAATTAAGTCTACCAGAATGTATATTCTAGAGGGTGTTATAAATATATTTTAATATTTTAGACGAGAAATGTGGCAATTTCAATTTTTCATCAAAAGAATTCGCTTTCGTGCACTATTTGTGTAGGATTCGAAACATCATTTTGTTTTACCCAAAACTGTTAATGTTTAAATTAATTGGGCTTAGCAGTAATAGCAGAATTTGTCGTCGCCAAAATTAAGTCTACTAGAAGGTATGTACAAGGGGGTGTTATAAAAATATTAAAATATTTTGGACGAGGGAAAATGGCAAATAATTGGTCAAAAATGTGTTGGTGTACAAAACTTTTATACCAAATAAGGGGGAAATGTTACAATTTAAAAACTACAACAACAAAATCATTCGAAAACGTCCTTCTGTGCACTACTTATAATATACCAAGAAACTGTTGCCATTAATTAATGGGACAGTCTTTAAAAAAAAACACTGAAAATGGTTTATGTTTCTCATTAGTTTGTCCGTTCTGGGCCACCGTAATGAAATACAGCCAAAATGTAATTTTCGTGCCAACACGAAAATCGTGCTGGCCGGAATTCAGGCCCGATTTTCGTGCTAACATCAGTCTGGTCTGCCGAGAGGCCTGAGGGGAAAACTTCTTCTCTTATTAATAATTAGTCAACTATATAGTACTACTTGTACTAGTAGGAGTGGACTTAGGCCTATAGTAAAACAATCCATAGAGCCAGATCAATATGGAAAGTCAGCTTATTATGTGGTGTGGAAAGCTGACCGAGGCAGTTAATGTAGCCATGAACTCTGAAGTAGCGCAAGAAGAACGTATGGAGGCCTATAAGGTTTGTATTGACTATTGTATTGTTATATGACGTGTACACATGTATTTATGGCATGCTCCTAAAATGACGCACCTCTCTTATTCGTGTGTTAGTACATATTTATGTGGTAGCCTGTGTAGCCCTCAAGCCCACTCCTTGTATTATGTCAGTAGGGGCGCACACACCAACTCGGAGACTGCACCCCGATCCGCGGATGTCTCCCGATATGGAGACAGTTTTGGCCCCCAATATTTAGGAGACTGTCTCCAACTTCGGAGACTTTTTTTTTTCAGGAGAAAAATTGGCCTCGGTGAGTTTGAATTGGCCTATTTACACACAATAAACTGATTTTTTGTCAAAATACCTTCAAATCCACCGTTTTACTTCAAAATTCCACCGTCTACTTTTCAAGGAATCAAGTAGCTACAGTAGGCCTATAACACCCTATTTTAATTTTTTTTAAATACCTCTTTCGGTTCTTGAGATATGATCTTTTAAAATTTTTAAAATTGTTACTTCGTGTGCTGCTAATTTGACTATCAAAGCATTTATGGTATTGGTAACTCATAAATTTCACAAAAATTACACAAAAATCTTAAGTTATCAAACTGAAGCTATTAATCAGTGTGAGGAATTCAATGATGTTTTTTGTTTCCTAATTAATAGGTCATTTAGTTCTTGAGATATTGGCTGTTGAACTTCGAAAAGTTGTAAGATTTAAGCAATAAATTAAAACAAGTGTGACTTGGAACACTGTTTTTTCTTTTAAATTTGATGTTTTTGTGGTCAGAATATAAAAATAAAAATAAAAAATAATAGTAAAGGGAAAGAATGTCGTATCTGGCCGCCACTTTTTAAGGGCTTTTTTGGATTTTTTTTGCAACCACTAACCAGTTAAAAAATCATTCTATCGATTTTTGGTGGTACAGAAAGTGAAAACTATCTTTAACCCTAACCCTCCAGGGTATTTTGGCTAGAAACCCTGCCAGACGCAACAGAGTGCATCGTTTATCAAAGTGACTTGGCTGCCAAGTGCAGCAAGATTCATCTTGTCACAAATCTCAAGGCCGAACTGCCTCAGAGTCTGTGGTCACCAAACGCAGCAGAATACAACTCTGGCATTGTTTAATGGGACCAGCTCTCAATAGAAACAGACTTGGCTGCTTATGCACTGGTGTTGACAGCTAAATGCATCAAAGTGCATCAGACTTTTCCAGCTGATGCACTCTGCTGCGTCTAGCAGGGTTAGGGTTAAAATCCACTTTTAGGATGGTTTTCGGACTTGATTTCCCTTCTAAAAAATCCTCCCCTTCATGTACAATGACTGTGTTGGTCACTAATTGTGGAGTTTACAAGATCAGACTGACATGACTGAGGAAGTCATCGTATACCAAAAATGCCTGATTTTTCATGAAATAAATATCCTGGAATAATTTGAAGTATATGTCCATCATCATCCATATGTTCTCCACCTTACCTGGTAGGTAAGATTACATTATTGGTTATACACATGTATTTAATGAAAAATAGTGGCGGCCAGATACGACATTCTACCCCAGTAAAGAAAGTGTTAAGCCCAATCATTACGGGCCCAGTTAAATAAAAAAAAAGTAAAAAGGTTACACTTCATTGATAAATATTAACCATGCAATGCATCAATCATTTAGGCGGATGAACATGATGAATACTGTACAACAGTAACAATATCTGAACATGAACTTGAATATTCCTCCGAGACCATATATTTGTACATACATGTACATGACATATCCGCCATCATCGCGTAACAGTTGGCTATGTTGATATGACCCCAGAAATACCCTTTTCGCGAGAGTTCGCGAAAAACAGTCCAGATAATGTTAAAATCCGCGTTGACAAAATGTGTCTGTTGATTTAATATAAATTTGAACACTTTTTATTTCAAAATCTTACATTTTTTTTTACTAAAAATGCCGGAAAGTTAACAATTTCTTACTTGTCAAATTCTTTTTCCTCCATTCACAATGGCTTGGTACATGTATATCAACATGATCATGTTTCACGCATTGAACTTTTATCGAAATATATGTATCAAAGAATCTCACGAAAAAACGAATTTTCAATGAGACCTCAAAACTGGAAACAGTATAAAAAGTCTGGTCAAACTGGCCATCTGTCGGAGTCGCAACCAAAAAGTTGTCCTCAAAACCACGCATATTTCTGGACAAATATCTCGTGTCTTGTGGATTGTCTTAAATTAAAGAGTATGTACTGTACATGTACATGTATTACATTATGTATACTACATTATCTGTGACTCTTGTGGGAAGTTTTTAGACCGTTTAGCTTCTACGGATTCCAGATTTTTTTTTTTTTTAACATGGTGGCACATACATGTAGGCAAATGTGTTAACTCGTGTTTGGGTGTTATAGCTATTTCAAGTTACAGACCTCCGAAGTTCATGCCGCTGTGTGTGAAGCGGAGTCGCCGCACTCCATTAGCCACTTTACCGATATTGTATTTATTCGGTACCGAATAATAGTGTCGATATTAACCCTCCTATGCCCAGGCTGAAATTTGGCCCAGTCTGCACGGCACTCACAGACAGTCACTTGAGTATTTTTGGTTGCATTGTCAATTGGTAGGTCAAACCACAGAGTCACACAGAGCTGTGTATGTACTGATTTATTTGAGTGCACTGCACAAAGTCAATGGGTTGGGAGTTACATACAAATTTTGAGTGTCTTTGACTGGTTTTGGTTTGACCTCCTTATCACAGCCACATGTGCTTGCATGTATTTGAGTCCACTGCACAAAGTCAATGGGTTAAGAGAGACATACAAATTTTGAGTGTCTTTGAGTGTTAAACCTATAGGAGAGTTAATGCATTACATTTAAAGTACCTTTATAATGTATCGATACCGCATACATTGTACACTGATATATACCGGTACCGCATATTTCGATACCAATTGCAATGTACACGTATTTATGATATTAACCCTAACCACCCTGAATCCATCAAAATCCATCCCCCTATATTGGAAGATTTTGGTGGATTCAGGATACTTCCACATGCTCAATGTGGCGGATTTTGATGGATTCAGGATTTCAATAGTTTTTAACTGCTTGGTCATGTTGGTTGATGGATTATAGTTACATGTACTGTATATGTTAGATTTTGATGGATTCTAATGTATGCAGCAACATACTATACAAATTTTCATGTGAGCATGGTATCCTGAATCCGCCAAAATCCACCAAAAATTGAGTGGTGGATTTTGGCGGATTCAGGATATGTCCAATATCTACACTGGCGGATTCTGATGGATTCAGGACACCAGCATTTTGTGTGTGACAAAATTGGTGGATTTTGGTGGATTCAGGATACTTTCTAGTAAAAATACCCAAGGAGTTAGGGTTAATACTTACCCATATTTTGACACGCCTACACGATGTTTGGGCAACAAATATGAATGAAAATCAGACACTTGAAGACTTCTATTGACCTTTGTATGTCTGATATTCATGATTTTAAAAAAATACATTGTTTTTATCAACTTTAAAAAGTTTATTAGCATAACCCATATATATATCCATTTTTATGTTATTCTTTAAAAAATACCAGCAATTAATTTTAAATTAAAAAAAACAAATAAATATAAAAAAAAAAAAAAAAAAATTAAAAAAATTATTTCATAATGCAGGTGATGCCAAATAAGGGAAGCCACCAAAATTAAATTAATTGGCACACCGCGTCGCGCCGTGAAGCGCCGCATATCGACCCGCGTGGTGCGCCGTGCGGCCAAACTAGCAAACTAACATTACAATAGCAACAAAAGCACATTGTAATAGATTCATGGTTGGTTGGATTCCTAAAGATCGTGGCGCAGTGGCAGCGAGCTGCATGTCCGCCGATAGTCCTGCTTTTCAGTGTAGCAAAAGACATTCAGCTTCACAGTTGGTTGGATTCCTAAAGATCGCGGTGCAGTGGCAGCGAGCTGCATGTCCGCCGACGGTCCTGCTTTTCAGTGTAGCAAAAGCCATTCAGCTTCACGGTTGGTTGGATTCCTAAAGATCGCGGCGCAGTGGCAGTGAGCTGCATGTCTGGCGACGGTCCTGCTTTTCGGTGTAGCAAAAGACATTCAGCTTCACGGTTGGTTGGATTCCTAAAGATCGCGGCGCAGTGGCAGCGAGCTGCATGTCCACCGACGGTCCTGCTTTTCAGTGTAGCAAA
Source organism: Zoroaster sp. YZ-2022 (assembly GCA_029582265.1). Lineage (NCBI taxonomy): Eukaryota > Metazoa > Echinodermata > Asteroidea > Forcipulatida > Zoroasteridae > Zoroaster > Zoroaster sp. YZ-2022. The sequence continues at coordinate 11,890,868 of CM055821.1, read as the reverse complement.
AGACATTCAGCTTCACAGTTGGTTGGATTCCTAAAGATCGCGGCGCAGCGGCAGCGAGCTGCATGTCCGCTGACGGTCCTGCTTTTCAGTGTAGCAAAAGTGTACAATGTACATGTAGCATTCAGCTTTCAATGTTTACACAAGCAGTGACGATTTTCAGACATGTATCAATTGATTTCAGTGCCCAAACTACAAAATCCTAGCGGCTTCACAGAGAATCTGAATTTGCAAAACCAGATGGAGGACATACATGTATTTAATCAACAATGGGGGTGGGAATGTTGCCAGTAATGGTTGATACACTGTTTATGGCAGGAATTTATTTCAGGTGCTGCATCCCATCAACCATAATTGAACAACAATAGGGCTGTCAATCATACTGTACAGAGAGCCTTGGTTCACTTTGTTTTATCTGGCCAGGATGAATTAATTTCAAGAACTCTGTATGATTTTCTAGAATACATGTTCACTGGGAAAATATTTTAAGGTACACAGTTGGGCATTGGCCTACGGGCAGGCAATCTTGTATTAAGCGTACATGTACACTGTACATGTATACAGTATTTTTCATGCAGGGGCTATGCATTATTCCCCTTTCCATGACAATTTCCAAGTTGGCGGCTCAGGAGATTTATTGTTCTAAGTCAGCTGATATGTATAACAATTACATAAATGTACAGAGACACACATTCACACATTGTTGGCATGATGAATAAGTTATCGATCGAACTTGTATTATTTTATTCAATGTACAGTGTACATGTAATTATTACTATAACTGTGTTTTATTGGTCCTAAAAAGGACCGTTAAAAACGTTACTTTGTGGTATGATCAAGCTTGATTTTGATTATTAAAAATTTGTCAGGAAAATGAGTGGCTCACCGTGGTTGAAATGAACAATAAATCTCACCACTACATATAAATGAATGCTCATTTTGTTAATTTTCAAAAACGTTTATTATAAAATGAAGTTAGTAAAGTTTCTAGAGTTCCTTTGAATACGGACGTAGTGATCGTATGAAAGTGCACGTGTGAATTGAACACGGTACTGTGTGCATAGGGGGTGGCTCAATTGCTCAATGTTCCAACCCCCAAACTCAGGAGAAAAAGAAAAAAAACACGTGTGAAGCCAAACAAACAAATAAAAATGGGCAGTTGTGATGCGATACGGAAATCGTTCACTGACCACTTGCTTTTTCCAAAATTTGCTTTTTTGATGGGGCTATGCAATTTCAGGTTCTGCATCCCATCAACCATAACTGAAGAACAATAGCGCTGTCAATCATACTGTACGGAGAGCGTTGGTTCACCTTTTTTTCTGGCCGGGATGAATGAATTCCAAGAACTCGGTATGATTTTCTAGAATACATGTTCATGAGGAAAATGTTTTAAGGTACACTGTTGGGCATTTTTGGTTGCTCGCCTATGGACAATATTGTATACGTTTATAGTTTGGAATGTGTTGGTCCAGGGCAAAAGTGAGTGTGGCACTTAGTGGCTGTGCCACGGCCCGCCGATTAATTTATTTTTGGTGGCTTCCCTAAGACTCATCACAGTGGTTACAGCAGGTTAAAATATGCACAGAACTTCAGTTTTATTAATTTAAAACTAAATGACATTCAGATATTAAAATTAAGTTGTGACATGCCAGTTTCAATCAGTATGCTCTGATCATCTTCAGGAGAATACTGGACTCTGGGAGATGCTGCTTCTTAAGTAGGATGCAGGAGGATTAGTGCATTGTACATTGTGCATTTTATCCGCTCCATACTCCGTTCGTGAGAGCCTCGAGCAGCAGCGGAGACGCCTTTCATTGTAGGGTGCAGGCATTAAACAGTGGAACTGGGATCCTTGGAGTGGGGGTGAGAAGTGTGTGTTTACTGAACCAAATCGGTTGTTAACAAGCACTGGGAGCGGGAGGGTGGTTGACTTAGGATGTAGGAGATCCCTCAGTCTGGGGTGGGTTGTGGACTTTGGATATATAGAAGATCCTTCAGTCCGTAGTAGGGGTTGTCAAATACACATGTATCGCTGATGTAGAAACTGATGTCCTGTACGTGGAATAGTGTTATGCTTGATGAAACTGAAGTAGAAGAGGACAATAGAAAAGAGACAGGGGCAGACCAAATGATAAAGTGCTCAACATAAATAACAGGCTATGATAAAATTGAAGATTTTATGAAGGCATTGATGATAGAACACAATTCAAACCTCTCTGATTTGAAAAGGGTATTAAGTATTAACCAGTTTGCGTCGGAGGCCGTGTATACACGCAATTTTTTTTGGCACCGTGGATCGGAGTGTCTAAACACGGCAAAGGAAACTCCGGAATATTGGTATGCATGCTCGGTTGAGCCACCCGTGTACGGTGACATGCTCGGAAGACGTGGCCACCCGCTGTGGAAGCTTCCATTCACGGTGTGTGTGGGAAAAATAAACCCGCACAGGGGCCCAGAAAAACTTGTTTTATTCCCGACGCGAATAGGTTAATTAAGTGTTAATCAATGATGAAAATAACTACCTGTATGCCTAAACCATCAATTAGTTATATATTTATTACTTTAATAGTAACTTCTTTATTTATTGTTCTTTCGGGTACAACAGCATGTATAAATCTCTCTTTTTGGAAGAAGTGATGGCTCTGAGAAGAGCCAGTTGGTTTGTTTTCAACGTTTCAACTAGTGTGCTCTAGCTGTCGTCAGGAGACTGAAGAGAGTGTTGAGTGCACGAGCTTTTATCTTGTGTTGGAGGATCGTGATGTAGGCAGGAACTGCTGTGATTGGTGCTCGGAGAAGCGTGTTGGCCATTTGTGGGTATTTGTCAATCAGCATTATAGTTGCTCTGTCAAGACCCAGTTCTCTTAAGCTATCTCACAAGTTGACTTCCTGCTGGTGTAGTAACTTTACAAGACTGTTTTTCTGTAAACTCATACAAAGGTTCACCTCAAGATTACTGTCAACCTCCAACTCTTACTGTGTTAAACAAGGATGATACATGTAACTTGAGTGCACCAAGTAGATAATCCTCACACACCAATGTAACAAATCCAGGGAAAATATATATATGCATGATACACATCAACTGAAGAAAGTAATTTTACTAGTAATTTTCTAGTGTGAAAGGAAATTCCAAACAAACATTTGTTTATTGTTGCTAGTCTTATTTTATAATATGTTTTATGTTTATCCTATGACAAGAAGCTTAACATAGATATTTACTGGAACAACATGATGAAATAACTATCTGTACATGTATCCAAGATGGCTGTAATATGACAAAAACAAGTGCCCTTTTCAACAACCAAGACTCCTTTGTTGATTTCAGTGGTGGGTCTTCCTTTAATCCTGTCCTTGCTGTGTAAATTGTTATGGGCTGCTCAAAGATAATATTTTAATATGAAATTATGATTATGGCACCAGAAATAGCCACAAAAATAATCTGTTGTATAAAAAGCAATTTTTATACCAACTTTTCATTATACATTCAAACTTTTACATTAATCTGACAAGCAGAACAATCAAATAAAAATGTATTGCCTTTCAATGTAGCAGTCTGAAAAAGACAAATAATCAACAAATCAAAAATGTGATGCAGTCAATAAGTTCAAAAATGGACAAATCAGAATTTTCCCGAAAGATTTTCTTCGCATTTTGTAGAGCAAAGTATATTGTCTTATTTATCTGACCATTTAAAGTTAGAAATGTGCACTACGTAATTTAATACAATAATGAAAAAAAAAAAATGAAAAAATGTGGCCAATTATCAATAACCAACTTCAGAAATATGATTGAAGTAAAAGCAAAGTGTTTACATACCTGAGACATTCCAAGTCAAAAATGGCCATAAAGCTGACTTGTTTAGAACTGAAAAATAAGCTTTAACCCTCCTACTACTACAAGGGTCAAAATCAGTCAAAATGTTGAAATACATGTACTCCCCAAGGTATATCTACATGTAAATTGTAGTGCACTTAAAAGTCAAACAGTAGTATGTTAGATGGGGGTCCTGGGCCACCTACTCAAAAAATCAATTTCTCTGGGTAGTAGTAGGGGATTTGAGCAATATCGCATTTTGAGTTTTCTTATTTTAACACATTTCTCTGGGTAGTAGTAGGGTTTTTTTTTTCAGAAGATTTAAGCAACAATCTAAATACTTCGCGTTTTTTATTTTATTTTTTTTGTTTTTTATTTTCTAAATATATATCAAATAGAGAATGGCAAAACGACAAACCGAAGAACAATTTTTATCAAAATGGAATGTAAAAATATTAAATAGTTTTCATGAACAATATGAAGAAATGTTTACAAAATCGAACGATGAAAAATCGAACGATGAACACCAAACACTAACACCTCCAAATTGGTACGACAACATAAAGCGTGAAATATTACATTTAAAATCGAACGATGAACACCAAATACCAAATTGGGACAACAACATAAAGCGCGAAATATTAGACAAATCGAAATTTTTAGAATACAAAGTTGAACACAAACTAAAAAAAGAGTACGAATACGATTTTTATTTTAAAATCGAAACGGGTTATACGTTTAAAAATTTAATAGATATTTTAATAGGTATCAAACCCAAAGCTCATTTTCAGGTAGATGAAACGGGGTTTTATTATTGTGGGACAGATTTATCACAAAGAATATTAGTAAACGTATTATTAAATAAAGAAAACTTTTTGGAATTTAAATGTGAAAACCCAATTGATTTTTCGATAAATTTAAAAGTTTTACAAAAAATTACTCGTAGTATTAAACGAAAAGTTCCAATAACTGTTTAAGTAAAAAAAGAACGATTGTATATCGAAACATGCGATGAGAAAAAACGAGAAACTAACAACATAAGCATTTGCAAGTTTGTTAACGCGCCAGTAATCGAACTTCCTATTGACGATGATTATTACTGTCCTTACATAGTTGAAAGTAGCGATTTTTTAAAACTTAAAAAATTGTTGCAAGCAAACGTAACACTTACTATTAACATGAGCAATTTAGATTACATTAGCTTTTTAAACGACGACAATTGTGTTTACGGTACATGTTTTGAATTTGGTAATATACATAAAAAGCAGCTGCTTACTTATTCAGCTACTTTTGATTCAACTCTATTTAGCGCTTTATTAAAAATGTCTCCTTTAAACAAAGAAATACAATTTTTTGCGCCCAAGAATGAAAAAGTTCCATTATGGAGTGTCGTGGCCGAGCGGTCTAGCGCACCGAACTCAAGTTCTGGTGTTGCCAGCAGCAGGGTGTGGGTTCGAGCCCCGGTCGTGACACTTGTGTCCTTGAGCAAGGTACTTAACCATAATTGCTTCGTCCTTCGGATGGGACGTAAAGCCGTAGGTCCCGTGTGTTGTATAATGCACGTAAAGTGGATTGTCGTGGCCGAGCGGTCTATCTAGCGCACCGAACTCAAGTTCTGGTGTTGCCAGCAGCAGAGTGTGGGTTCGAGCCCCGGCCGTGACATCTGTGTCCTTGAGCAAGACACTTAACCATGATTGCTTCTCTCCACCCAGGGGTTAAATGGGTACCTGTGAGGGCAGAGTTGGTTGATTAGCCCTAATGCGCTGTAATAGCAGCAACTGAGCTGTATACTCCCCAGGGAGCTGAGATGGTTTCAGGAATGATTTATGAGTCTTATGAGCCTTATGAGCAGGGAAAATAATACACTGCGCTTTGTATCCCTAGGAAAAGGCGCATTATAAATGCAAGTTATTATTATTATTATTATTAAAAATTGCAGCGTCAGTAAGCAATTTAGGAAAAATTACAGCTTATATTGAAGACGAAAGTTTTTTAACGAGTGATTCTTGAAAAAACATTATAAAAAACAATAACAAATGCAACGAGAAAGAAAAAATGATTGTTTGTCGCAAGAATTCGATATTATTGATAACTTCGATAGAAGCGCAATTGTAGTTATCAATAACAATATGAACATAGAGTATGAGTTTCGTGAACAAAAAATATTATCTAATCAAGTAATAAAAGAGTATGCAGAAAATAATCGTTCCTTGCAGATGGTTAATAATTGGCAAAACGTACAAATGTTGCGTGCGTAGTTCACCTAACGTATACTATTGCGCTTTTCATCAGTTTAAAATTAAAAGCGGAAAAACCTCGCCGGCTGAGTGTAAAAATTGCAAAAAAGGTACAAAAACAACAACGGGTTTATGCACAAACTGCGCAAGAGCATTAAAAGTAAAAACTTCTTACCAAATGAACAAAAAAGCTACACGGTTGTTTAATTTAGTAATGGTAGAGCTGTTAGGAAAAATTAATGTTGAGTAATATCAATATGGGTGAACTATTACGAACGTGTGTGGTCATTTTCACAGTAAGGGGTGTAACTTGTCTCACCAGGGGTCAGAATTTCAAAATAAGTTTCCATAAACATTTCTACTAAAATCATGTGTGGAAATGTCTAATTTATTAAAAAAAATTCATTCTGGAGCTTAAACTATATGTTAAATGTGAAAAATGTTCTGACTAACTTGACAAATATGATCAATTTGAGCAAAAACAACATTTAAATTTCATTGCTCAATTGACAGCCTGTGTAGGGCAAATACAATCTAATTGCCATTTTTCATTTGTCATCCTAATGTAGTTCATAGGTTGAAAAAAAAATCTTTGTCAAACTGATTTGGTCTTACAATATTTCAATGTGAATTTCAAATTTTAAAGGAAAAATGATACTCACATGACATTTTTTAAGTTCATTACATATTCCAAGAGGGAATGCAAAGTAAAACATGGTGTACAAATACCCTTCAGTTAGGGTTACTTACCAATGCAAATTCCAAAGAAATCGCATTTGTTATGCCAAAGTTGAAATTTTCAGGATAATGTGTTTCGGAGACTTCAGTTAACAATAAGGTGTGTTTCGGAGACTTCAAACATGTTAACATAGTATATAAGTCCATTATTCAGGTAACATAGTAAATGAAATCCAACTTTATTTTTAATAACATGTTAAATTGTAAACTTAACACTTATAACATTTGCTTACAGAGTAAACCAACTTGTTAATACATGTAACAAAGTATCATTACCCGATGTCTGTCTTATGTTTAGTAGTCAACATTTACAAAGACAGTAACTTCCTATACTGGATTGTCATTGTATGGAAATTGAGTTAGGGTAAACTTACAGTAGCAATACAAATTCCAAAGAAATTGCATCTGTTATATCGAAGCTGAAAAGTTCAGGAACGTGTTTTGGAGGCTTCAGTTAATAGTAATACATGTTTCGGAGACTTCAAACATGTTAACGTAGTCCATTATTCAGGTACATGTAACTGAATCCTGAGAACACCATTGTGTTGTTCTTGTTACTTTAAAGAAAATGTATCGGCCAACATATCCAGCTCTTCTTCTTTAAACTTGTACAGGTATGCTCTGTCTGTCAGTTTTCTTGAGTTCTTCATATTTTTCTGGATTTTCTTTTCTGAGCCTTTCTCGCCATTGTGTAGATCTCGATTTGTGACTACTTGATTGAGCAGATTCGACTACAGCCTTGACAGGAAATGGCATTCTTACTATGAGAGATGTTTGTCGCTTCTTCATTGTTTCCACTTGTTCTTCCACTTATAATCATCGAACCTGTATGAAAAAAAATTAAAATTTAGTACAGGACTGGTACTATATTATTTAACTTGTCATTTTATTTATTTATTTTATTATTTATTTATTCACATATATTATTAATTATTTATTTCTGCATTACTGCAAGGTGGTTTAGAGTTTACCTCTTCATGTATGTATTTATTTATAAAAGTATCTCTTTCGAGATCCTAATTTGTCGGTTATTGCTCAAGATGGGGGCGTATCACTTTGATCTGTTCCGCGTGAGTACATTGAGAACTAGTGCTTTTTTTCACTCTCGCAGATTTCCTCATCTTTATTTCAGCATTACCGCAAGGTGGTTTAGAGTTTACCTCTTTATGTATGTATTCACATATACTTATATTTATTTATTTGTTTACTTACTTTTATTCAATTTTATTTTTAATTACTTAACAATTTAATTGTTTTTATAGTTAGTTAAGTAGTCTGAAAGTTTACACATTGGCACTATCATTAAGGATGCATACCACTTTAAAACCTGTCAAAATTCTACAGTCATTATATAAAATGCAACCTGAAACTAGGATTTGGTTTCATTCATTGTTACCATTTGACCCTTGTGCATATTTGTACATGTATCATGAGTCTGATTTGAACATTAGCAGCTCTAGGCCTAACAACAACCATAGACCATGATAGAGGTCTATGCCAAAAAAGGTGTTCACTGTATTTACTGGAAAATTACACTTAAAATACTGTGATCTGATCAGTTCTTCACATCTCAGTTCCTTCTCAATAATATCAAAACAAAATAAACCAATAAAGGACAACATGTTTCTTACCTGATATTGATCAAGAAAAGATGTATACTCTTGTTAAGTTGTTGTAGATAAGAGAAAGAAAATCAGAACTGCACTCAGTGTACATGGCTGTCTGAAAAAGATACTACTGTTGCAAACTTTCTCATTTGCATAATTTAGCATCATTATGGTCTATTCCATTGTATTGAAAGGGGTGCTGTAAACTGCTTCCTTACACATGATGCTGGAAAGTTCTTTGTTCATCAAAGATCAATGGTCCAGTTGCCCATACTCTCTGGTTTGCATTGTATCATAAGGGGTTGGCAAATAGCTTATTTGATGGAAACAATACATAGTGTTAACCTAAAATGAAGCCTCCGAAACAAATAGGAAAATCATCCAGGGTGCCTAATAATATGGGAAAATGACTAACATGCTGAACTGTTTTTCAAGCTTGGGTGATATATGTGTGTTTATTATTTTATCATTTGGTAAGTTATGCTTGCAGTGTCAAAGTTGGAAAGAGGTAAAATACTAACTGGATTTGTGAAAAATGACAATATGAAATATTAACTACTTGTAAATCAGTAATATAAACCAGCCAGTAACTTCAAATGCATTCCTGTACTTTCAGTAGATCAAAACCCAACATAATATCGGAAAATGATAAACATACTACTACCTCTGAAATCCAAACAACAGAAACTATGGTGTTAACAAATGTTTGAAGCCTCCGAAACAAGTTTTTTTATGTATCAGTAATTATTTCAAAAATTTACCTTACTATCTAGTTAGGTTTAGTTTTATGGCAGTCTCCACATCTCAACTTATGATTCCAATACAGATTCAGGATGAAACACATCAGTCTAGATGTGGAAATATGGTATTTAATCTTATTAATGTTTCGGAGGCTTCAATGTGTTTCGGAGGCTTCAAGTGTTAACGGAAAGTGTGTATTGTCTCCCTTTTCCAAACGGTGAGGCATATCTCCACTATTTATAGTCATGTGACTTGGGGGTCCATATGCTACATTTTGATAAATAGATTGGGTGAGTTCTTTCATTCATATTTGCACAAGCTGGCAGAACAGTTTGTTTCGGAGGCTTCAAAACAGTTAATGGAAAAATGACTATTAATTCAAGTTAAAAAAAAAAATCTTAAAAGCCCTGGGATCAGGTAAGTTTTGTCACCAATTTCAAGTACAGTTATCAACTGTTATATATCAAGAAGGAATGAAGAAATAGAAAGCAATTATAAACCATAGCTAAACCCTCAAAGTTTGCTAACAATTGTTAACGGAAAATGAAGTCTCCGAAACGACAAATATCAACGTCCCGTTCTCAAAAATAGAGGGACGGTCACAATTCAAACTAATTTGGCAGTTTTCATTGAACATATGACTACACTTTCAGCATTGAAAAACAAGCCATGAAATAACTGAAGAAAATATAGGACTTTACAAAAATGTTACTGTAATTTTAGTATCACAAAAAGGTCACATTTATGGTACATATGTGCCTGCCAAAATTGAACGCAGTAACTCCCAAAGATGTTTATGCTACCCAAGGTAGCTGCTAACTAGATGACTTATGTGGTAAAAAATCTTGGAATTCTGTAGCTTTTTGAGACCACTACTGATCAAAATGTTACATATTCAAAGTTACACCCCTTACTGTGAAAACGACCGTATACTTTCGCTTATTGACGATTTAAAATCGTTTTGTACAAATTCTCTCGATTTTATATTTTTAGAATATTATATTAAAAACATTCCCGCACAACGATTGATTATACTCGTGCGAGAAAAATTAGTTCCGGCGTCAGAGTTGTTTAAATCTAGAAATTTAGCTGGTATAAAAGGGTATTTACACACGCTCGGTTTAGACATGTATTACATCGATTTGTATTATAGCGAGTTGCAGAGTATAAACGAAATAAATAAAGAAACTATTTTTTGGCACGTAGAACTAATTATAAACATTGTACTAAAAATTTAAATTGTACGGAGGAGGTCTATCGAACGTGTTTACACGCTCCGCTACTCGCGAAGTGTGTTTTTGATTATGCTTCGCGTCAGCAAAATAGCTCTTATTTACGCTCAAGTTTACTTTAAACTCAAAAGTTTTTCTATAAGAATTTTTTTTTCTACAGTTTCATCAACAGGTTTGATAGTTTCAACCGGTAAAGTTGTTTTACTCTCGCGGTTACGTATTTTTTCTTTCATTTTATAATATTTATCTCGCTCTTCGCATACGAGCACAAATTCTTCTTGATTGATGCAACCGTCATCGATAGCTTTACTAACGTGGTTTTCGATCGTGTTGAGTTTACTCATCGCTAAAATTATTCGTATTTCGTCGTGTTTTTTAGCCTTTTTATACAATTTATTTTTCACATATCTGAGAGCGAACGCTCCTCCACCCAGCCCCAAAGCTAAACCTTCTAAAGCGTATCCCACGGGGGACGTTATGACTGTAGCGATACTAGCTATTCCGATGGCTCCTGCTCCCATACAGCCTAATTCGGCCATTGTTTCTACGACATTACAAGCGTTTATGATTTTATTATATTTTTTATATACACCCTCTCGTTCGTTTATTTCGTTTTGTAATTCTTTTTGAACGTCATCGATTTTTTGCAATCGAAATTCTTTGGCGCTAGCGTCAGAGTCATTCGTTAAAGGCTGTAAATTTCCATAAAGTACATTCGTTGATTCAGACATAGCGGTTAAATTTGGATAAAGTACGTTCGTTGATTCGCTCATTGTTTATTAATAGAAAATAATTTTTTTTAATCTAATGTAATATTTTTAATTTAACCTCGTAACATATTCCAGCGTTTAAAGATCCAAATAAATTTATATTCGCATATATAGTTTGTTATTACTATCTTTAACGTAGCATAATATGCATTCTAAATATCGTGGTTCATTCGTAAAATCAAAGTTTGAATTTTGGGGAAAACTAATATATTTCCTTTCATTGGGATCAAATTGTTCACTTTTTACTAAAGAATAAGAATTATTTTCACCTATATTCATTTTAGCATAGAACGAATAAAATGTTACGTCATACATATAAATTTCTATTGTATTACCGTCCCAGTATAATTCAAAATTTCTGTCGTAATAAAAAACGCCGTTGTTACTTGAAATTTTACTTGGACTAATGTGTCCAGTTTTCATAAATAGAAGAGAACTTTCTGGTGCGGCACCTACTACTGGAGCTATAACGTCGTTGCTCGTTCGACTGGGTCCGTAAATACTCGCCATATTTATTATATTGAATTATTAATTTAACGGTAAACTTTTCATTTTTATATTGAAACAGATTTTAGAGTTTAGCTACCGAAAAACTCGCCTACAAAACTTTTTGAATACCTCTCATTTTAAAACACATTTCAGTATTTAAAATGTTGCGCTTCATTATCGAGAAAATGAAATTTATCATCTCGCTATGGAGAAGGAATATAATAGACGTTGACCGCGTAATCACGCGTTATTGAATGCGTAGCAAAACTGTTAGTTTTTATAAACTGCGTAAAAATACTACAGTATGTGGGCGAAACGTTAAACATGAAAAAAGGTTGTTTAAAAACATTGTGCCATCCGAGTATAACGTTATATTTTTCGATGAGAATTGTTTTTTGTAAAATTTCATCTCTGTTTAGATATCCGTGATGTTCGTAAATTTCGCTAGATGACGCTCGTGTAATTTCACCTCCACTAGCAATATCGTTGCTCGTTATACGACTAGGTCCGTAAATGCTCGCCATATTTATACAATCTCTAGATTTAAAATAACGGGGAAACCGTGATTATATACATCTCTAGCTTTTGAATCTTTAATTTTAAAACTCAACGCGTTAAAAGTACCGATTTTTAATTTTTTAAACGTTGGACTATTATATTCCATAAACATACTACATGTATCTCCAAACGATTTACCTTGCAAGGGAAAAACGTTTAAGACGGTGCTAGGCTGTCCATTAAAATAATTATCGGTCGTAGAAATTTGATCGCAATGAATGTATAAAATTTTAAAAGGTAGTACATCAATTTTTTTACTATATTCTCCTACGGTTAGAAATTCATTGTGTAGTCCGAGTAAATTAGCTAACCCGCTACTAAATTTAATTGATTTATCGCTATCGTTTAATTTTAACGTGTAAATACCCGTTGATTTATTGATCGTAAACGTTATCCAAGATTCGTTTTTTGAAATTATATCTACAATTTCATAAATGTTGTAAAGCCCCGGCCCGATAAATTTTGTAAAATTATCTAATCCCGCTGTACGATAGGTTATTCGTTCTTTTTTACGTATGTTATAATATCCTACCCAAATGTTTGCGCTAAGTAATGATATTGTGAGAGTACCACTACGATTATCGATAACGTTACCTACAGTGTGTAATTGAATTTCTCCACCATTTCTTTCAATTTCTAATTCAACGGTATGAAACATTTTATTATAATAAATTATAATAAATGACGTTTCCATTAGCATTTGAGAGTAATTTTACGTATCCGTACAAGCAATCTGGAAATTTTAAGGCGCCTTTACACTTTAACGCTAGCGATTTAACGAGTTTAAAAATTTACGTTAGCGAAACAGAGTCGTTTAGTGCAACGTTCGTTAACGTGTTTCAAAAATATAGATTACCTCACGTCGTTAGCAACGACGTCGTAAACGATTGGCATTCAAACCCGCTAAAATTTTATCAAAATCAAATAAATTTTGTAACGTATTGCGCTACGACGAGATGTGGCGTGGGTTACGATCATTTATATCATAACAACCCGATGATTTGTAGTTTTTTTAGATTTCACGTATATTATCAAATTAGACGATTGCTCAAAGAACTTAGCTGTCCTACATCTTCTTCGAATTTTTTTGACGCGTTCGCCAACAATATAGACGTGAGCGCTTACAATAGACTATGTGCTGAGTTTCATTTATTGATTAAAGACGATTGGAAACAACGAGTAGACCTACATGTAGCTTCAAACGGTTTGGGAACGGCTTATTATCTAAACATTTACGGTTACATTGAGGTGCCGGGGAAAAACTGACAATTCAAATTTACAACATCGGCGAGAGAAAAGGATGGATTTCGATAAAGAAAACGTTGATTTAAATTTAGTAAATAGCGTCAACGATATCGGAGGTTCGTACGTCGTCGAATACATTTCACAATCACCGCTCGTTAAAATGGCGTGGGCAAAGTTTATATTGTCTTCGAGGTTAGCTAAAGGTTTTACGGACGTTGGTACGCAACGCATAAACGACTCTATAAGAACTTATGTTTACGCGTTATTGGGAGCTCAAGCGCGAGTTAAAAGTTCGTTTATCGCAGCTGGTACTGGTTTAGACGCTCAGCGTGAATTTATAAATATAACTGAAGCTGAGATTGATTCTCCGGTCGATTTGAGTATGAGTATTCAACGATATCAAGATGTTTTACAAAATGCTCGTTCTCAATTAAACTTTTGTCTCGGAGAACATTTATACATGATGCCGAGTGATATGAATTTACGAATAGGCACGTACGCGGGATACAATAATAACATATTGGTCGCGACGAGTGATTTATCTCTAGGTTCAAATTCAGATACAAATTCAACGCCCGTTGTTCCTCCTATTTTACCTTCGCTACAATCGACAACGACAGAGTTGGTCGCTAAACACGTGGAAGAATCTACAATAACACACCCTAGCGTTAGTGAAATAAAAGAATCTACGTCAGATGATCATAAAGAAGAAAAAACTGCTTTGGTCGTTGGTTTTGCCGTTTTAACCGGTGTAGGTGTTATGATTTACGAATTGTTACTTTAACATTTTTTGCGTATAAGCTAAAACTAATATTCCAACTCCACTTAGCGCTAGCCATAAATGTTCAGCCGCCCACGTAACGACGTTAGACGCTGTTTTAAATAACCAACTAACTATCGATCCTATAATAGCTGGTAAAGCGGCTAAAGCTTTCACACCTAGTTTAGATAATACATTCGCTAGATTTTTTAATGTTTTTTCTATCCACGCTTTTACATTACCAGATGGTGGTTTTGGAGATGGGGGTACGGGTTTAGGTGGTGTGGGCGTTGGTGGTTTTGGGGGCGTTGGTTTAGGCTTGGGAGTGGGTATAACAGAACTTACAGCACCGGTAATCGATTTAACAATATAAGCGATGGTCATACTAAAAGCAGTCAATATAGCGACTATCGTAACACCTTGTTCTCTAAATAAAGTTCTAATTTTATCACCCAACGTAACGTCTCTTTCTAACATTTTTTGAAACGTTTCTTTAATTCTGTTGATTTGACTACGAAGAACATAATCATGCGCATCAATTTGTTCAATCAAAACTTCTTTTTCATCTTTTAGATATTCCCACTGTAGCTTTAGTTTTGAGGATTCTTGCACATCTTCATCATCTCGATCACGAGCGTTCACATAACTATTTTTAGCATCTTCGATTCCTTCGTTGAGTACTTTTAATTTAGCTAGAAGATTTATTTGTTCTCCACGATTTGTAGTCATGATTTTGTCGTGGCGCCATCACTTCTCGAATCTTTAATTGTGTTTGAGTTTCAACATTTGCTTTTTGCATTGCCACAACCACCATTTCGATAGATTCTGTTATTTGTGTTGATTTTTCCGTCCGTTGCATCGGTATAGATGGTAACCTTCTACCACTACTTGTTGGCTCAACGAGTGGTTTTTCTGCTTCTTTTATAACATTTTCTATCACTTCTTCAGTTTCACCAAATGGCAATAAATCATCTATAGTTAAGCCATAGACCTTGAGTGTACTTAACGAATAAAATCCATCTCTTTTTTTAGTTGAACGTATTTCTCTCACCTTTTTTAAAATAGAGCACGCTTTTTCCTTTACTATCTGATTTTTCTTCAAAACTATTATAGTCTTTTATAACGTTTCTTTTACCTATACTTTCATAAAAATCATCGGTTGTTAATCTAAGTTGCATATCTCTTAAAGATAAAGGTTGTGAGTTTCTTTCTGCTATTTCTGCATCTACCCTTTTTTCACTTTCTTTTCTTTCAAGGTCTAATCTTTCTAAACTTTCATCAATATCATCAAAGTCATAATCGTCGCCATCTTCATCAAAATCTTCATCATCAAGATTTTGTAATAACGGATCTGCTAACATAAGATCGCGTCCTCCTTCTGCCATTTTATAATTACTTTTTATCTTTTTTCAATAATCTATAACTTAAGTAACCTACAGCGCTCATACCTAATACTATAAATACAATCTCTTGCGTTTTTTGATCTTCGCTAGGAATGTAAAAATCTTCTAGTTGCGGTTCGTAGCGTAAATTTAGCGGTAAATTTATTCGTTCGTTAGTTATGATAAAATATTCATTCATCGCATCATCGATGCTGTTAAATGTTCTTACCGCGCTCGATTCTTTTTGTATTTTTTCGTTTAAATAATCTAGATATTTTAATCGCTTTTTACTAAATTCATCTCTGGCTTTCGAAAGTTGTTCCATTGCTAAATCGTGTCTTTTTTGTTCTTCTCTTCCACCCCCACTAAACAAAAAATTTGATCCGGTAAATGCTAACGCGTTGACTAACGCACCTATAGGTTTTACTTTTTTTAACAACTATAAATATTTTATATTTGCTAACTATAAACCATGAGTAATACGTACGGAGATGTGCTAGATCCATACAGAAGAATAAGAGAACCTCGAGGCGTAAAAGGTATACGTCAAAAAGTCGTTATTACAAACAATCCGAGTACCATTGCCGAAAATCAATTGTTGACGGTATGTTTTCCAAACTTGGGAATGAACGACGTTATTGTCCCCAATACAACTCGATTAGCTTTTAACATAGAGCTCGTTAGCACTGATGATACGAGAACGTTGGTACAAAACATTGGTAGAGCCATCGTAAAACATATAATTATTAAAATGGAAGGAAATGAAATATTCAGTTTAGACGATGCGGATGTATTCAATTGTTACAAAGACGAATGGTTAACCAAAGATCAACGCGAAAATTTAGCGTATCAAGGAATCGAAGATGCGAACATAACTAAATTGCGAATAGACGCTAGCGATAAAGTTCCCGCGGGTAACGGAGGAAAAGATAAAGCCGTCGCGGATACGTTTAAAAATAGATATTACATTCCGCTGGATTTTGAATTGCTGACCGATCATCAGCCTTATTATCAATCGGGAATCGGAGATCGATTGACTTACGAACTCGTGTTTAATAAATTCAGTAGCGTAATTAAAAGCACCGACGATAATGCGAAATATATTATAAGCGGAATTAGTTTAGAATACGAGGTCGTTCATATGCCGGAACTCGCTCGAACGATTAGAAACCAATATACCTCTCGGTTAAGCATATTGTTTGATCGCGTACTAAGACAAAGCGTGACTACGGTAAATAAAAAAGACACTACTTGGAATATAAATTTAAATACTCCGGCAAAAAGCATGAAAGGAATATTGTTTTTATTCAGAGAACCCACCGCGCAAGAAAGCAATAAATTTTATAATCCGAAAATCGACAAAGTTTCGATCACGATCGAAGGCGTTCCCAATCAACTCTACGCGCACGGAATGAAAAGATATCAACAATTTGAAGAGATTTCAAAATATTTCGGCGATTCGAGAAAACAACACGCTATTCAAGTCGTACAAGCTCTAGATCTATCGAACGTCAAACTACCGAATTATTTACTAAATCAATATGGCCTGTTTTTAGATTTGAGAACTAGCACCGACAATAAAATACATGGAAGCGGAAGACGAGTTCAAAACTTATCTGAAGGAATTACCATTCAAATGGAAAAAGAAGCGGAAAGCGCGGGCGAACTAAACATGTATACTTTTATTATCATGGACGCTCAACTAAACATTAGAAACTCACGTTTTGAATCTGTCGATTATTAGCGTTAAACGATAGCGCAATATTTTTAAAAACGCTTAATATTAAAAGAAAATGTTACCTAAATATCCACAAGTTGCGCTCATTTGTGGTCAAACGGGATGTGGAAAAACTGAATTTATTTTAAACTTGTTACAAAAAGAGTATTTAAAACATTTTGAAAATATCGTTATATTATGTCCTACCATAAAAAACAATGACGCGTATCAAAATAGAAAATGGATTTGGAACAACGAGCGAGTGCTCGTTGATGATCTGAAAGATTACGCGTTAAACAAAGCGATAAAAATATATAGCGACATACTAGAAGGAAACGAAACGTTGTTTATAATTGACGATTGTAGCGCTAGTAAACAGTTGCATTATAAAAAATACGACGAGAACAATAAATGTATGATTACTCAATTAGCTTTTAGCGGTAGACATATTAAACATAGTTGTTGGATTCTTACTCAAAAATACAATAGCGTATTGAAAGATTTTAGAGAGAACTCAAATGGGTGTGTTTATTTTATTGTAAAGATAGAGACTCGTTTGAAAATTGTCTTCGAGAAAACGATGTTATACCAACGGCTGAACTACGAGAGCAAGCGCGCGAACAACTAAAAAAAGTTTTACATCGCAAATTGATTTTAAAAACGGATCAGCCTACCAGTTATGAGATACGTGACTAAAGGTCGCTTACAGGTTGTTGGTAATTGCTCATAGGTCATTAGTGGTCGTTGGGTAATTGCTCATAGGTCATTAGTGGTCATCTATAAACCATCTATAGGTTGCTCACAGGTCATCTATAAACCATCTATAGGTCATCTGTAGGTTGCTCATAGGTCATTAGTGGTTGTTGGGTAATTGCTCATAGGTCATTAGTGGTTGTTGGGTTACACATAAATAATTATAAAACACCTATAATAAATGGAAGAAGTTGCTAAATTGTTAAACGAAAATCAATCTATGCTAAACTCAGATGTTAATGTAAACGATGAAGCGATACTGTTGAAACAAAAGCTACGAGACAAACGTCTCTTATCCGTTGTAGCGGGAGGAGATTCAAAAAAGTTTTTCGGTAAAGAGTATAGCGTTAATGATATTGAAGCTTTGTCTACGGAAGAGCGCGATGCATTGCACACGCAATACGAAACCAAATTAGGTCGCGATATAACGCAAAGTTTAGGTAGCGCTATTCTAACGTTGTACGTTAAACTATTGGGGCTCAGTTTAAATCGCGTTGATTTATACGGTTATAGTTTCGAAATTGATAACGAAGGTAAACTAATTACAGATTTAGAAAAAGACCCATTCATTTCGAGCATGCTTAGTACCGTAGCGTGCGAAATATACTACAAGTACGGTATGTTAGTGGCACCACTCAGCGCAACTCTTATTACGGTAAAACATTTAAAAAGAAAAGAAGAATCTTGTATAGATAATAAAAGAGATGGAAGCGAATGCACAGACGCAAGTTGTACCAAACGAGACGGAGAATGCGCAACCGCAAGCACCGTTGACCGTGACAAAAGCACCGACTAAACCAAAAAACCCAAACAGAGTCGCGGCTGGTAAAAAAATCGCCGAACTTAATAAAAAGAAAAAACAAGAATTAAAAAAAGGTGATCAACACGCGCCAACGAAAAGCGTAACGTTACAAATGCCAACGAGCGAAACAACAACCTACAACAACAAAACGAGCAATGGAATGAGTTACTCAGCCTATATCGCTATTGCTTTGTTCGTTGGAGGTTTAGGTGTTTACTACTTTTTAAGCAGCTCTAACAAAGAGCCCGTCTCGCCAATAGAGAGCAAACCCAACGAAAATGTTAGACCTTTGCCAACAACAAACGTTGTTCTTGAAATGGAATAAAATTATTATATTTACAGTTATAAATATGGACACGAAAACAATAGCCAATTCAGCTTATCACAGCGCCGTAGTAACTCTTTTTATTGTTTTATACAGCATGTTGGGTGAAAAGATATTTAAAATGAAACCAGCCGATTTAGGAAAATTAGACATAAAAGATGGGCTAAAACTCACTACGGTAGTTGCCGCGGGTGCGATGACGCAAATGTGGCTAGTTAAACAAGGAATTTTGCCGAGTAATATTATGAATTCTGAATAAAATATATTTATACCTATAAAATGGACGAGAGAAAGCTACAAAACGTTTATTATAGTCCTAAAGGATACTACAAAGGCCAAGATGCGATTAGCAAGCTGGCTAAAGAAACAAAAATAAATGTAAAAACAGTTCGACGGTGGATTAAAAAGCAAGCGCTGTGGCAAATTTATTTACCCTACCCCAAATATATTCCTAGACCAACTTCATCAAACAGTGCGTTTGAAAAACCAAATGAGGTTCATCAAGCAGATCTATTGTTTCTTCCTCATGATGTAATAGGCAAAAGAGCTTACAAGTGCGCGTTAACGGTCGTAGACGAAGCTACTATATAAAGAAGCAGAACCTTTAACCGATAAAACTGCTATTCAAGTCGTTAATGCGTTTGAGAAAATTTATAAACGTAGCTCGTTAACTTGGCCCGCGCGCTTAAAAGTTGATCCTGGAAAAGAATTCATGAGTAGCGTTAACGTAACGATGAGTAAACATAATGTAAAAATTCAAAGAAGTGAGGCAGGTAATCATAGAGCTCAGGGTATAGTGGAGCGGTTTAATAAAACGTTAGCGGAAAGATTATTTTCTCACCAGTACGCTAAAGAAATAACGACTGAAAAGATAAATAGAGAATGGGTTAAAAGATTAGGCCTACCAGCGGTTGTAAAAGCGTTAAATAGTGAAACGACGCGTCTTATAAATTTAAAACCAAAAGACGCGATTAAATTAAGCTCTGTAGAGCAAAATCCAGCCTCACCTGTGAGTGTTAAAAAAGAAAAAAGAATCCCAAACAACAGTTTAATTAGGTATTTATACGCACCCGGTGAAGCTGAAAAAGATACGAGACGTACATGTAGAGCGACCGATCCCATATGGAGTATATCTATATATAGAATATCTAAAACTGTTAAAGGTGTGAACCAACCCATATTGTATTATTTAGAAGGAGGCCCCGCTCGTAGTTTTGTAAGACAAGAATTACAAATTATCCCGCGAAATACACAAAATCCACCACCTAAGCTTTAACGAGCTATCAATATGTTATTATTGTATCCCACAATCTCACACAATTGTTGTGTGAGATTGTAATTGTTGTTAAACAATGAGGCTGTAATGACCGTAAGCATGAGTGTCTGTTCCGTTTTCTAAAATGTATTTCTTTGTGTCTAGAGGAGATAGTGATATTTTATTTACTCGCGTTGTATATAATCTGTGTTTTTCGTGTTTGATAAAACTCATATTATGATGCAGAGTATTTTTCAACGATAAAACTTGTTTATATCGTGAGTGTTTAATCTGTTGTTCTAAAACTTGTTTTTTAACTCCTTTAGCTTTTCTTATTTCTTTTTCATTCGATAAAAGTATCGAATACATTTTGGGCCTTAAACATACAATTTCAGAGATTAAAGTCCCCGCACACTCGTCTTTCATTTTACCGATAATCTTTTTATTTTCTTCAGAAAATAGAAAATGATCTTGTTTATAATTACTAAAATCGTATAAATCTTTGTCTTTTTCCATATCGTAATACACGTCTTCTGTTTGAATATCGAGTAACAAACTATCCGTATCCGTGTACAGCAAATTACACCTCTCGCCGTATTTTAACTTTAAATTGTTGTAATAGAAATCGTACATTAAATGTTTAGATAATTCTAAAATGCTCATTCCTACGTAAACCGGGCGGTTGAGTAAAAGTTTTGTTTTGTGCATGTGAATCGCTACTAGTTCGTTATCAAAAATCCTAGCCTCTGCAAAATTTGGTTTCGCGATGAGCGCGCGAATTTGATTTTCTGCTTTTTCGTCGTTTAGCCGTTTTATATTTACATTAACACGTTTTCGTACATTTTCCATCGTTTTTCCAAAAACTGAATTATTCATGAGTTTGTACAAATCTTTTTCAAAATCACTCGTCGCTTCTTTTCTGAGTTGTGTGTTTTTATCGATGTACGATTTCATCCAACACGATGCGTCAAATTCTAAAACACGATGAATTTTAGTCAGTTTCATACCGAGTTGTAAATACAATTGTAAATTACGATAATGAATCACGTAGTTTTTTTTATCGTATAAATTTGGAACTAGTTTTGCAACTTTTGGGGCCGGCTTGCCGTTTAGCAACTCACGTTGATAGTCGCTCATCCATTCTTTCGGCACTATTAATGATTCTGGAGCGAGTGGAAACGCGTTGTGAGAATCGTGCAACGTTTTAACGTATTCTAAATCAACTTCTAAAATGTATCCTTTATCGTTTTTAAATCCTTCGCTCTCGAGTTTGTCTATTCGTGATGACGTCATCCACTTAAAATTACCAGTCGGTAAAGGTTGACTCATGGCGTATCCATATAAATTATTAGCGTCTAAATACGTAATGTAACTCGATGGTTTCGATTTATCATAATCATCTAAATATTTATTGTTTGCTTTAGCGTATCGTTTACTCACCATGCACGTTCCTCCTCGCGTGCCTCTCTCAATAAATAAATGCATGTCAACGTCTGTGAGTAATTCTAAAGTTTGTTTCGAATGTTTCAATAAAGCGTCCCAACTCAATCCTGGACTAGTATAATAATTAGCAGGATCTAAACCATACTCTCGTATACAAGTAGCGCGAAAGTTTTCAAATACGTCCGCCATAGATAAGCAAGTATCCGTGCGCACGTACAAATCGTGATAATCACCCAAGTTTTTACAATCAAACTTGTTGTAAACGTTTTTAGCATGCTCGTATTGAGAAGTGGTAATGTGTTGATAGTTCAAACTACTGTAAAAAGCAGATATAAGAGGAAGTTGTTTTTCTTCGAAACGCTCGAAAGAGTCCATGTACTCGTAAGGATAAATACCCTTGCTTTTTAACAGATTAAATTTTTCTACATTTGGCTCGAGTTTGGTTGTGATTAAAAAGGAATTGTTTGATTTTACGAGTTTGTCTAGCGAAGCTGGTAAAAATTGAGCGCTGTCGATAAATCGTAGTTGATTGATTGAAAAAGATACATGTATGTACTTTTCGATATTGTTTGCGATACACGTTAAGTTTTGCATAATGAGATGAGAGTCGTAACCTCTCAAGTTATCTTTACAGGATTTTTAAATATTTCGTTGATGTTTTCTTCTTCTTTTTGTAATTTAGTTAAAAAGTGTATAGCCGCATCTTCTCCCCTGTACGTAACGGGGGAACTAGTTTCACCGTCGCAGCGAACGACTACGTACATGTATGAATAACCGCAAACGACGTGTTCTTGTAGTTTTTTAGTATTTGTTGTATTCACGTCTTCAATCTTTTTAATAATGCTCTCAAAGTCAGCGTACACTGTATATAACAAAAGGAACTTTCATCTTTTTATGATAATTTATAAACTTTACCTTGTCGTTTTTATACTTTTCTGGTAAAACAATTTTTGTCGGTCTGTCGTTTATTCCCTTACACATTTCTACGTGATTTTCGAGATGTGATTTCGTTGAAAAACCATGCAAACATCTCAAACAATGTTTACGTTCTTTGTGGTTTGTTTGATCATAAAGCAATTTATTAACATCTTTAATGTAAACGTAGTGGGACCTAGCTTCCTCGTGAATTAATAATAAATTTATGCGATCTAGCCTCGTTGGTTGATCGCTGAGTTTGTAAACTAGTATCGATTTTGACGCTTGCGCGGCAGAGCCCTCACAACCAAAAACGTTTATCGCTATATTGTTTTGTTTCTCTACTTTTTTTATTTGGCTGATTGGTGTAGGAGCCTCGATATTGTCAAAATTTAAACCGTCCTCTGTTGGGTACTTGGACGTTCTTTCTGGATGATGTTTTACGGGAAAACGATGAGCGCGCAAAGCCCATCGCAAACAATCGTCGTCGTCGTTTTTTACGTTGATGCACGCTTTTTTATTTCTTACATAATCGCATAGCTCGATATAACTACCTCCTTTCAGAGGATGATATTTCGCGATTGTGAGATTCATATCTACGATACGATCTATCCGCTGCCTTCTCTCGTATATTTTTCTAAAGCTTCAGCAATTTGCGAAAAAACAGTAACTAGCATATCGTCAATGTCGTTTAAATTTAATAATACAATTTGATTTTTGTTATGAAAATTTGGTTCAGCTTCATCCGCGCCGTTTAGTTTTACTTTAAGTAATTTAATGCGCACGTATATCATAAACTTGCACGCGGTAAATTCTTCCAAGTCTAAAGCCAACTTTGCTATTATTTTTGGTTTTACCGCTTGCGAAAAAATGTTTAAATCTTTTCCTTTGCTGTGATTTATCGGAACTATCATTATTCGTTCGCGCAAATATTTTCCACCTTCAATCGGTGGGTTAAACCTCAACTCTTCTTCTTTACCCTGAAACCTTTTAATAGCGGCTACATAATCTATTTTAATCAATTGCCCTTTTTTCCCAGAGCCGTGTCTAGGAATATTTATATTTTCAACATTTATACGTCTTTTCAATTCAACTAAACTCAATTTAGATAATGGTTTTAGTTTATGCCGTTTTAAATAATTTTTCACATATTCGTAATAAACGCGTTTATTAAATTTACCCTTGCTGTTTGGAAATATACGAACAGATCTCTCTTTCACAAAATCTTGTAATTTTTCCTTAGTCCATTTTGATAAAAATTGTTCTTCGGTTTGTCGTTTTGCCATTCTCTATTTGATATATATTTAGAAAATAAAAAACAAAAAAAATAAAATAAAAAACGCGAAGTATTTAGATTGTTGCTTAAATCTTCTGAAAAAACCCCCCCTACTACTACCCAGAGAAATGTGTTAAAATAAGAAAACTCAAAATGCGATATTGCTCAAATCCCCTACTACTACCCAGAGAAATTGATTTTTTGAGTACATGTAGGTGGCCCAGGACCCCCATCTAACATACTACTCAAACACTGTCAAACCTTACATGTAGTTTGTACATTTACAGGTCAAAATGAGTCGACTGTTTTTGACGGGTATTCAAAATGACAGTAAAATCCAGTCAAAAATACCTGTGTGTGCACATTTGGGTCAACAGTCAAAACAGGCAGTTGACTGGTTTTGACTTCTACAGCAACTTTCCACTAAAGTGCAGCAATAGTAGGAGGGTTTTAATAAACAATAACATTTGTGATCAGAAAAGTGAAACAAATATGAAAGCATATCATCAAGTTTGGATGGCCAAAACAAACAAAATTAATAGTTTTCCAGACTAATGTGTGTGTGTATCAATGACAATACTTGCACAGAGTTAGCAAACGATCATAATTGCTTCAAATTATATTGGAAGATACATGTAGTGTTTTACCTCTTGTGGTTGTTGAGATATGATTTTTTTAAATATTAAACTTTGACTTCCGGTGTGGACAGGAATTAAGGTCAAATTGGGGTCATCTTTTTGTAAATATTTTTTGACAATTAACGATCTGTACAATGGTACAAAAATTGTGAATTTACCTCTTGTGGTTGTTGAGATATGATTTTTTTAAATATTAAACTTTGACTTCCGGTGTGGACAGGAATTAAGGTCAAATTGGGGTCATCTTTTTGTAAATATTTTTTGACAATTAACGATCTGTACAATGGTACAAAAATTGTGAATTTACCTCTTGTGGTTTTTGATTTTATTTTTTAATATTAAACTTTCATTTATCGTAATTCAATATCTGATGACCTCATGATGACGTCACAACTCATGTTTCATCTACGTGTTATGTTCTAAGTTATTGCTGCTTAGGAATAGGTTTTCTCAAAAAATAGTTTCTGCAATGACTCAATACATTGTAGAGAAACATGTACATACATGTAACAGTGTTATCTGTTTCTCTGATAGAGGGCGACAAACAGTATTACCGTTCCGCCGGCCGGACTGTTTTCTCTGGCCCACCCACTTGATTGAGTATTGCGGACGTACAGTGGAAATAACATATTCTGGATTGCGCGTGTTATCTGTTTCTCCGATAGAGGGCGACAAACAGTATTACCGTTCCGCCGGCCGGACTGTTTTCTATGCCCCGCCCACTCGATTGAGTATTGCGGACGTAGTGGAAGTAACATATTCTGGATTGCGCATAATTTTTCACGAAAAGTGTTTCTTTTTTTACAAAAATGTAGTGTTTTCAATAAAAATAAATATCAAACTCAAACATATCCTCGTCTCTAATGTCACATATTTCACACTCTTTACACTCATAATAAACTACATATTTTCCCCCGACTAAATCAGGAAATTTATTGATTTTTCAGATCCCTTGATATCATTTTTTTAAATATTAAACTTTGATTTATCGTAATGCAATATCTGATGACCTCATGATGACGTCACAACTCATGTTTCATCTACGTGTTATGTTCTAAGTACATGTACATGTATTATATGCCAAGTTTGAAGTTCATGTGAAGTTTGCAAGTACATGTGTTTTTTTGTAGACAATCAATCCGGAGAAGGAAAAAAAAAAAAAAAAAAAAAAAACGAACAAAAACAATAAATGCGATAAATTGTGTAATTACTTTCTACATGTACATTCCCATTAGACTGTGCATTTATCACCGGTTGAAAATAACAAAAATCACTGTGATCTAGGGGTGAACTGATGCATCAATTATCGCGATACAAAAATGCCACAGTAAGCTTCACGATACAAAACGACATATCGCGATACAAATGATTCTTGGGTTCCCACGAAATTTCATGAGATTATAAAAAAAATTATGAATTTTATCCAAACCACATTTTGTTTATGCACTTCATACATGTACATGTACCTGACATTTAGACCACAAAATTCAGTGAAGTTTCTCTGACAAAAATGCCTGTGTGCCGTCTTAAAAAATGCTGACGATATAATCCATTTTGCGTGTGGCACATCACTGCTAGTCAGAATGACACTCTGTATTCCCAATATTTTATTTCAACAAACAACATTACAGCGCCCTCTATTGGCTTAGTTTTTGAGTGCTACATGTACATGATTTTTCAATGTGATATTCAATTGACGTCGCTATACTCAGAGATGCCAACATACACGATTTGGGCGTAGCAAATACGATTTTGAGCCGTGAATACGACTCTACGATAATACTTCATTGAAATACGCTAAACAAGCCGCCCCAGTATAATTGTATATAGTTACAATACAAACAAACAATGAATGAACTATTAAGTGGAAATAAAAATGATGACAAATAATTTTAAAAACAACCTTTTAAATGTAAACCGCAGTGGTGGTAAAAAGCGACAATAGCGGGATTAGCGGCGAATTCACACGATTATGTACATATCACACACAAGCGCGAGCGCGCTGGATTCGACTGCCTACCTAGCTACCACATGTACCCTGTACATATATCTGTACATTATTTGCAAGATCGTACCCATTGATCTCTATTACATAATGGGGAATAATGAGCATACCCGTGGGGAATGAGGTTGTCTGTGAGGTAGCTTGTGTGTATACGTGTACATGCGCGCATAATTGTGCTCGCGCACGTACGTGCATTACCTTTTAATTTCTCGAAGCTTCTTTGCAAGTGCGACCTCAGTGTCAGCATGCAGGCACTGCTTACTGCGGAATTATGCGCTTAGGGCGCATAGAATCACACGCTTTTTATGGCGCCGTGGCGCAGAATTCTGTGGTAAGCAGCGCCATGAAATTGGGCCCAGGTGAGCTAGGGCTGGGCCTAGCGCTAGGCCTAGCTAAGGCTATCAATTTGTTATTTGCCTTGAGACTCCAAAGAGAACAGTTAGTATTAATAATCAAAATTTCTAACGTGATTGATGCATGGATTACTAATTCGAAGATCATTATTGTGAGCTTTTAAGATAAGATCGTCTAGCATTGTTATAATTTCATAATTTTTTTCATTGAGTATTGTCCTCCAATTTACTCTGCCCCTGGTCCCTATACCGCCAGCGGGGTTCACACCGAGTGCGGCGCATGATATTGCCCAAAATCCGGACATGCATTTTTTAGCGTTAGATTTTTGCGATTTTTTTTTCAATAGATGCTACTCTTTTTTGGAATTCAATGTTGGCATCTCTGCTATACTATTTTTGATGAAATTAATACAGGACATTTGGGGAGTCTTGAATGATGATGGGTTCTCACAGAATCGACTTCATTGTTGAAATTTTGTCATGTAAATACTTCACTGACTAAATATAAAAGTACAAATTTCTTATTTGTGAACCAGATCATGTGTGCATGTAATACATGTAGTATGCTGTTAAAATTTTGTACAATTTACACATGATTGAACTTCTGGCGGTATATTTATTTTTGCCAAAATTTACTTTATACAATCCTTGAACATAAACATAACAACAAAATGTAACAAAATGTTGTTTATGAGAACACAAATCTGGACAAACATTTGTTCATGATTATAAATTCTTCCAAGCCTAATTTATAACAGGTCATGTAGCTTTTTACAGGGTAAGGGGAGTAAAATAACAACATGAAACTATATAAGTGCTATTTTTACTGTGTATACATGTAAGTCTATGTAAGACATTGGTAATTCACAACATTACTGACACTTCATTTTTAGCAATTTTAGTAGGCCTATTCACAATACATATCGTGATATGTATCATATCATGACCAAGTATCGTGAAAAAGTGGTATCATTACACCCCTACTGTAAGCAGATCTAAAGTTAGATGTAAAACTCAAAATGTGTCATTTATGAATAACATTTAAAAATATATTTACAGCTATGTGAACAGTTCAAGGAATCAGCTCCCTTTTCAGAGTGTGTGGCATGTGGTCTGAAATTTGCTAATCTCAATAACTCGACAGTCATCAGACATTTTGGTCTACAGCTCCTTGAGCATAGTGTTAAGTAAGTACATGTAATACAATAATAGTGTTTCTTTTTTAAATCAAGATTTCTGCTTGCCAAAATGGTGTGGAGGTGTTAAGGTTTACATCTTTGCTCAACATGGGCTATGGGCTATACATGTACATGTACATGTATACATGGGTTCAGGCTATGTGTACATGTAGCCCTCCTGCAGGCCATTTCACACGAGACCATTTTAACAACTTGGACCTTTGCGATAAATTGCATCCATGTTAATAAATAGCAAATCCCAGTCGTGTGAAAGCTATCCTTGTTAAATAATTACCACGGACCCTCATTATTTATAACAGAGATGGAGACCTCCAAAAAATTGCAACGATGTTAAAGTCACCACGATAGGTCGTGTGAAACGCTTAGTGCTCCCAAACAGGGGACCCTTGTTTTGGCGGTATCATTTCACATGCGCAGTACGCGTCACTAGACCAGCCTGCAATGTGTAAACAACTTGTGCGTCTTTTCCGTTTGTCTTTGTCTTATTCGTTTATGAAGAATTAATAGTTAATATTAGCATAATAGCTCCAAGAATTGATTTGTCTGAGTTTCTGCAAGAGACTTGAGCCGATATCCATTGTGATAATTGTCGATAAATGACAAGAAAATTGTCAGTAAATTAGGAGTAAAATTTGTTGGGAAAGAAGGTGTAAAAATTTTCGAAAAATTAGGAGCAACATTTTTGAGAATTAACGTCAACGTTTGGCCTACTCTGACTCTCACTTGGAGAATCGATTGTCGGAGTTTCTGCAAGAATACTTTCAGCCGATATCCATAGTAATAATTGTTGAGAAATGAGGAGAAAATTGTTGGGAAATTAGGAGTAAAAATTGTCGGGAAGCAAGGAGAATTTTTTTTCCGGAAAACAAAACTTGACTAACTTATAGTATAGTGGTGAATGATTTCGCGGAATGAAATAATTTTTCGAGGAAACTTAATCCATTGGTAACCCATACAAGAGAGTTCAGTTAATGGGCACTGCAAGCAGTACATGTACCAATGAAATTTGGATTGCACAACTGCTCTGAAACGACGGACGTTGGTGGTTTGGACTTGGTTTGGAAGTCATGTGAAAGGTTGTTATAGATTCGCAAGCTACAGAGGTGACAGACAACCGGCGCCCATAACCAAGTATGTTTTTTATCGGTGCTCGTGTGAAAAGGGCTTATGACTTTGCAAACTAGTGGGGAGGGCTAGCCATTAAAACCTTTGAAAGCTCGTCCTGGCCAAAAAGTCAGGAATATACAGTGTAGGCAACCTGGCAATAATTCTGAATTAACCCTCCTACTTTGAAACCATTCGCTTTTGTGGTTTTGAATGGTGAAATAACTGTGTACAGTATTGATTCCCCAAATGGTTTTGAATGGTACATGTAGGTCAGCTAATACAAAACCTTGTTTGGATCTTTCTAAATGGTAGTACAGCTAATACAAAACCTTGTTTGGATACTTCTAAGTGGTGAATCAATGGATTTGAATGGTAATAAAGCTTGCTACCAACACTGTTCAAATGGTATTACCATGTGTGTACAAAACCAATGGGCACTTTGGTAAGTGGACATTTTGAATGGTTTCAAATGGTCAAACAGTAGGAGGGTTAATTTGAATTAGAAACTAGACTCTTGACTTGACATTTTAATACTAAATGCAAGCCAAACAAAGGATTTTTGTATTTAATAATGACTTGAACATACACATGTACACACATGTATTCTATTGTGGCAGTTTTTCCCCTCTCTGTGTGAGCAGGGCAGGGGGCACTTCTAGTAATAAGTAATACTTCTACTTTTCTAGTGGCACGAGTGAGAGGAAGTGATAACAAGTTTCTAACTAGAGGTACATGTATTGAATTTGTAGTAAACAAACTCAAGGTGTTTGGCTGTGCGTCATATTTGATGACGTCATTACCTGAAGTTGTGAAATGTCATATAATTTGAGGTCTGTACGATGATGCAAAGATTGTTAATTTATCTGGTGTGGTTCATGAGATATAATTTAAAAAAAATATTAAACCTGTATTTGATATATATCTGATGACATCACAACTTCATTATGACATTAAATATATTTACCTTTATGTCAACGTAAAAGTACATGTAGTTATGAAGTTATTAGTGTGCGACTTGACAAGAGACTATACATGTACAGCTATGGAGTTCATTTCGAGGTGTGACTCGACTTAAGACTACTGCCTTGTGCTTTGTGTGCACAAATGATATGTGTGGAAAAGGCCGTGAATAGTGCTTCAGAATATGCTTTCACTTAAACTTATGGTTTCGACTGGAAGGAAAGGTCAGATTGGGGTCATGTCTGTGTACAAAATGTTGCATAATTCAAGATCTATACGATGATGCACAAATAATTCAATTTCAAGATCTATACGATGATGCAAAGATTGTGAAAATGTCTTTTGTGGTTCATGAGATATGATTTTTTGAAATATTAAACTTTGATTTAGTGTAATTTGATATCTGATGACATCACCGTGACGTCATAACTTTACCTGAAACTACATGTTAAGGTCTAACTACATGTATGTGTTAATGTTCGGTGAACTCTGCAACTATGTTTTTGTCTCTGGGCAAGTCCCCCGGAGAAGTAGAATAACCAGAAAAAAAACGAAAAAAAAAGAAAGAAAAAAAACCGATAGACATGTAATATTGATAGACATGTAATATTGCAATTTTTTACATTCATGCACAGGGAACGATTTCGTTCAAAAATTTTGCATAGCAAAACTGTGATGCAAAAAATGAATATGCATAGCAAAATAATTTTTTTGTATAGCAATCTGTGAATTTTGTATAGCAAAATTTTGTGTGCATACATGTACACACTGTAGGTAAAGGTGTTGTTTTTAAGGCTTTGGTTCATAATATGAATGTCCAAATTTTACCAGAAATAATAATCTTTACTGAAATTGAGTCACAGGTGGTAAAAAAAAAATCATGTGTTTCTTTCTTCTAGGCCAATTTCTTCCTTATTTTCCCCAAATTGCAGTCATTCATGAAAGTTAGTCCTCCGTCTATTTTCATTTTTGTTTACATTACATGTACGATCACTAAAACAGAGGCAATATCACGAAAACAAATTACTGATTGCGACATGTTCTGGTGCTTTTCAAAGTGAATTTGATTATTAAAATTTTGTCAGGAAAATGAGTGGCTCACCTTGGTTGATTTAAAAAAAAAAAAATTGTTTGTGTGCAATCATATTGTATGCCGAAATGATTCTAAATCTCACCACTACTACATATAAATGAATTCTCATTTTGTTAATTTTCAAAAACTTTTATTATAAAACGAAGTTAGTAACGTTTCTAGAGTTTCTTTGAATACGGCCGTAATGATTGTATGAAAGTGCACGTGTGAACTGAACATGGTACTCTTGTGTACATGTATAGGAGGTAGCTCAATTGCTCAGTGTTCCAACCCCCAAACTCGGGAGAAGAAAAAATAAACATGTGCGAAGCTAAAAAAAAAAATAAAAAAAAGGCGGTTGTTGCGTGTTTTCCATTTTGAGAATTTCACCCGTAGTTAATTCATCAGCAGAAAAATATTACATGCACATAGAATTTAGGCATTGCGGATAAAATCCTTACAGATTTCTGGGAAATAAAGTTGCATATACAACGTGTTCACTGTTGCATCAACACCGTCGCATCGTGAAGTCATCGTTGACCACGTATGCCGTATGGACGTACCCCCGGCGTGGTCTGGACACACTGAAACAAACCCAGTCGGGACGGATCCCTTGATATTTTTTGGTCAGAAATATACATGTAAACGTTATTTCAGGAAAGGTTTGTGAATATGATTTCAAAAATGTTTATTATTATACCACACATCAGTGAAAAAATCTGTCGCAATTTGTATCGCAAAATCTGCGATGTATTGTTTGAAATTACATCTCAGATTGTCCAAATTACATGTACGTCGCATTTTGCGATGTGATACAGGGGAAATCGTTCACTGATGCATGATTGCTTTAGAGCCGATAAACACAGGTACATGTACATGTACATGTACATGTATGTACCCCTCTACAAATGTCACAACAAATTGACGCACAGAAACAGGCATGTGATCCTCGACCATGACCCATCAGCTCGCACGTGGTATGTGTGTACATATATAACGTACATGTATTGCGTTCTCATGGGGAATTCCCTTTAAAGTTTTTTTTTCCTGTCCAAATCTTTATGAGCTGAAATTTCCGATGCTAGTATACATGTATGGGCAATTCTCCATGGGAGAGAAAAATTTTCAAAATTTTACATTAGTAATAGAGGAATATTTCATATTGATTCTAGACCAGAATTTCATAGGGAATCTAATCCAAGGGGTTAAAATTTGAAAAACTCATGTTTTCTGGGAGAAATATGGATTTTTGTGTAGAATTTTCGTTAAAAATTCAAATTTAATTCTCTTGGACATTGTGATTAGTGTAGGCCTTGTTGGAAAACAATTGTTTATGTGTCTAAAGTTTGTTTATGTGACACTTTTATTTAATGTTAGTTAATAAATATTTTTCCCCCCAAAAAAAATGACACAATGTTTAGTTTGAATGCAAAAGTATGCTATTGTGGGCATGATTTAATTGGATTATGTACATGTACAGTATGTTCAGGATATGTACTTGTGAGAACATTATTGCATTTCATACAAAAACAAAAAATGGATACAATGTATGTAGAAATTCAAATAAAATACTGTTTTTTTATTACTGTTTTTGCCTTGTATGTAGCGCTTTTTTTTTTTTTAGACCTGTACAAATACAATATTACGTAATTCCATTACCATGATTATTAAAAGGCATTTTTTTTCAATAAAGGAATAATATTTCAAATTTTACTTTGCATTGTATTTGTAATTATTAACCCTACTAAAGTCTATATACATGTACTACAAATAACACCCTTTTTGGAAATTACAAACTTCACAGAGATTTATTAATTTATGCAAGACCTGAAAACTGCTTGTCCTTCGCCGTAATTCCGTTACCGAAATTTTGACCTCCCTAAAGTGACCTACATGTACCGTAATTTCCTGCGTATAAGACGCGGCTTATCTGACTTTCAAAGGTACGAAAACGTCACTGCGTCTTATCTAACGGTGCGCCTTATCTGGTGTCGCTTGAGATCAAAGTGATGATTACCGCTTGTGTAACTTTCGGTAGACCTCAACCTAACAAAGCGGCCGTGTTTTCCAATGAAGGTCGTTAGCGCAAGATTTTCATGCATTCATTCACCGTAAATAATACTCACGAAAGACCTCACTCGTGTGTGACGTACCAAAAGCAGAATTCCCCTGTTTCTAAAAATAGCATGCCCAACATCGTACACGATCGCGCATTTTATCTACAACGCTTTCTAATGACTAAGTCTCTATGTCACGATGTGTGCAAGGTTGTCAACTTTTGCCGTGTCTGTTTTCACCTCGATTATTAATCAGTGTATTACGCACAACACCGCGGGATCACTGGGCCGCAACCAGACTACTTTCCTAGTACGAGCGCTGGTGGCGTGCGGCGGCGGCATGGTCGTGCTATAGCGCTTCTGGCATGCACTGCACTACTGAGCGGTCATGGTGCGCCTTATACGGCGGTGCGCCTTGTACGTTGACACTTTAATCACATTCCCCCGATTCTGGGGTTATGCGCCTTATACACCGAGCGTCTTATACGCAGGAAATTACGGTACATGTAAAGTTGTGCCCAATGAATCTTTTGGATCTTGGCTCCCATTTCATACACAGATTAGTTGTCTAGTATAAAACATACATTTGTATTGTAGCGCAACCCCGCGCATTCTCTGTAGAGCTTCGGCCTTCTTGATGAGCGGCTATCAAGAACACTGGAGGGGCATCTCAGTTTGGGAGAAATCTACCCCTGGCACCTGGGATAGCCCACACTCGATCGCGCTCTCATGCTCACACAACAATTCAGGGGTAGGGGACTGACTTCAATATTTAAATGCGAACTGACAACTGCTCATCTGACATGACTGATTTAATTACTCCAAAATGTTGATTTAATAAATGTCCAGGTGTTTTGTCCTCCTATGTAGGTGAATACACACAATGTAGGTGCTCCTGATCGTAGGTGATTGAAGTTGTGTCCTAATTAGGCGAATTGATTACTAGTTAATTACAGTTCTATAGGTGGATTACGTTGACAAAGCAAAACAGGTTTACAAACTGTCCTTAGATGCAATATACAATGTAATTTGTAACTCTAAGAGATTCCCAGTGACGCCCACTCACCCAGTGGCCTCTTCTACATTGTGTACCTGTCCTCCCAATCCAAACTCCTGTGTCTGCTGTTCAGCTACAAGGACAATGTGGCGCGCAACGATGTGTACACTTTGCCAGGAAGCGATTTTTTTCTTTCTGCAAACGAGAATTGCCATCTTGCGATATTTCAGCCAATCATATGGCGCGTATTTTAAGATGACATACACAACCTGTAGGATATCATTAACATGTACAAATGTATATTAGATGCAGGCAAACTGATCTGTGCGCGCAAACATTTACAGTACATGTAATGTACTACATGTATGTACGCATGTACTTTATGCATGTACATGTACGCATTAATGTACAATGTACGTGTACGTGTGCACGTGCACGTGCACGTGCGAAGCAGTAAGAACTACATTTGTACATGTATGTACATGTATCGCGTACTGAACTCAGGGCTGTGTAATCCAAATTCCATGTACACTGTATGTAGTTAAATGAAATAACCGTTTAGTGAGTTGAAATAATTGGTTATGCACTTTATACTGATGCCTCTTTTCACAACAGAGTATTATTTTAAAGCAATTAGAACCATACCCTATATTCATGGTCATACAATAATACAAAATTTTATATGGGGGATGAAAGATAATTAAAAAGCAAGGACACAAACATATTGTACAAATCAGATCAACTTGTTTAATAATAAAGCACCAACCATTATCAGTTAATTTAAAGACATGTTTATTATGTGTGCAACACAGTCCCAATGAAATAATGTATCCCACAAGTTGCATTTTGAGATAATCAAATTTATTACACAACTTAGTAATTAAACTAAGGGAGGAACACATATTTTATATATAACGGGTTGACAAACTAGCCTCATATCATTCATAACTTATTAAATGTTTCTTTTGAAGCCTATAATTCTATGCATGTAATTCCATTTTTAGCACAGCTAGACATGGGCGCTGGCCGGGACCAAAGAATGTTGCAGTCACGTGGCAGTGGTAAAACCGCAAGTTTTATTAGCTTGGCGACGAACGTATTCCCCTTTGAAGTGCCTTAGTTGGAACTCCATCTGTGTCCTTTCTCTATGATCATACATGTAGCATGAGCATAGTAACTCACGACACACACTTTTCGCTCTTGCGGTGTTTGTCCCGACTCTGCCTGACACGCGGGTACCCCCGCTCATCTGGTTTTTGCCTAAGCAGTGTAGTAGCGGAACCAGTATCAATGTGTATATAAAATAAATAGATCGCAGGCAGAAAGTTGCAAATGCAGAGCATCAAAAACATTCTCTTGAAAAGAATCAAAGTTGCCGTCCAATTAAAATGTAGCTTCCGACAAGGTGAAATAAATCCCTCAGTAGCAACAAATTATTGTTCACAATAAGTTGTCAAACTGAACAAAGGAAATTTTGGGGCATTTTTTTTTTCACTATGGAATAAATTCTAGAGTATCAATAGCGTATCGGCCTGATACGCTATTGTATGCCTGGCTAGAACACTGGACTGACTATTAAAGGTACACACCGCCTTTGTTGCGCGAAATTGGGCGATAAAAAACGTCCCTTAATATTTCATTGTTTTTCATACATGATTGGAAAGATCTTTCAAAAGTTGAATATAATTGTCGACACAAATAACCCCTGAAAAATGCATCGTTTTTCTGTTATTGTACAAAAAACAATGTCATGTGACTTTTGTGAACCAAAATTTGTCCAGAAAACTCACAAGGACAAAAGTGATAGTCGCACTTTCAGACATTTTAAAAGTTTATTACTGAACCAAATTCAAGAATAATTATTTTTTATAATTCATTGATACTTGACAAAAGTGAAATGATTTTGAAACAATGGGTGAAAATTGTCAAAATCGACAAAAAGGCGAAAGTCTTGGCACTTTCCCGAGACACCGGGAACCGAACCAATACTCTGCCAGTACAGCCATGGGCGTCAGCACGGCAAAGTGCCTGAGGCGTGAGCCCGCCGGTTAGGCCATTAATATGTCAACACTTTTCGCGTGGAAGTGTAAAGCAGGTCTCAACCATGGTGCTTTTCGTGTCGGGTATTTTGAATTATGATACTGCCAGCGAGTTTAGTTTTGGAAACAACAATGATGCCTTCATTCGGAACATCGTCACAGCCCCTTCATCATATCAATGCCAATAAAAAATTGATAAAAACTGTTCATTTTGGGAGAGGGTATCCGTCAAAATCAACGCCAAAATTTCAATCGAGTGGGCTGAGCGAAGAAAGGCTCACCATCTCTGGCAAAAAATGAGGCATGCCTGGCGACCATTGACGGGCCAGCCAACCTCAAATGATGGCAAACACTCGGGGATTTGACTGTTGAACGTGATGGTGACCATGATGATACCATGAATAATGTCGCATTTGTAGGATTATTGTTGGACAGGTAAGAGTAATAAAAGAGAAATATTGTTTGATAATATAACACTCGTAGGGCTTTTTGTGTGGCTGTATGCTGAACTCTTATGATAAATTTCTGTTAGCCATCATATTATTTTTGATAGTTCCTATAGCCAAGGCACAATGATTACAATAGAGGCATGATAATTATGAGATTTAGTTTAGAAAGCAGAACAATTTCCAGTGAATTAGTTGTAATTTCCACCATCGATGCCCAGGTATTTTATGGGAAGATGGTCAAAAGGGGTCATGGTGAAAATTCAAACATGGACTGGAGGAAATAGCATCAGGTACCATTATTCCTACGAGTACGAGTATGGATTTTCAATATGCACCATGTCCATCATATCCATCATTAATTATTTCATTAGCTGTTATGTTTTGTTTTATAGGTATATGAGAAAACATCACTGCCAGTATTTTTACATGCATCGACACCATGTAGAGCTCGGCCTGATTCCATTTCCAGTATTCACAAAGCATTGCCATGGTAGAGTAAATCTTGGATTGATTCAGATTTTTTTTTTTTTATCCCATAATATTTGTGTATAAAGAAAACTTAGTTTATAAAACAAAATCACTGTCCGAAACGTTGAGTCAACCGGTTCCTTCGGAACCACACACATACTCAAAAGAGAGATTTACTCATCACATGGTGTCACCGCAAACCTTTCAGTTTATAATTTCTCATTTAGAAAAAAATGAAGTTGTGCATTCAGGTTTTTCCCCCTTGTGCGTGCTTAATGTTAAATTGTCCATATTAAAGGGACAATATCATGATCAGAGCAGACTTTCAACAGGGCATGGAAACGGTGTCCTAGTTTAAGATGAACACAGTGACTGAAACTTACTAGCTCATTTATGCAGCAGCATGACCGTCGTCCTCTTAAAGGGAAAGTACAACATTGGCTATAATATATTGGCAAAACAGCTTTTATCGGTAATATTTACTTACTTTTAATAAAGATCGTTTAATAATGAATATGTTAAAGTTTGAGCTCAATCGGGAGTCTAAGTCATGAGAAAAGTGTGAAAAACCCTTCATAATTCTTTAGGAAAACATCAGTTTTCTTTAAAATAAGTCTGTATGCAGCCGTGTTAGTCAGGTAGAATAAGATATAAATATAAATGGTAGCACTTTTAAGACTAACTAAACTTAAAAATAGGCATAAGCTTTCGTAGCTTAAAAGTGCTACCATTTATATTTATATCTTTAAAATAAGAACACAATAAGCAGAATAATTGTTTAACTGCGTCACATCCAGTTAGCTGTAGGTAATAGTTCGGTAATTGTGCAATCAAATAATAACCAGTGATGTACCTTCCCTTTAACATCATATCCAAACATTTATGTGAAGATATTTTTATATTCTTACAGTGCCCTAATCAACTCCCAGGTATACATGAGCTCCATCAACATCAAAGTCGGTTGCACAAGATCAACAAATGGAGTCAGAGTAACATATGGACACGACATCACATGAGCCTGTATGAGTAAGTGAACTACTATTTGGATGTCAACACATCACATTTCACAAAAAGTTATTTAATTTAAATTGTACAGATATTCAGTGGCGCACCCAAGGGGGGGGGCTCGAGCCCCCCCCCCCCAAGGGCCCGCTGATGTTTTATTTATTTATTTTTAAGGAAGGGGCCGGGAAAGAGAGCAAAATCTGAGCCCAAGTCTTGTCTACAGAGGAGTTCGGCAAGGAGTAGGGCAGTGGTACAAGGGATGGGGACTCAGGAGACTCAAGCTCCCCTCCAAAGGTTTTCCATTTATTCCACTCACTATTATATTTTACGGCGTTGCGTATGCATGTGCATGTAAGCTTGAAGGGCCACCAGTATATATAACAACCATTTTAGACATTTCCCGCCATGGTGCACCCTGATCAGGGAGCAGCTTTACTTAATTTTATTTTCATTTTCTGTTGTCCGTTTCTCTTGTTGAGGTCGTTGAGGTTACTCGTAAATGTTTTTTAAAATTTAAACACGCCCGCATTATAATCAACTCCTTTCCAGTTTGTACACAATGGCCCAGGATCGGGTTTTAATTTACAAAGATTATGCGACACTGTTTTAGCAAACACCGATTGGATAATATTGGGATTTGGTTTTGCCGCCAAATTCGTGTTTGAGAAAATTTAGCTCCGCCGAATGATCACAAACTTTACGTCCGCGCAATGAAAATATTTAAATATAGAAATCTTGCAGACGAAACAATTAGCTCAAGTTCTTTACATCAAGAGGAGGAAATTATATGGAAGGTAAAACCCTACGAGTCTGAATCATGTCATAATGTCTTCTTTTTATGACTAGAAACCACCAGGAAACATTTAACATGTGCCGTAGGTTCACTGACGAGCACGATTAGGGACATGGCTACAGCCGCGCCAGCGGTTATGGTTTGGGTCTGCCATGTCTCTCCCCCATATTGGATTTAAAAAAAAAAAAATTTTTGAGCCCCCCCCTAATAAAATCCTGGGTGCGCCACTGCAGATATTACTGTAAACACCCCTTCATGTACACTTGTCTCTCCCTTAAAAAAAAACAAATATAATGTTTATATGAAGAAAAAAATTTCTGTAGTCCAAACTTACACATGCTGATTTCATGTAGCCTTACAATCGTTTCTAAGCAATATTAAGAAATTATACTTTTGTGTATTCAGTATAAACTCTTGTGCAATTTAAAGGAAGAAAAAAAGTAATCCTTCTGAGAGTTTGTCATTTGCAGTGTGTGTGTCAATGATAAGTGTACTGTAGCACTAATAATTAGTCAAAGTAGCTTTACATGTGTTATTCATAAACAAATGTTTTTGTGGTCAGTCTCATTTCTCAACTGCTGGAGTACTATCAGTTCAACGTAATCTTTCTTTTGTAAGATTGTATACGTTTGTTCATGTTTGGTCCATAGATGATATGGAGTGTGATGGAGACAGAGACGAATACTCAGTTCATCATGTCACCTATGTACATGTATGTGAATGGGTGTCAGCAAACGGAAGCCTACCACACCCAAGTTACTAGCAGACATTCCACTGAATAAGAGTTTTCTCAAGAAGATTACCTACAATATCAACTTCAGGTTTGTTACGGGTGCCATCCAATCAAAATCAAAAGTACAGGAGGACATGTCCTACTTTCAAGACCCTCTCTCTGCCAACAATTGCAGGTATAACATGAAAATGTTTCAAGACTAACAGCAACTAACAGCCCTCAACACCCCCCCCCCCCCCCCCGACACCCAAACAAATTGCTCTATTAGTATTCTGTACTACCTTGAAAATGTTGAGATTTTGAAGCTTTACGTGGTTGAAGAACAGTAGGAGTAAGAGTAATGATCTTTCAAGAGTAGTAAATAGCATTGGTTCTGAGAAGAACTGGCAGTGACATTACTTTACGTTTCAGTCAGTATACTCTGATTGTCTTCATCAGGGGGATGAAGATGATCAGAGTTATAGCGATGGAAACGTCATGTTATCTCACCACCGGTTCTTCTAAGATCCAACACTATTAAACTGTAGAGACATGGTGCTACCACAAACCTTACTCTTACTGAAAACAAACATGTATTCTTAAATAAATATGCATAATGATATTGACACTAGCCCAACACATGCTTTTCAAAAACCATGCTAGATGATAAATCAACATGTAAAAACACTCATATGAAAATAGCCAGGGTTGTAAGTAGCCAGATCAACCTATTCAGCGTTATTATGGGCATAAAGTCACAAAGTTTATTTAGGATTGAAGGGGACTACATGTATAGTAACTGGATTAAACTTGGCTGCAAATGCAAAGGGCAGGAAGTGGGGGTTAAACTGATTTTTTTTGGGGGGGGGGGGTTACTGAAGACACTGAAGCATGTAGGAGCATATAAACATTTTCTCCTTTTATATTTGTTTTTCCAACTTTACCAAGGAAAAGTTACCCTGTGAGAGAAGAGTTGTTTTTTTATTTTTTTATATCCATGTTCATGTATCAGGTACCACAGAGTCTACTCAAAGCACAGCCGTATAGTACATTGTAATTGGGTGGAGAAGAAACAATACAGCTTATGTCAAATAGCTAATGTCTGCAGTCTTCAAAGCTTGTATGGATATCAGCTAATTAGCCTTTCATTAGAAAACAAGATTATAACTACATGTACTTCATGAACATGATAAAGTTGCAAGAAAGCTGGTGTCCGTGCTTTCCCTCTTTCCCCTGCCCTCAGCAGAAGAGTTGTCAAAAAGTAAATAATTCCCAAAATTAAGGCCACAAGTTGTAATTAGCCAATTGACAATTCAAACAAAATTAAATGTAATTACATCCACTTGATCAAATCTGATAATTGCTTGCCCTTTTCATTTTGTTTATGGAAAAACCTTTAAATTCTAGATTTAGATAAAGCCAACATTGGTATTTGTGTCTTGGTATTAAGTCTTGTACAAAAATAAATTTAATTGATGGACTGCATGTTTATATACCGAGAGTGATCTTTATTTATAATATACTTCACTTTCAACTCAAGTTGATAATGAACAAAAATATAATGATAAATTGACAATAATAGTGACACTGTAATCAAGCATCTCCTTATTGTGACATGCTTATAAATTGTCTTTGTTTTCATTTAGACTGCAAATAATTAAAAATCAGGTGTAAAATTTGAAAACAAATTCTACATTGCTTTTTACATTTTCAAGGTTGTACACATATTTGGCAAAATGTCTGTAGCTGCATCCTACTATAGAATTACAAGCTAAAGATCAGATGCCATTT
This sequence comes from Zoroaster sp. YZ-2022, assembly GCA_029582265.1. Lineage (NCBI taxonomy): Eukaryota > Metazoa > Echinodermata > Asteroidea > Forcipulatida > Zoroasteridae > Zoroaster > Zoroaster sp. YZ-2022. Next base: position 11,849,165 of record CM055821.1, on the reverse strand, counting down.
TGTACATACATTTTTAGACATTGAAATAATCAATGTTGTACGGGTGCTTGTAAATTGCTAATAAAACAATGAAATACATATTTATTTTAACTGTCCATCCATTTGGTTTCATGACTTGACTTTTGTGGTTCCACTCCTCCCCCCACCCCCCACCAATCAATTGAAACCACTTTGCTGACCTGTTTAACCTATCTAACAATGAGTGTACATGGTCTGACACATTTAACAAGTGAAATGACTTCAGTGTAAATGAGCCCAACCATGATCCTTTGTTGACAAGAAAACAGAATCAGTCTGCATAATAAATGTACACTCTGTATGTACTTTATGTAGGATTTAGTGACAGTTCAGAATGGGTGACATCAGGGGAGCTTTGGAATAGGTAATTTTGGAATAAAATGCCTCCCCCCAGGTTCTTGATGATAGCATGTACTGCCACTGGTGATGAACCAACACATGTTTTCTAAAATTATTTGGACTATCATTGCAGCACTAGAATCCAAGAACTGGGGAGGGGGAGGGGCAAACGCAAACAAGCAATAAATGTAAGGGGACCAGACATATGTTTGATTCCAAATTACCAATTCCATTGCCCGAAGACTGGTTCTTCATTATGTCGAGAATCACACCCAGCATCAATTCTGCATAGTTGAAGTAGCAAGATGTTTCTGTCCTCTTTCTGAAAAAGCTTTAAAGCCGTGTTCGCACTGGACTTTTTTTGGGGAAGGTTTTACCGAGACGATGGTAAAATGGTCAAATGTAACCTCTGTCCGCACTTGGACTTTCGACACGGGAAAATTTTACCGAGACCGTGGTAGAAGTAACCGAGCTGTCAGTATAATGACTCATGAGGGCGCTTTGTTTGACCTTTCTACGTTGACCCGATTGACCCAACAATGCACAGAAAACTTGCTACACATGCATTAAATGCGCCCGGACCGCCCCGCCCCCACCGCGCGGTGAAACAATGCAAAGCGCATGCGTGGTGTCCCTGTGTAGCACAACCTTGCGCTCGGGCCGGATGTACGCTTTCCTGAGCCGCTTTTACTGACTCGCACTGTCCGTACTGGACTTATCCTCTCGGGAAAAGTTACCTGGTTAGTTTTCCTGGGCAGCAGTTGGCCATTAGAAGTAACCGCTGGACTCAGGAAAACTAACTGAGAGGAAAACGTCCCAGGCTGTCCGCACTGGACTTAAAATGGGAAAAGTACCCATCGTCTCGGTAAGTTTTACCAAAAATAGTCCAGTGCGAACACAAAAGAGGAGTAAGGGCTTTGATTTAAATAAATTCATCATTATCAACAATCACTGTGAAATAAATTAAAACATTGTTTAACTGATATGGCTTGGAAAAAGGTGGTTATCAGATAGACCCCTTCTCTTGGACTGAAATACCAGTACTGCTATACCAAAAAAAAAAAAAAATTATACTAAACCTTAAATTTTTTGTAATAAACAACCATTAAAACTAAATAAAATGTTCATCATTGGTATTTGATAATGAACATTAACTTCAACCCTGTAACACGTTAACATTAGATCTCATGAAAAATAGCATAAAAACTAACCTGTGAAAATTTATTAAAAATAGGTGCTCCCCCTCGTGTTTCACAAAGTTATATCTGGGAACTTCTTGTATTTATAATTTTGTTTTGTTTAATAATAATAGTAAAGATTTTTAGCGCGCACATATCCACCCTGCTGGGCGCTCAAGGCGCGGAAACAAAGAAAAAACATGAATACAAACAATATACAATGATAGCATAGGGAAAAAAATTATGTACCGAGATACATGTACCTACAATGCAATTACAAATATACATCATCTTTGAAGAGTTGTGACATAAGATGAGTTTTAAGCATCGACTTAAATCTGGTTATACTATGACAAGATTTGAGTTTAGTTGGAAGATGATTCCAGAGTCTCGGAGCTGCGACAGAAAACGACCTATCACCCCAGTTCCGTTTTGAAGTTGGTTCCTTTAGAAGTGACATGTTGCTGGAGCGCAAATTGCGTGATGGAGTGTAGACTTTAAGCAGTTCAGAAATATAAATTGGAGCAATGTTATTAAAAGATTTGTGAACAATTAGCATGAGTTTAAAAACAATTCTCTGTGAAACAGGAAGCCAGTGCAGTTCTTTCAAGATTGGCGTGATATGGCATGACTTTCTGGACAAAGTCACAACACGAGCTGCTGTGTTTTGTATGTGCTGGAAGACGAGATATTTGATTCTGCGGGAGACCGTAAAGGAGAGCATTCCCGTTATCAAGCCGTAATGTGACAAACGCATGTATAATTTGTTTAGCTTTTATTCAAGTATTTCCTTATTCGGCTAATATTTCTGATATGAAATGATGATATGCGAACAATGTTGGAGATATGTGGTTTTAAAGTCATTGTCGAGTCAAATATAACACCCAAATTACGTGCTTGTAATGAGGGGGTTATCTGCGTGTCACCAATTGTAATAAATGGAAGAGAAACTTTAGACAATTGCTGACGTGATCCAAATAGAACAAATTCTGTTTTTTCATCGTTCAATTTCAGGAAGTTTTGTCTCATCCAATTTCGAATCTCTTGAATACATTTCTCCAGTGTTTTTAAATGCAGGAATCGGCAGGTTCTTGAGAAGATTTAAAAGTAATGTAAAGCTGCGTGTCATCAGCGTAAACATGGTAATTTAAATTATACTTCAAAATGATATCACGAACTGGAAAGGTATAAACAGTAAACCACTGTGGGCCGAGCACAGAGCCTTGGGGTACGGAATAGTCAAGGATAACAGGCTCGGATATAGCGTTACCAATACAAACATGCTGAGGCCTATTTAAAAGGTAGGACTTGCACCAATCCAGGGCTGTGTCATGTATTCCAAGATGATATTGAAGGCGGGAGAGAAGGATTTTATGATCGACCGTGTCAAAAGCGGCGCTTAAGTCTAACAAAACTAATGCAGTGATTTTCCCTCATCCATGGCAGATAAAATGTCATTGTTGACGCGAAGAAGAGCAGTTTCCGTTCCATGAAATGGTTTGTAGGCTGACTGAAATGTGTCCGACAGGAATATTAGCACGAACATGGTCAGAGATCCGTGATGAAACAACTCGCTCGATTGTTTTTCCAAGGTACTTTAAATTGGCTACTGGTCGGTAATTTTTGAAAACTTCCTTGTCCAAATTAGGTTTCTTTAGGAGTGGTTTAACATGAGCAACCTTCTGGCTATTGGGGAAACAACCGCAAGAAAGAGATCTGTTTACAATAATTGTGATATACTTAGCAAACACATCAATATTTTGTTTTATTAGCGAAGTTGGCACTGGATCAAGTTCACATGATTTTGATGGCGATTTCATGATGAGTTTCTTGATCTCCGTAACACTAGTACTAGTAGGCTCAAACATGGACAGTCTACATTGTGGATCCTTGCGTGATGGTGTTTGTGATAGAATGGCATGTACTGAGGGAAAAGAACGACGGATATTCTAAATTTTTGTGACAAAAAAGTTTGAAAAAGCATTTGCGAGGTTCTTATCGGAGTATGTAGATGGAAGCACTGGAGCTTTGGGTTTATGAAGCAGCTTTTCAACATGAAGCAGTTTATGAAGCAGTTTTTCTGATCACCAGAGCTATCTTCCACAAGATATGAGTAGTGAGTTATTTTTGCCTGGTTAATCATGTTCTTCACAATATCACGTTGGTTACAGTATTCTTGCCGATGTACTCCAAGTTTCCCATTGTCATGCCATCTTCGCTCAAGTTGACGGCGGATTTTCCTTGCAGCACGGATATCATCATTGAACCAGGGGGATTCAGATTGTAGTTTAACAGTTCGAGTTTTTTGCAGAGCATGATCATCCAAGATGATACGGACAGTAGATTCAAATAGACTGACACAAGAATCCAGCTCACCATCTTCAAGGTTTACATTTTCCAGTTGAGATTCAACATCATGACATAAATCTTTAATATTTACTTTTTTCCAGTGGCGAGTAGTTACAGAAATGGTAGGTATGGGAGGTTTTTTACGGTTCAAATTTACCATGATTGCATAATGATCAGATAAGCCATGATGAATAGTTATATTCGAGATAAGAGGTGAAGTATTTTCACGCGTTATCATGAGGTCAAGACAGTGACCATACCGATGAGTGGGTGCTGTGATGTGCTGTATAAGTCCATGAGCAGAGAGCAGATCTTTAAACTGATTTGCGTAATTGTTTGAAATAATGTCCATATGAATGTTAAATATTTTTTTTTTTTTTTTTTTTTTTTTTTTTCTCTTCTCTCTAATATAAAACTAAAAGCACTTCGGACAAAATAATTTGGTCATTAGGCCTATGTGTCCCAACCAAATAAAAATGTTTGATAATATTTTGAGAATATGAGAATCTCAACCAAAATTGAAGCTTCCCTTTCACAATTTTTCCTGTCAAATATGTAGAGTATGTAATCAGAGATTAGGGTAATTTCACATAATTGGCAGGGGACATTGTCATGATTGTGTCCATCATGTTCTGTCTACCGATGGCAATGCAAACTAATATTGATCATGATTGAGATGTCCAGATAGATGCTACTAAGCACTGGTTTGTTAGTCCAGAGCTGCCAACCAGTACAATTTTTGTTGTATTTCGTACGATAAAACGATTAAAATACGACACTACGATATACATGTAAAAAAAATACGATTTCTTAAAAAAATACCAACTAAAAATGTATATTGCCTGGTTACTATTTATTTCCAAACCTTACGGTATTTTTCTGCAGGAGAAAACAAAGCTCCAAAAGCCGGAGAAAGGCACGAGTTAAGTTTCTTGTAGTTGTTACCGATCGGACCCACTGTTGATGAAACAAAGTACTGGCTGAATTCCTACTTGGCAGCCTAACAAATTTTCCTATTGGCTGTCTGCCTTCGAACCTAATTACCATGCACACAAGCGATTTTAATGTGTGTTTTCCAGTACTGCTTGGGTACCAATTGATACACGTGTTTATTACATGTTTTGGTTTTGTGGGCACCAGCGGTAAGCCAATTTTGCCGTCGTTTTACGTCAACTGGAATAGCTTTTTAACGTTTGTTTGCATTTATAACAACAGCAAAAAGATAGTTTTTTTCTCATCTAATGTTGGCATTTGTTATGCAAGATATAATGAAGGGCACGGCAATTTATTGCCGTGAAATGTCACGGTGATTTTGGGGGCATCGCAGCAATGGCACAGACCGACGGCAATTTCGAGGCCTGCATGTGTACTGAGTGTACGTTATCGCTCGCATGCGTGCACCACGTGTTGTGTAAGTGACCATGCTGAATTTTCTCATGATTTAGAACAAATATTGTCAATTTCTGATACGTCGTAAAATTTGGAATCTATTGTTAATCATTATAATTCATCGCTTGCAAGCATTTTGGAAAAGCATGCCCCCTTAAAATCACGCAACATTACAATTCGGCTTTCCAATCCATGGTACTCCCCTGAAATTGATGCTGCAAAGAAGTTAAGAAAAAGACTTGAAAGGAAATGGCGAAAACCAGGTTGGGAGTTGACCGTGAAATCTTCAAAACTCAACGTCAACAAGTTTACACCATGATAAATGATGCAAAAGCTTCATATTATAGGAACAAAATATCAAGTTGTACCGATCAAAAAATACTCTTTAAGATTGTTGAACAACTTCTACATCAAAAAGGGAAATCTAAACTTCCTTCTCATAATTGTAAAACAGAACTGGCAGAGAAATTCAACAAGTTCTTCATTTCTAAAATTGCCAAAATACGAGAGGACCTCAATACTTCTGTAGATGTTTATATTAGCGGTGTTTCTACAATTTCTCAAAACATGCACTACGATAATTTGAATTCAAATCTCGAAGTTTTTCTACCTGCATCTGAAGATGAAATTAATAAAATAATCGCTGCTTCACCACCAAAATCTTGTGATTCTGATCCAATACCTACATGGCTCTTAAAGAAACATCTAAACCTACTTGTCCCCGTTATTACAAGGATTGTTAACATTTCGCTGCAGTCTGCTACTTTTCCATCATGCTTCAAAACTGCTCTTGTGACGCCCCTTCTCAAGAAACCATCATTAGACTCTGAAAACTTAAAGAACTACCGACCAGTCTCAAATCTGGCATTCGTTTCAAAGATCATTGAAAAAATAGTATCCAGCCGTCTATCAGATCATCTTGCTTCTAATAATCTTTTCGAGCCTTCCCAATCTGCCTACAGAAAAAATCATGGAACTGAGACAGCCTTGTTACGTGTACAAAATGATATTCTCCATGCTATGGACAACAAACGTGGTGTGTTTTTGGTGCTACTAGATTTGTCTGCTGCCTTTGACACCATCGACCATAATATCCTCCTTTCACGGCTCTCATCTATTGGTGGCAAAGGCAAAGCCCAGGAATGGATTCAATCATATTTGAGTGGTAGAATGCAAGCTGTCAACATTAGTGGCTGCTTATCTTCAATCGTCTCACTTCTCTTTGGCGTCCCACAAGGCTCTGTATTAGGGCCTCTATTCTTCACTATATATTCCGCCCCATCGCTAATATTGCCCGCAAGCATGATCTTCAAGTTCACATGTATGCGGATGATACGCAACTTTATCTGTCATTTGATTTGTATAATACTGAAGATGAAATAGCTACTCGCAAACGCATTGAATCATGTATCAAGGATATCAAATCTTGGATGACATTGAATAAACTGAAATTAAATGATGGTAAGACTGAGCTTATTGTAATTACCTCAAAATATCATCAATCTAGACCCACAAACAAATGTTTTCAAATAGTGTCCTCATCAATCCATGCTTCTCCTAATGCTCGTAATCTGGGAATTATCTTTGACAGCACGCTATCTATGGATGATCATATCAAGAACGTCTGTAAATCAACATACTTCCATATTAGGAACATTAACAAAATTCGTAAGGTTTTGGATAACGATACAGCAGCTACTTTGATCCACGCTTTAGTGACGTCAAGATTAGACAATGGAAACTCCCCTACTGTATGGTGTCAATAAACAGCTAAATAAGCTCCAACATGCCCAAAACTCAGCAGCACGCATGTTAACCAGGACTTGCAAGTTTGATCATATCTCTCCAATTTTAAAACAACTCCACTGGCTACCGATTCGTCAAAGGATTCAATTTAAACTCATATTGCTCACTTGGAAATCACTTCGTGACATGGCACCAAAGTATATAAGTGAACTTCTTTCTCCATATGTTCCCAAACGCACTTTACGATCTACTCATAAATTTCTTCTGACTGTTCCTAGGACTGCATCTTCATATGGTGATCGTGCATTTTATGCAGCTGCTCCTAAACTAGTTGGAATGACTTGCCAGTTGCAGTTCAATCAATGTTTTCAAGAACAATTTAAAGACTCATTTATTTAAGACTGCTTATTGTGCTTGATTTTTGAATATGTATGTAATGTAATACATGTATGTAATGTTATGCTTGATTTTTGTTTTACATATATATATCTTTAGTTAATAATATGTGTATATCCGTGTATATGTACATGTATATGGTATGTGTATGTGCATGTATGTACATGTATGTATGCATATGTAGGCCTATACATGTACACGTATGTATGTGTGTACTTTCTATAATGTTCATACTTTTGCTGTGTTAATTGTTGCGCCTCGGAATAGGCATGCCTAGACGGCGCATTATAAATGCATTATTATTATTATTACTACTGTACTGGCTGTGCATGCAGCGTATGTGATCAACATGGCGACCTCCGTAAGGTGATTTTCGTCGCGCGAGGTGCAAGGGTTGTTTGGCTTTCATAAACATCGATTTTTTGTCTGGATATTTTGCCATCTGTCAGTCTCAGGCATGTGAAATTTCTGCGTTTACGCGGAAATCCGCGTTTTTTATTTCCGCGTTCCGCGTTTTTCTTGGGGCTCCGCTTTTTTCCCGGCGCCGCGCCGTGATTGTAGACTCCGCTTGTATACCATCCAAACACATACACACAGAGAAAACGGAACCGGGCATCGGGCTGCACATCGTTAAGATCGCGCTGTGATTTTGACACGTGAGTCGGGGACTAGACCCGGTAAACGGTTCGGCCGTGTGAACATGTGAACTAGTCCGAAAAAGCGGCTAGGGCAGCGTATGCTTCAACGCACGATGACGTGCCGATCGAGCCGTAGCCGTTGTCATATAGCCGCTAATTCGGATCGCGATCGGGCCGCACGTCTGAAAATTTCACGTTTGCACACGCATGCTGGACGACTTGTCTTTTCTCAGCCACACTTAAAACATAAAGAAAAGTTGCGATGACGAAAGAGAAAATCTTCAATTGCCAATTGTAATCATCTATATAGATATCAGACAAAGACAAGTACAGATGATAAATATCTCCCCTGCCTCAACATGGGCAAAACCCGTGTCTTCTGTAATTACTGAATGTCAACAAAAGTATTTGAAAAATGTTGGTTTCTGTTATGCTTGTTTATTACAAAATGAAGGGCATTTGCAAATAAATCTAAATTAAAAGATTTGGTTTGTAATGTATACAATGTTTCTAGAAACTATTGTCTGTGTGTGTACTTTTACATTTTCTGGGACACTCTTCTCACTCCAAGTCTTTTAAACATTGGGATATTGCAATGATCGTGACAAACATAATGTGTTCCCTCTCACTTTGTATTGTTCTTAGTTCAAACACCTCACTTAGAATTTTACAAAAGAAAAAGGGATAACACCATTAAAAAAAATAAAGAATTTTGTCTTAGAAAGTGGTAATAAAAAGCTCAAAATGCATCTCAGAGCTTCTAGATGGCAAAATACTCAAGGACTGCAAGTTTCCGGGTTTCCGCACCGCGCTTGCCAGGTTAACAACAAATTTTCCTCTTTTTTTTCACTGCCCACTCACATGCCTGCAGTCTATGCCTTTTTCCATGGTTGATCCAAGGTCTATCAAGCGGCTATATACATGTAATTAGGCATTTTCCTCACTTTTTTTTAATGATCTTGGACGTCGACGTGCATCTGGTTGCAATCGAATCCAGGAATTCTGTGATCGTTCGTGTGTTCACAACGGATACAAAATGTACAGACTGGAACCTTGTTCCTCTTGTTACAGTTAATCACAACGGTGTGCAATGCAGAGGTACAGTACATGTATACCAGTCTAAATACAATCTGTAATTTATTGCCGTACAGGTTTCACGGTCACGTAGACTACTGTAAATGCATATACGTGACATTTGACCTTATTGTTGTTTTTTGGACATTTCTCGGTAATTACATGATATCCGGATTTTGTTTTGAAGAAAACCTTCCAAAAAGGATTTCTATCATTCTACCAATCCCATTTTTGCACTTTTAGGGCGGTGTGTACCTTTAATACTATGCAATTCTTTGAGCAGATTATTGTACACTTGATGTTTAGATTCACTGCAGGTAGCCCATTATTGCCTATTGATAAATTTCCATTCATAAATGCCCAAGACAGTTAAGACAATCTGATTGGACAAAATGTAATCACGAGGTATATTAACAGATGGAAAAGACATGGCTGATCAAAATCAGAGCAGTGCATATATGTGCCAGCTGTTCACCAGCAGTTCTATTTAGCTGACATGCAACACACAATGCGGATTTGTGTCAGAACCTGGGTTCCCAGTATTTCCTGTTTTTTGGGGGGGCAATATTGCCTGCGCAATACGTGTACTGGGGGTGATTATTGATTTTTTTTTATAGTCGATTATCAATAGTATCGTCTCAATACGCGGATTTTTTAAATACATGCACAGGTACATGTAATAAACAGTTAGGAAAATTATCAAAAATTCAAAACGAGCTGAGTTTTTAGATTTTTGCTGCTCGGTGCGACAAACATTTCATAATAAAGAAGTCACTGTGACGTCCATAAACAAACCATTGGTTTATAAATGCATACGGTCCCCCCAGAGCTGAGAATGAACAGGCCATTGATCGATCGTGCACACACAGTTCAACGATCATCATCTGGGCTTTTATCCTGTATCCGACATCTGCTGAATGGGAACCACCAGTGCGGTTATTCCAGGAGTGTATCCTGGGACTAGCCTAAAAGTTAAGGCACACACGGCAACCAGACAGCGCATGAAAAAAGGTCATGCACGCAAGTAGTGATGGCATGTTCATAATGGGAACCTGAGCAGTGCTGCATCTTTCAAACTGGTTTTTAGCTCTTCACGGTACTGTACATGATACTACTGTATAATGACATAAAATTTTGAGACAATTTATCACTTCGGCGATATTTTAACTAAAAAGAGCGATATAAATTTGATATCGGCTATATTTTTGGAATATTGGCTATATTTTTTGAATACCATCATGGCAATATTTTGATATCTTCAAAACCATAACCGGTTTAGCCGATAATTTTTTTAATATTGTATCGTTACGATATTATCTTGATATCGTCCACCCCTAACATGTACATGTACATGTACATGCCAAGCCTGCTTTATAACATCTACCCTTTTTGTTTACATGTAGGTTTCGGTGGAACACTACAAACCCTGCTGACAAGTTGTTCCTCAAAGAAAATGTATTGAGGCTATTTCAAAATGTGAGTATGGGGGTTTTATTAACTATTTATTACACATTTAAGAAAATCATGTGTACATGTATGTATGTATGTGCCAGCTGTTTGCCAGCTATTTAGCGTTCATGCTATCCATAGGGATAATGAACAGATTAAAGGGACATACATTTGTGCATGTACAACCTTACACTTGCTTAAAATTGTATTATTTTTACAAAATAGAATGCCAGTTTATTCCTTTTTGAAGATTTCGTGAGTAAATCATCTACATGTAGGTATCACGTCATTAACAAGATCTAGACTTCGATTCAACATCAAAATTGTGGAGCATCGTGTACCATTGTGTGTAGAACAGTGTTGTAGTCGAGACCGGATAGTCCGAGACCGAGACCAAGACCGAGACCGGAAGGTCCGAGACCGAGACCGACCCGTCGAGACCGAGACCTGCATAAATAAAATTAATAACATAATAAAAGAGTCAAACAAAACTTTATGTGTGATTTTGTGAACACTTTTATTCTCATGAAAACAAGAAAAACAACAACTTTTGCCATTTCTTTGATCGGAAGTTTACATCCATCAAACAAAGAAATATTTTATCATTTGTGGCCCATTTTAACGAACACTTTCATTACATTTCAAAAACATCAGCATTCCCAACATCTCTGTGCACAGTCTGGCCCTCGGAAGACGTTCCTGCACATGGTATCAATAATCCAGTGATGCCCTGTTGCTTGCTGGTTTCTTTTAGACTTTTCCCTGACTGCAAGTACTCTTCATACCTTTTAAAAAGCAATAACAAATAATAACTTTAATTAAAACTTAAGAATAAGAAGATCACAAGAAATGGCACAACAAATTTTTAATCTTCACAGATGGGAGGGCAATGCATATAGCAAGAAGCCTAAAACCAAATAAACTTTATTTCACAAGGACATGTCTAAAACCACAATGAATGTGGACTGATGATTGACTTGTAAAGTTCACCCCATGTAGCTTAGGGGATCCAGCAGGGGAAAACAACATGACTTTACAAAGATTAGTTGATGACACCCCGACCCAGGAAGGAACAAAACGTGTTGTGGCATTTATTACTTTAAAAAAGTGGGCGACTCTTATTCATTAAATTTGAATAACAATTTCCAACAATTACAAAATAAATGTAGGCTTACTTACTTGGCTTTGTGCGCCCGGCTCAAGTGCCTGGTGAATGCCAAACTTGTTCCAGACCGTTCACTTATCCGAGTTGTTTTGGTGCAGAAATTGCACACTGCTGAATGCTTCTTATTCCCTGCCTTTGTGTCGGTGAATTTTTTGTGGTCTTTAAAACCAAATTTGATTACCGATGAGTTGCTTGACATATTGATTACTTCAATTCAAAACCTCGCGCAAAAAGTTTACAACTGTATGTGCAGGAAGTACTGGTACACACACACACGAGACCACATGTGAACCCTAATAAAGCGTGGGGCATGAGTTGATGGTTGGATGACGATCGCACCACAGCGGGCGGGAAAGAAGGTAGGCATCTACTGCAAGTTTGGTAACAAAATGTGAAATCGTTTTACGTTTCAACGGAACCAAATAAAAACAAAAACGAATAATCGATTATTTTCATGTGTTGCAAAGTGGTTAAAAAGGCTGGTGTCGCCACGAGACCAGTCAAATCTTCGAGACCAGAGAGGTCCGAGACCGAGACCAAGACCGAGACCACAGGGTATCGAGACCAAGACCGAGACCAGGAAAAACCGGTCTCGAGACCTACAACACTGGTGTAGAAGATAGGATAGTATAACTACAAAGAATTTCAGTAGCTCATACTTGGTGATCGGCTTCCAATTTCTCTAGACAGATCTGTGTCTTGGTGAATTGTATGATATTTTAGGTGGCGTACTTGTTGATCATCATTATCAGGTTCTGCAACTTTGAACAGAAGTTCAAACAGGCAGTCAGTGGGGGTTAAGTTGTCATCTTAACCTGTTGGTAGATCAGTTGATATTTTCCCAAACTCTGGTCGGACTTGTGCTTCTACCTCCTGTGCCAGCTCTAGTCCCGCGAGTAGGGGTGTAACAAGACCACTTTTTCACGATACGTATCGTGAATACTAAAAATGATAAAAAAGAAGTGTCAGTAATGTGAATTATCCAATGTTGTATAGAGACTTAGACACAATAAATACTGATTATCATGCACACCAAATCTGGTTCAGAAATAAAAAAATTCTTACTTTATATTTAGCCCACCAAAGTTTTTCTGTGACAAAATGTCAACAACGAAGTCTTCTGTGGGAAGCCATCATCATTCAAGACTCCCCAAATTTCCTGTATGTATTTCACCAAAAAATAGTATAGCGCCCTCAATTGACTATCACATTGAAAATAATGTAGCACTCGACAAATTAAGTCAATGTGTAGGTATAACAAAAGTGACACCCATTGTAAATGTGTATAAATTAAGCACCCCTTTTAAATTTGTATATCTCATGAACCACAAAAGATATTTTCACAATATTTGCATCATCTTAAAGATCTTGAAGTATGTGACATTTCATTTACAGACATGACCCCAATCTGACCTCTCCTTCCAGTCGAAACCGGAAGTTTAAGTGAAAAAATATTCTGAAGCACTATTCTGCACATGTACATGTATTTGTACAGGCCGTTTTGCAATCACACAGCCGTTTCCCACACATACATGTAGGGCTATCATTTGTGCACACATAGTGACTGAAAATAATATCCTACACGAAAAGGTCATTATTGTAACGAAATGGTAGCCTGTGTGCTGTGTGTGTAAGTAGGGGTTGTAGGGACTTACATGTACATTGTATAAGAAAAGGGTAGGCCATGACACCGTATCTGTGGGGACATTTTCATGTCCCCGGAGCATTTTTGGTCCTCACAACTGTGTGTAAAAGCGAGTGTACATGTATGTCCCCACAATTACGGAAAAAGACTGTGTGTGTGTGTGTGTTTGGGCGCGCCATAGTGCTTTTGCTCACCAAAGAAGTGTTGTGTGTGTGTGGGTATGCATTCGCAGGCTTGTGGGGACATAGTCTTTTTCCGTAATTGTGGGGACATACTGTACACTCGCTTTTAGACACAGTTGTGGGGACCAAAAATGCTCTGGGGACATAAAAATTTCCCCACAGATACGGTGTTCTTGCCTACCCTTTTGTTATAAGTCCCCATAACCTTGCGAAGGCCGACCCTTATAAGAAAAGGATAGGCCATGACACCATATCTGTGGGGACATTTTCATGTCCCCATAGCATTTTTGGTCCTCACAACTGTGTAAAAGCGAGTGTATGTCCCCACAATTACGGAAAAAGACTGTGTTTGGGCGCGCCATAGTGCTTTTGCTCGCCAAAGAAGTGTTGTGTGTGTGTGTGGGTATGCCTTCGCAGGCTTATGGGGACATAGTCTTTTTCCGTAATTGTGGGAACATACTGTACACTCGCTTTTAGACACAGTTGTGGGGACCAAAAATGCTCTGGGGACATAAAAATGTCCCCACAGATACGGTGTTCTTGCCTACCCTTTTGTTATAAGTCCCCATAACCTTGCGAAGGCCGACCCTTATAAGAAAAGGATAGGCCATGACACCGTATCTGTGGGGACATTTTCATGTCCCCATAGCATTTTTGGTCCTCACAACTGTGTAAAAGCGAGTGTATGTCCCCACAATTACGGAAAAAGACTGTGTGTGTGTTTGTGTTTGGGCGCGCCATAGTGCTTTTGCGTGCCAAAGAAGTAGCGCATGCGCCGTGGTGTCGGGCATGTGTTGCGTGCGCTAGCGCTGAGTGTGGGCTGCGGCGTCAGTTGGCTAGAGCGACGGACGGAGTGAGGACGGATTTCGCAAGGAGCTGCGGCCTTTAAGCGTAAGTTCTGTAATGGAATCTTTTCAGTTCGCTGTCGGGGACAGCGCGTGGAGTAGTTAGCTGGGCGACTACTAGATTTGTTATGTGCTTTCTGGGAACAGAACGGATAAGCTTAGCCGGGCGGCTATCGGGTGTCTTCGTTTAATTTTTGTAACATCAGCACTTGGGTCCCATTGAAATATAGTTTCCCCCACTCTCCAATTATTCACCTTAAGTAATCAATCTTCGCCTTTTTGTGTAAATCAATTCTCCTTAACTGGTTATTTTCTTCACCTCAAGTAATCACTTCGCCTGCAGCAAATTAAATTGCCTTAAGGGACTAGTCTTTGCCTTAAGGGTCTAATCCTTGCCTTAACCAGTTCGCGTCGGAGGCCGTGTATACACGCAATTTTTTTTGCACCACAGATCGGAGAGCGTCTATACACGCTAGAGGAAACTCCGGAATATTTGTATGCATGCTCGGTTGACGTGGCAACGAGCCGAGTGTACAGTGACATGCTCGGTAGACGTGGCCACGAACTGTGGTAGCTTCCATTAACGTGTTTGTGTGGGGAAAAGAAACCCGCACAGGGGCCCAGAAAAACTGTTTTATTCCCGACACGAACTGATTAAGGGTCTAATCCTTGCCTTAAGGGTCTAATCCTTGCCTTAAGGGTCTAATCCTTGCCTTTAGGGACTAATCCTTGTCTTTAGGGACTAATCCTTGCCTTAAGGGTTGTCGTGAAACGTTTCTGAAGAGAAAATCATATTTGCAACATTCAGACTTATAACCTCACAAATACATGTACTTTTACGTTGACAACGTAAATATATATGTCATAATGAAGTTGTGATGTCATGATGGCATCATCAGGGATTATCCTCTTCCTCTTCCTCTTCCTCTTCCTCTTCCTCTTCCTCTTCCTCTTCCTCTTCCTCCTACGTCTCATCCTCCATCTCATCCTCCTCCGTCTCATCCTCCTCCGTCTCTTCCTCCTCCGTCTCTTCCTCCTCCGTCTCTTCCTCTTTCTCTTCCTCCTTCGTCTTCCTCCTTCGTCTTCCTCTTCCTCTTCCTCTTCATCTTCCTCCTTCATCTTCCTCTTCCTCCTTCGTCTCATCCTCCATCTTCTCCGTCATCTCCTCCGTCTTCTCCTCCGTCTTTTCCATCTTCTCCTCCGTCTCCTCTTCCTCCTCTTCCTCCTCTTCCTCCTCTTCTGCCTCCTCCGCCTCCTCCGCCTCCTCCGCCTCCACCGCCTCCTCCTCCTCCTCCGCCTCCACCTCCACCTCCACTTTCTCCCTGAGACTTTTCCAAAAACAAAAACATAGTTGCAGATTCCACAGCACCTTAAAACTTAACACATACATGTAATTACATGTAGACCTTAACATGTACTTCCAGGTAATGTTGTGACGTCATGGTGAGGTCATCTTATGAATTATTACATAATTAATTATAACTAGAGGTATTGAGTTTGTTTAAAAATACATTAATTTAGTCTGAACTTTGCAAATATGGTTTTCTCTTCAGAAAAGTTTCGCGACAAATCTCGCATCCGAGGTGCCGCGTGCGACTTGACAAGAGACTATAATATATGGCTATGGATTTCAGTTCGGCGTGCGACTTGACTTATGACTACTGCCTCGTGTTCTATGTGTGCACAAATGATACGTGTGGAAAAGGCAGTGTACATGTGCATGCGAAAAGTGTTTCAGAATAGTGCTTCACAATGTTTTCTTCCGGTTTCGACCGGAAGGAGAGGTCAGATTAGGGTCATGTCTGTAAACGAAATGTGACACAGTTCAAGATCTTTGAGATGATGAAAAGATTGTGAAAATATCTTTTGTGGTTCATGAGATATGAATTTTTGAAATATTAAACTTGTGGTTTCGACTGGAAGGAGAGGTCAGATTGGTGTCATGTCTGTGTACGAAATGTCACATACTGTACATGTAATTCAAGATCTATACAATGATGCAAAGATTGTGAAGATATCTTTTGTGGTTTTATCATGAGATATGATTTTTTGAAATATTAAACTTTGATTTAGTGTAATTCGATATCTAGTGTAATTCGTAATATTTTAGTGTATTTCGATATACCTGAAACTACATGTTAAGTTGTAAGTACATGTACATGTATGTGTAAAGTTGTAAGGTTCTGTGAACTCTGCAACTACAAACATGTATGTTTATTGTCTCTGGACAAAAAAATTTCTGTGAGAAGAAGAAGAACCCGCGATATGGACGATTTTTTTAACTGGCTCAAATGTACATGTTGTATAGCGCGGGGTAAATCCTTGATACATGTATATGTATGAAGGATTTTTTAAGCACCCCATATGTTCACGTTGTATAGCGCAGGGTATACCCACTACATGTATATGGACGATTTTTTAACCAGCTCGCATGTACATACATGTTGTATCTAGCACTAGGTAAATCCTTGATATGAAGGATTTTATAAGTGTCCCATATGTACACGTTAAGGACAGTTAAAAACCCATCCATATCACTTATCATGGGTTCGATTTTTTTGAAATATTAAACTTT
Organism: Zoroaster sp. YZ-2022; assembly: GCA_029582265.1. Taxonomy (NCBI): domain Eukaryota; kingdom Metazoa; phylum Echinodermata; class Asteroidea; order Forcipulatida; family Zoroasteridae; genus Zoroaster; species Zoroaster sp. YZ-2022. Next base: position 11,832,177 of record CM055821.1, on the reverse strand, counting down.
GATTTAGTGTACAATCCTAGTGTACAATCCTAGTGTACATGTAATTTTAATATCTCATGACGTCATCATGACATCACAACTTTCCCTGAAACTACATGTTAAGGTGTAACTATTGTTACGTACGACCAACTGATCCAGCGAATAGCCATCAAAGCCGGTGAGCACGGCAGACGATTAACAAAGGAATAACCAAAATGATAAATACATGTAAATAGGGAAAACCAGCAACTAATGACACAGGACATTACATTACATTAATTTAGGATACATTTAATCAACACACGGAATGGTTTACAGCACAAATAAATCAACCTACATGTATAAATATTCGGCTGAATGTTAAATCGTTACCATAAAGAAATTGGAATGCCAGCTTGCTCGGTCACATCAGGAACTGGGGCCCCAGCGCTTACCACCAGACACCTTGTTGAACAAAAGGGGTAGCCATCTGGGGAACATCACAGCCCATCAATACCGCTCGAGGTAGGTAGCCCTCTGGGGAACATCACAGAGTAGACAGACTACATGTAAGTTGTCACGTCAACCACGCCCAAGGATCGTTAGGTGAGTAGTAGTGGCGTGTTTAGCTCTCCGATCCGTGGTGCAAAAAAAAATTGCGTGTATACACGGCCCCCGACGCGGACTGGTTAATAACATCTAGACAATGCGTCGGCAATTATGTTATCTTTGCCCTTAACATGACGAATGTCAACATCAAATTCTTGCAGTGTGAGACTCCATCTCAACAACCTCTGATTTTTGTTCGTGTTGCTGTATATAGAATAATTTTGCTTATGACGGTTTAGTTTTTTTGAGAAATAACAAACTGGGTGGTCCACATTGTGGTCATCTTCTTGTAACAACACTGACCCAACTCCTACATCACTAGCGTCAGTTGCAAGCTTGAATGGCTTAGTGAATTCAGGAGCAGCGAGAACTGGTGCGCTGACAAGCATGGCTTTTACTCTCTTAAAACCTTGAGAACGCTCATCGGTCCACGTGAATTTAGCACCCTTTTTAAGCAGATTGGTGAGAGGGGCAACCACAAAATTTGCGGTAGTATCCTGCCATGCCTAGAAAATGCATCAGTTCTTTCTTGGTTTTTGGTTGAGGGAAATTTTCTATCGATTCGATTTTTGCACTTACAGGTGAAACTTCCCCTTGACCAATCACATGACCAAAGAAAGTGACTTTGGCCATACCAATTTGACTTTTTGAAAGATTTACAGTAAGTTTAGCCTCAGTTAGTCTGTTGAATAATGCACGGTTATTGACTACATGATTCTCCCATGAATCACTGTAAACAATTGTATCATCTATGTATACTTCTGTATTATGTTGCCCTGATATTACATGATTCATCAAACGTTGGAACGTTGCCGGAGCATTTTTCATGCCGAATGGAACTACTTGATACTGATACAATTCTTGTGTGGTAACAAAAGCTGATATTTCCTTAGCACGTGGAGTAAGCGGAACTTGCCAGTACCCCTTTTGTAAGTCATACGTACTAACAAACTTCGATTTTCCTAATTTATTGATACAGTCGTCTATCCTAGGAAGTGGGTAAGTATCAGACTTAGTTACAGAATTAACTTTTCTAAAATCTGTACAAAAACGAAATGATGAATCTGACTTAGGCACTAGAATACAAGGTGAGCTCCATGAGCTATTACTCTCTTCAATAATATCATTTTCTATCATATATTTGATTTCATTATCAAAGTGAGATTGTTTCACTGGACTACACTATATGGATGTTGTTTAATAGGTTGTGCAGTCCCTACATCTACGCCATGAAAAACTACATCTGTTCTCCCTGGAACATCAGGAAACAAATGACTGTATTTGCCTATTAGAATAGACATATATCGCTCTGCTGTTCTGGAGCTAGATGATTTAATTTTGTATCCAAGTCAGTAAGAATCTGGGAATTCTTTAAACTAACACCATCTACGGGAGTTTGAAAACTGTATTTGTCCGAATTATCAGGTTTTTCACAACACAATGATGCTACTGTCTCTCTTCTTGCACTAGTATCTGCCTGCCTAACATAGTATGGTTTCAACATATTTATGTGGCAAAGCTGTTTAGTTTTTCGCCTATCAGGAGTTGAGACAATATAGTCTAAGTCACTAACTTTACAATGTACGACATAGGGTCCTATAAACCTAGCCTGTAGTGGTTGCCCTGACACTGGTAGCAAAACAAAAACTTGGTCCCTCGGACTGAAACTACGTTCCCTGGATTTTTGATCATACGAAGTTTTCATGTCAAGTTGTGTTGATTTAAGATTGTCCTTAGCTAATTCGCGAACAGCTTTCAAACGTTCTTTAAGACGAATGATATAGTTCAGTACATTATCTGTAGATTGTTTATCTAATGTAGTCACTTCTCTTTGACAAGTGCCAGGGGTCCCCTCACAGTGTGGCCAAATACAAGTTCAAATGGACTAAATCCCAGAGATTCTTTAACTACCTCTCGAATAGCAAATAGCAACAAGTGGAGACATTCATCCCAATCTTTGCTATGATCTAAGCAATAAGTTTTAATCATTGACTTTAATGTTTGATGAAACCTTTCTAGTGCACCCTGACTCTGAGGATGGTAAGCACTGGACGTCACATGCTTAATGCCTAATGCAATTAACTGTTCCTTAAATACCTTTGATGTAAAATTAGAACCCTAGTCACTCGGGACAATTTTTGGGAGACCAAAACGGGTGAAGAAAGCAGTTAAAGCTTCTACTACAGGTTTTGCCTTGATGGAATGCAAATGTATGGCCTCTGGATATCTTGTGGAGGAACACATGATCGTATGCATTCACACCCCTTTTTGGTTTTTGGAAGAGGTCCAGCACAATCTACGATAACCTTACTGAATGGTTCTTGAAATACAGGTATCAGTCTCAATGGTGCTTTAGGTGGATTTTGGTTAGGCTTACAGTACCTACCATTTGGCAAACGTGGCATGTCCTACAGAACTCGGCCACAGTCTGTCTAAGGTTTGGCCAATAAAAATGTTTAAGAATACGGTCACATGTCTTTCCTACGCTTAAATGGCCCGCTACTGGTAAATCGTGAGCAAGACTTATAACATGTGAATGATAAGGTTGAGGGACAACAACCTGATCTAGCACCTCCAATTCATTATCGGCAGGGATATTTGGGGGGGGGGGGGCGCCACTTACGCATAAGAATGCCATCTTCAACGAAAAAACACATGCACTTTCGAAGCTTCGTCTTCGCTAAGTGCTCGGTTACTTATGCTAACAAGTTCTGGGTCCTTCCCCTGTTCAATGATTAATTCTTCCCTGTTCAGAAAAAATATCAGAGGCTTCAAGTCGATATACAACTGTGGAGGGTCCCTCTACTTCAGGAGCCAAGGTTTTAGCCTCACTATCAACAGTTTGGGAAAGATTCTCATTAGCAAATCTAGTCATAAATGTATCTTCTAAATCTACATTACTTGTACATTCCGAGAGATTATAACAAGGGGTTTCAATAGCGTTTCTACTCATGGCTCGAGTCGTGACACATGAAGGAAAAATACCTGGAAATTCTTAAGTTTTTCTGTGTTATCTACTGTACTTGGCCTATCCGTCATACATGGATTAACTACAACTCTGGTACCAGCATCATCATTACCTAAGATAAGGGTAATACCATCAAGTCCCTCAGGTAAATTGGGAGTCACCGCTACAGTCATTGGTCCTGAAACTAAGTCCGACTTCAAAAATACATAATGCAGAGGCACTTCAAAAATGTCGTTACCCACACCAGTTATGAGCATATTGGCTCTTAATGAGGACTTCAAACTGAATGGCACCGCTCCTTTAAGCAGTAGAGACTGTGAAGCCCCTGTGTCCCTTAATATGGTAACTGGGTATTGCAGTGAAGTATCACCTTCATCGATTTAAACAAATCCTTCTGTAACGAAGGGCAAGAAATCCTCTCTAACTTCAGACCTGGACCCTCTGACTTGAACCTCATCAAGTTGCTGACCAGCCGAAGGGGGAACACTGATTGTAAAGGCTACCGACTCAGTGTTACTATCACTAGACCTTTTCTTCAAGTAGGCGTAACAGTTAGGTTTAATGTGCCCCGTTTTCCTACAGTAGTCACAAACTACATGTACATGTACACTAGACCTACATGTACTCGAATTACTTGTTTTACTATCGCTGGTGCCCACACCTTCGGGTTGAGAATTTGGTTTAGGGTTAAAATTATTGTCTGCAGACATATTCCTACGAGGAGGTGAGTTATTAGACCTAAACCTTCTCTTACCAGGGAAATTATTCCGTTTTGTGAAATTTGTTTTATGTGTTGACACATACAATGTAATCATCAGCCATTACTGCTGCTTGGTGTACTTCCTTAACTTGCTGCTCCTCTAGATGAGCTTTGACATTATCGGGCACCGCACACAACTCTTGAATTCTTCTAAGAGCATGACCTGTCTAAGTTTAGCAAAGTCTTTACTAACTTTACAAGAATTACACCATCTATCAAAGAGATTTTCCTTGTCACAGGAAAACTCAATGTAAGTCTGACTATCCTGTTTTTTTCTTGTTCCTAAATTTCTGTCTGTATGCTTCTGGAACCTGTTCGTAAGCCTTGAGTATGGCAGCCTTAATTAAGTACTTTGTAATCTGAACTCTGTTCTACAGGTAGGGCTGAATAGGCTTCCTGTGCCTTTCCAGTTAGAACACTTTGAAGCAATAAAGTACGCATGTCCGAAGGCCAGCTGAACCTATTGGCTACCTTTTCAAAATGTGAAAAGTATTTATCTACCTCTTTATCTTGAATAGGAGGAACAAGTCTAATGTGTTTACTTGGGTCAAAGTGTTTGCTATGGGACGGAGTCTCACCTTCTGCTTGAGTTTGTTTTAATTTAGCTAATTGTAATTCGGCTTCGGCTTTCTGCCGCTGTTCTTTTTGAATCTGTAACTTTAATTCCTTTAATTTAATGACAGTCTCTTCAGAGTAAACTGAGACTAGATGGAGTCCCTAACTGTTCACTTGATTTCTTAAAATAACCTTCATCTACATGTATGAAAAACTCTACGAGCACAGCCTTCAGATCTGCCTTTTTCATACTGCCGACTACCGATACATTAAAGTACTTAGCTAAAATAATCAAACAATTCTGACCTTTTCAACTTATCTAACTTGGGCTCAGAGGGTTTAGCCTCAAAGTCACTTCCGAACCCCTCTATGTTAAATTTAGAAGCCATTTTTTCAATTGCTGGTTGAAAACAAATAGCACAATTGGCCAATCAATTTAGTTTCTTCTCGGACAAGCCCCCAATTCTGTTACGTATGACCAACTGATCCAGCGAATAGCCATCAGTGCGCACGGCAGACGATTAACAAAGGAATAACCAAAATGATAAATGAATAGGGAAAACCAGCAACTGATGACAAAAGACATAGGTTGAGACATTCTGTATAAGATAACAATAATTAAATGAATTTATTTATACAAATCTCAACAGGTGACTATACATGAATTACATTAATTTAGGATACATTTAATCAAGACACGGAATGGTTTACAGCACAAATAAATCAACCTATAAATATTCGGCTGAATGTTAAATCATTACCATAAAGAAATTGGGTAGACCTCTGGGGAATATCACAGCCCATCAATACCGCTCGAGGTAGGTAGCCCTCTGGGGAACATCACAGAGTAGACAAACTACATGTACATGTAAGTGGTCACGTCAACCACGCCCAAGGATCGTCCAGTGAGGTGAGTAGTAGTGCCAGCCCCCGTGGTAGCACTGATCAGTCTCCCGTGGTAGCACTGGTCAGTCTCCCGTCCCGAGGTAACCCGAGTCGACGGAGGCCTCGGCATGGGTGGACATTGTCATTTTATACCCACATCAGTATTCATCCAAGTGGGACCACTTGCTAACAATAAGAACTATAAGCCGTATAGGTGTGAGCCGTTGGACGAGAAAGCTAAAAAATGAAAGTATTCACGGCTCAGTGAACATGAGCTGGAAATAACTAAAGGGGCACAAACTGTGACCATCACTATGTGTTAAGTTTTAATGTTCTGTGAACTCTGCAACTATGTTTTTGTCTTTGGACAAGTCTCCTTGAGAGGAAGAAGAAAAAAACTAGAAGTATAGAGTTAGTTAAAAACAAACTCAGGGTGTTCGAGTGTGCCTCATATGTACGTGATGATGTCATCACCTAAAGTTGTTAAAACACAAGGGTTACTTCACACCGCTGTTCAAAATGCTCTGCAGGCGACATGCGGTTTGGGCGCATGCGCGAATGCATATTCATAACGTGACCTTTACTTTTTTTTTCGTCGCGGAGTTCATTGATAAAAATGCCCGTTACATACTGAAAATTAATTTCAAAGAGAATTTTTAACCAATAGGATGAGAAAGAATATGTCGTCTGCAAATATTGAACTAACATTACAGCAATATGGGCAAACGCACGAATTTCCTTGAAGTTTTTTTGTGCACAACTCTGGCCCTTGACAAGAGCGCAAACGCTGAAAAAGGTAATATTTCAAAGCGGATTTTCTTCCTGAAGATGAATTTTCCCTGAGACATAAAAAGTATGATAGGTGAAAGAACTCTTATTTTAACTAATTATTACTTTGTTATTTGAGCAAACCCAGTAGCTAACTTTTAAACGGTGGGATTCCCCTGCGGCTTTAGCGTTGTTAAACAAAAGATTTCTGGGGAACCCGTTACGGTTTTTGGGATGACATTGTGTATGCGTGTGCATATACACACACGGATTAGATTGTGGGCGTTTTCATTGTAAGGGGGGTTAAATAATTTTTTAATAACGTTAGAATATAAAAAAAAACGGGGAATGATTTGAGTTTATAAGCCAATATGAACTAATATTTAATACATATATTCTGTTCACTCTTCCATTTTAAATTAATTTAAGGATTTTTTTCCCTTTCTATGCACTCCAAATCCATTATTTAAACAGCGAAGATGTAATCAATAGCAATATTTCACCGTTTTTGAATTGCTGCCCAGAGGCCGTTACTTGGGTTTGCTCAGGTATAATCACCATGAAACTGTTCTTCGTGAGTTTAACTACCCTCCTATACTTGATTTTTCAAGAAAAAAATTCATGAAAGACGTACAATAACGTCAAAAATGGACCAATAATTAGCTTCTCTCGATCTGTAAAATTTAACGGATGCTCAATATTTGATGCACATTGAAGACGCTTTTTACACTTCGGGTTTCGATGAATTCACCCAGAAATGTGTCATCTTGTAAAGCCATGACTGTAGATTGATGTGTGATCTTTGTTCATTGAGGTCATTTGGCATTTGCACTCACTTTGATCGTACACCTCCAGTCGACTTGCCAAATTTCAAAAGACCTTGTTTAAAGTTGGTGAAACAACACCAATAGAGGGCGCTATACAGAGCAGAAAAAAGGCGCATGCGCGCAAACCGCTTGTCGCTCTGCGTGCAGCGGTGTTGCAGTAGCGGAACAAGTTACCGCCGGGCCGGGGGTTAGAGCGCACGGTCGGGCCCCCCCCCGTCCCCCCCCCCCCCCCCCAGGCATCATTCCCTAACCACACGTGATTTCCGAGAGACCCGTCATGATTACACTTCATCTTTTCAGGGGAGCTCAAAATAAAGAAAGGGCCCGGTTGATTTGTGTAAGTTCCAGCTCGGGCCCGGTCCCCCAACCCCCCCACCCCCACCCCCCTCCACCAGAATGTTTAAAAAAAAAAAAAAAATTTAAAAAAAAATTTCTTTGGGGAGGGGGTCCGGGCCCCCCCCTCCGGGCCGGGGGACGGCTTCCCCCCCAGTCCCCCCCTGACGGTCCGCCACTGGGTGTTCAGGAGATTTGAGTTTTCATATGTAATTAAAATACCACATATTGTGTTATACTGTACATACATTAACTTCAATCATGTGACGTCGTTCATACTTCACAAAATTTTTCCTCATAATATGGGTGTCAATTGTGCCATATTTGGTAAAATGCTGTCGAATGTTTTCTCAAGATAGCAAAAGGTGACTTTTTTAAAAAACCTGCCACTTTTTTAAAACTTGAAAACTTGAACTCTCAGTTAGGACCGGAAGTAATGAGTCAATAAGGTCATGCCTTTGTATCAAATGTCGAGTCCTCCATGTTCTGTAGATTATGAAGGAATCAAGAAATTATCTATTGTGGTTCACAAGTTTCAAAATATATTGTTTTATTATAATTAATTACGTAATAATTCATTAGATGACCTCACCATGACGTCACAATGTTACCTGGAACTATATGTTAAGGTCTAACTATTTGTTAAGCTTTAAGGTTCTTTGAACTCCGGTCTGCAACTATGTTTTGACTGTAGAAATACATTTACAGATTATTATACAGTCCATTTTCGTAGTTTACAGAGTGCCTATGTTCGTACAGACAAGGTATAACCATGGAGGTAGAATTCTACCTCCATGGTACATGTATAACAATGAAATCTACATGTACATGTGATGCACACTCGAACACCCTGAGTTTGTTTTCTACAAGTACAAACTCATGATCAGTACCTCTAGTATTTTAAATTTATTGAGTTTAAGTAAACTTTTGAGTGGAAGTTTCCTTAAGTTTTGTAGTGACCTACATTTACCATGTAGATTTATTTTGTTTTAATTTACTTTATACTTAAGCCAGGCATGAAACAATAGGCTATTCATTCACTATACACTTGGTCAGTGGCTCATTAGTATTCATGGTATGTGTGAGATAAGGGTTGGCCATGGCTGTCCAGTGTATAATAGACCCATTGCTTAGCCAAGTCCCTGACTGCTAATCTGTTTATGGTCCAGTGATATTGTTATGTTTTAGAATAAATCTGTTTTAAGCCTTGTGAGACCTACAGTAGTCCAGAAAACCTATTTTCTTGTGAATATTTAATGAGGTTGGTTTTACATGTACTTTGTAAAGCTCAAGATAAACACTAGTTATATTAACCCTCCTATATACAGTGCAGTTGCCATAGAATTGTCAGACCTTTCAAAACCTTTCAAGTTTGCTGTACTGAAGGGTTTTGAAAGGTGAGAAAACTGTCTGACAAAAGGGACCTATGAAAGGTTTCGAAAGGTGTAACAACTCTCTGAACAAACTGGTGTTGAAATGTTTCAATACCTTTCAAAGGGTATTGAAAGGTGTGGTTGTTCAGTAGCAACAAATTCTGGAGGGTTTTAAAGGGTTCATAATAATTGATAGCCATTTTGGCCCGTAAGCAGATTTTGAAAGGTTTTGAAAGGTCAAACCATAGGAGGGTTAAGTGAAAGTAAACAGAGTTAGGCATTTGTTACTGATTTATCTTTGTTTTGAGAACAAGTTCTTCAGTGACCATATATGTTTATCTTCTGTCATTTAAATGAAGGAAATGCAGTGGAGATGCTTTGATACATGTATGTACATGTACAGTACATGTAGATTAGCATTTGAAGTATTTGGCAGTTAAGTTAGGCAGGTGCAACAAATAAAATATCAGGAATATGGAGAGTCCTGACTAGCTGTGACGTGCTACTGTACATGCAAAATGGATTTTATCGTTGGCATTTTTGTCAGGGGAAATTCACTGACTTGTGAGGTCTTAATGTCAGGTATGAAGTACTATTTTTAAACAAAATTTGGTTTGGAGAAAATTCAGTATTTTTTTATATTCTGATGAAAATTTTGTTTGAAAAAAGGTCATTAGTATCCCGATACTCAGTTTTGTATTGTGATGCGTATCGCGGCATTTTGGTATCACGATAATTGATGCAATGGTGAATTGTTACCCCCTTACCCACGAGCATGTTTTGTTGGTGGTGCTTGCTAAGCTTGGGCGATATCAACTTTTTTTCATCCACGATATATCGGCAAACATATATCGCGATTTTTGATAGTATCGAGATTATTTTTTCCTTCATGCATGATTGCTTTAGAGCTGATAACCACAGGTACACGTACCTTTTATACAAGCGTCACAATAAATTGCAAGGGTTTGTTTGTATAGTGTGTATGTACATGTACTTCTGAACTTCTGAAGTAGTTTGCTTTTATTTTATTTGTATCGCCCAAGCTTAGGCTCAGCCTGTGTCCTCTGTCAGTTGTTGGTTTTCCTATTCATTTATCATTTTGGTTTTTCCCTTTCTTTATTGGTTGCCTTGCACAACCTTTGATGGCAAAACATGTCAAAACACAAAGTATTGTTAGGAGATGACTATAGTGGCTTCCCTTCTGGAGAGGGTGATTAAACACCAATTTTTGTGATGAGCGTTACACTCTGTGAAATATCAATTTAGGGTTAATGTGCTCACACTCACTTATGAAATGTACATGTACATGTACTACAACTTTGTTATGTACATGTACATGTATGTACATGTACAGTGTATACCACTGAGAACACTGAAACAATTGTTTTTTGGTTCTTTATTTTTAGTATAAAGACGTTGCACGAGAAGATTTTAAATAGCAGCATCAACGTTTGTATTTCTTATACACAGCAAAGTGCTTCACTGACCAATGATCTGCACTAAAATTTTTGAAAAGCACATGTTCGCAGGGTGCGCTCATATTGCATTTACACATACATGTACATACGTACGTTGCAATCATTGTTCAGTTGTTATGTCAAATGAAACCTCTCTCTTATACTCTTTACATGTATGTCCAATTGGTGATCTGTGAATCAATATCTGTGTCTATTTTTATTTAAGGGAACACAAGATCTTCTCAATGAGCAAATGTGTGTCAAGGATGGCCTGTCTCGCATCATGGTGGAAATGATCAAGAGAGAATGGCCACAGCATTGGTCTTCACTTATGACTGAGTTTAACTCTCTCTGTTCACAGGGGGTAAGATACTTATGTTTGTGAATGGCATTATTATGCAAGAAGTTTGTTGTATATAGTTAATTGTTTCATTGGAATTATTACAGGTTTCCCCCCTTGAGCCCTTACAGCTGTAGTGGTATTGCTATCACCAGTTGGATGTTGGTCTCAGGATGATACATGTAACTTGCATTTTAAGTAATATTTTAAGTAATATAAAGAAAACGAACAAGGCTTGCCCTTATACATGTAGGTATTGGTTTTGGGGTCTTTTCACACGGCAGGCCCTTCTCAACATTGTGTGTGAGATTCTCTCAATGTATACATTATACAAATATTACAAAGTGAACTTTGTGTGAAAGGACACCAGTGTTTGAGACTGTCCTACATTCCTTGAGGCTTTGTCTCAAACATTGAGATTTTGTCAGAATTTCGGACCTACTACAAAATATTCCGCTAGCGGAAGTTTTCTCATGGAATGTAGTCCACTCTGTCATGTGAAACGATCAGTTGTTTATTGAACAATGTCCTGTGTGAAAGCGGTCATACTGTGCATTCGTGAAGACCCATCGTGTGCGATTGATTTGACGGTACTGCATGCACTGCACTGAACAATTAGTGGTGGGTGGCAAAGATTAGGCCTGGGCAAATAGTGAAATTTACTATTTGATTAATCGTGTGGCAACATTTCGCGAATAATCGACTATTCATGAATAGTTGGCCAAATTTACAAAAATACGAAAACATGTACTTTGATAGTAATTTCTGACCTATTTATGAAGCTTCAGACAATAGACAAATACATTGAGTTCTTGAATGCCTGTTGTTGTCTCTTGTATTCGAAATAATAGGATTTATAAATGAAAAACCAATGGTCATCAAGTTTTTTATTGTTTTAGCAGCGTTGGGAACTTCTAGCACAATTAACAGTTTATATTGAGCATGTGCTAAATCACATGCATGGTTACGTTCATCCCATATCGACAGAAAAGTCTACCTACATGTAAACGTAATAAAATTAATGCGATCAAGTTGTATTTAAGTCATTGTTAAGAGTAATGCCAGTATGTTAATGGTCATCCATGTTATTTCAAATCGATTCGCCCCACAGACGAAACAAAAAATCACCAGTGTAAGCAGTGTTTATGCTCATATAGGGGCCACTATTTCGACGTTATTCGTTGTTCACAAAAATACAAAGCTTCCACGGTGTGCCCCCGCACTATGCTTAAAGTCTGGTTAGAACGTGAAATTTGTATTCAACCTGCTTACGGTATTCGGTATATATCCATGTTAATGATTTAATACCTTTTTAGAATTTTAAAACTAAAAAAAAATCTAAAATTAGTATCTTTTCTAAAGTCCCGTTTTCACGATTCTAAAAAACAAAGGTCACAATGCCCAAGCCGATGCCTTATTGTGACGCCATAGTTGGGAGACGATCTCACTGACTAGGTCTGGTACTTGCACTCACCCCTACACACGCACACAAATCTGTGCGTTATTTACATTGTTGACAAAGTGAGACCCATTTTGTTTAGACTTGGTCATTAAATATGCCATAATTCGACAGTTCCAAGATTATTTGGGAGGAAATAGTGCCCAACGTTGATTCAGATGATTCTTCTCGAGGCGGGACAGCATCGATCGTCAGATAATATCTAAAATCAGATGAAAAGATAGGTGTTGTTCGTGCAGCTGAACTGCACTGGTGAGCCGTTGGCTTCACATAGTTGCACAAGAACGCAGGCCAGCGACGACATCGATTTAGAATGTTCCTTCACTGGCAAGCCCACGTCTAACGCCTTCACAATACAGACTGGTATGTGTAATATCTGTGAATTTGTTTGTTACATTTTAGGTCAAATCTCCTTTGCAGAATGTAATATAATTGAGTTTGCTGTATGAATTATGTACCAACATAATGAAAATAAAATTCAGCCCATGTTTTACAGTACCGGTACATGTTCATAACATGGGACAAACTGGAGAATATAAATTCAATTGTATGATTGATATTAAAATATTTATCAGGTTGTTTAGTCCCAATCATGTTTTAATTATTTACATGGCTAATTCATAATTGTAAAAATGATGGTAAAAATGTTTGTGCACTTTTTTATCAACTTCAAATGAAAAAATCCCTGATTCATAATGAAAAACAGGCCCCAAATTTACGTTGAAATGTTTTATTGTCTTTTATTTAATGAAGGTGTTCTTGGGCAATTTAGTTATGGAGTTTAACAACTAGTGCTGCATGGATGTTATGGGATGGATCTAGAAAGTGATCTGATGCCAAAACACAGGAACCCTAGAAACTGCAATATGGAACCAGGGCCATTGAGGGCGACATGATCAGGTAAGCTTATAAAAATATTAATTCAGCAATTTCATTTACATTTTGTGCATGAAACCACCGTCCTATCCCAAACATTGTTGAATTGAGGAACAGAGATAATGATCAATGTAAACCAGACAATACAGGTGCACTCTCTTAGTGCTTTCGTGAGCAATAATAAACACTAGGGGGCCTACATACTTGCATGTACACAAGCAACATTTTAGCCAATAATTTACCCTGTTTAACACTGTTGGCATGCACACACAACCCGACTGCATTAAATTCTGATGGTAAGAAAATCTCAGCCTTACAACATAACAGATAAATATCAGTTAAAATGTTAACCTCACAAAGCACTTTAATGAATTCTGTAATAAATAAATACAAGTATAGTTTTAACAAAATTTGTTCATGTGTATTTGTTTTCAACAGATAGTATGGAGAACATAACCATGACCCCCTTTATTCATGCTTTACAGTGTATATATGCACAAAGCAAGGACAATGTACCTTGACCCCGATGGCAACTATGAGAACTTGGATGAATAATGTAATGAAACTGTAGTGAAACCTTCTATTAATAATAATGGACACTTATAATGCGCCGGTATCTGCCAAGTTTGACGCTCATGGTGCATAAACATTATTTCCCCTGCCATAGGGCCAGTTATATCATTCCTAGATCCATCTCAACTCCCTGGGGAGTATACAGCCCATGCTGCCAAATGTGTAGCGCAACAAGCTTAATCAAAACACAATTACCATCTCTGCCCTCCTGGGTTGAAGAGAAGCAGTTATAGTTAAGTGTCTTGCTCAGGGACACAAGCACCACTGTCAAGGCCAGGATTCGAACCCACATTCCGACGACTCGGTCATCAGAACACAGCTCCTATGCACTTAACCGCTCGACCATGGCACCTCATATAATTAAAGGTACACATAGGAATTTGGAAATGTCAGGCCTCCCACCTATAAAAACCATAAAAACCTATATTTCAAAATGGGAAGCTTTATTTGCCACAAAAAACCTATATTAACCTATAAAAATCTATATTTTTAATTTCCTACAACACATTTTCAACTTCCTGATAAATTCCTGATGGCTTTGAAGAAAAATTACTTCCTAAGTATAAAGAGATGAAGCCAAAACAGTAGCCAAACTGTAACATGTGTACCGCTCTTAGATTTTCTGCCGGACAGGGTATGGGGTAATGTACTTTGTTGCAAAAAGTACTCGGAAGGTAGGCAATTTACTAAAAACTTGTTACTTAACACGGCATAATCATGGGAAATAACCTATAAAAGCCTATATTATTCTGGCATTTGGTAAACCTATATTAACCTATATACATGTATTGCTTAAAAAACCTATTTAAAAACATATATTTGGTAGATTAGGCACTGGGAGGCTTGAAATGTGCACGTACATGTACATTGATGTTAAACATGTAGTTTTTCATAAATGTTTTTCATGAGGAAACGACTGATGACAGAACAATTTCTCAGGATGATTGCTAAATGTACATGTACCAACTTTATACCACTTACCAGGTAAGGTTTTAGATAATAATTATTTTGATAATTTGACTTATAAATTGCAGTACCTTTAAACCCTCTGATTTTATTGTTAATACATTACACAGTTTACAAGAGAGTATTTGTGTTTACATGTACATTTAACTGGTTCTTTATTTTTCACTATTGTTAATTGACCTAAAAATAAACTACATGTAGATATTATGTTGAACTTGCAAAGTGACTACAATGACAGCTTAAATAATTTATTTATTTATTTAAAAAAACAGAATACATACTGGCATGACATATACATGTATGTACTACATAATCTTATTAAAAAACATTGAATATTTTTCTCACCAGTTAGTGTAACTCTTAATTGAAAAAAACCTTAAAAACAGTATTCCAAATCAGAGGTAACATCGGTCATCTTGGGTTTTTAAATACACAAGTCTATAGGAGTCAAAATGAGGCTGATGTCCAAATAGACTAGTGACTTTCGCATTGCGAGCAATATACATGGGAGGTTGCAGGTTCAAATTTTACGAAGGGTATTCTATTTCTTCATGCAATCTTCATGATTTGAAGGTCTTTGTTAGAATAATTGAATAATCATATTTAAAGCCTCTGTTAATACATTACACACATTTACAAGAGTATTTCTATTTACATGAACATGTAACTGGTTCTTTATTTTTCACCATTGTAAATTACTACGACATGAAAGACGCCCAGATATTATGTTGAACTTGTAAAGTGACTCCAATGATGCATCTGTTTAAACAAGTAAATTTTCAAATGATTTTTGTGCTGTTAAGTTTCACATCAAACAAATTTATTTTATATTTGGATTATATCATGTATTTATTTTACAAACGGAATACTGGCATGGCACGTACATGTACAGTGTACAACCCTAACTCCCTAGGCTTACACATAACCCGAATCCTCCAAAATCTTTCAGTAGTAAAGCAAGCACATGACATCTACATGTATGCACACATGTGTTTCTAATCTGTGATACATGATAGCCAGGGACCCTCCCTGCATGCATGGAGCAATAAACAGTGTCCACTGACCAAAGCACTGACTTTGCAATCACTACAACAAACATAGATGTACATTTACCATGGAAAGGCAAGTATGCCTAATAACCTCAATCCTCCAAATTTAGCAAAGAGCATGTAGCATGAGTGGGGGTGGGTGGGTGTTTTTATATTCGCTACCTTATGGAGTCCTATAACATTAACAAAAGGGATAGGCAAGAACAATTGGTCTCCACATGGTGTCTAAAGGACTCAGGTCCGTGCTCCACAAGAAAATTTGTGTACAAACCCTATGAGAAATAGTTAAGTACAGGAACAAAGGAAAGAACAATAGAGGTCTCCACAAGCATGCATATTTGAGAGCATGCATATTTGAGAGCATGCATATTTGAGTGTGCGTGCGTGCGTGCGTGGGTGGGTGGGTGGGTGGGTGGGTGGGCTTACACTGCAAACTGTCCGAGGACATATAACAAAGGGAATAATAGGTCCTCGGACGGCGGTTCTTTATTTGTTCTTCGTTGTCCTCGGGAAAACGGCGTGTACAAAACCAATGGAGATTGCTTCAAACAATAGAGGAACAATAGAGGGTCCTCAGACGTCTTGAAGTTCACGACTGTGTGCGTGCATGTGTGTGTGTGTGTGTCATCACCTACATATTGCAATTACTGGCATTAATATTAAAGTCGCTATTTGGTAAAATTGCATTTCGAGTATGTAAATAATTTAAAATCTAATAAATTTACACTGAGTAATCCATTTACATGTACAGTGTATATTATAATAAATACACTTTGGCCCGTATTTTAGAACGTTCCTTTACTGCAAAGGATGCCTTTATGCCTATTGTTCTCTTCTTAAGGGAGCCTTTGGCTATTTTAGAAGCTACCTTTATTTTGTAGAAAAGGCCTCCTTTCAATCGCCACCTAAACTAAAGGTCGACCGGTTTTTAGAATGTTTCCTAACGCTGAGGACACCTTTATTTTTGGTTAGGAAGTCCTTTATTCCTAAGGATGGTCTCGGGCTTCCTTTAGAGCTTCCTTACAGCCGTTCTTCGGTCATTTTGCTGGAGATTACCGAAAAAGCAAGATGGGTGATTATCTTAATCGTGTGGCAAACATCGAAGCTACCACATGCGACACGTCATCGGCCGTTGCCGCTAGATCGACTTCACCACCGCCCGTTAAACGACGTACTTTTTTTTCCTTGCTAACATCCTTTTTCGCTTTGGTTTTCAGGTTGTCCCACACCTTTTTCAGAGTTTTGACATCTGCAGCTTCAATGCCTTTCTGCGAGTTGAAATTAGTCGCAATACGATCCCAAGCGTCCTTTTTATCCTGTAATATTTTAGCTGTATTTTGCCTTAGTTCAATAACATTTCTTTCCTTTTCAATCAGCTGCAACAGCAAATTTTTCTCCAACTCGGAGAAGATTCTTCTCCTCTTCCCAGCTGCACCTTTTGCTTCCTTTGCCTCCATAGTGCTGTGTGGGCCTAGTGCTGTCTGGGCCTATAGTGCAATTCATGGCACACCACCCATTTGCATTTTAATTGCCACCATTTACTACGCAATTAGCCATTGTGTTCGGGCAGGGAAGCGGTTAGAGGGAGACCTTTTGTAAAGGATTTCCTTGGCAAAGGCACCTCAGGAAGAGGAGCCATTCAAGGAACTCCTTCACAAAGGAAAGGGATAAGGTCGATTCTGTAAACGACCATAGATAACCCCTCCTTAGTGAAGGAAGCCTTTAGATAAGGATACCTTATGAAAGGCGCCCTTTAAGCCAAAATAAAGGAGCATTCTAAAATACGGGCCTTAGACTTTAAGAAAACAACTTTTCTCAAATTTTCCAAATCAAAAAAACATGAACTTACATGTAAAATGAAATAAAATGGAAAAAGAACACAGCCCATTTACCCCGATTGATCAGCGAGACCTAGGATGAGATGTCCATGGAGTTTGGATCCCCTCCAATGGAACTCATCCCGGCACCAGATGATCTACTGGGAAACATCGTCTGGATGGTAGGATATGCCTGCACAAATAGACTGTGTTATTCACAAGACTATAGTACATGGCACACCAGGAAACTGTTGAAAATATGAGTCTCCTACGAACAGTAAATAGACCGATATAAGACTAGTAAATGTCGAGACAACATTTCAAATTGGAGGGGAGTGTTATAGAGCCCCTCCCACAATGTAGTTTTCAGAATGTGTCACCCCCCTATAAAAATAGTATTGGCCAAGTGTTGTATCCACTTAAGTTACAAGAAACATATATTTATACCTCAGTGGCCTGGCACTATATTATGTTCTAATTGGGTTAAATTCATCCGCATCTAACTGTATATAAGGTGTTGCATAAGTGTAAATAAAGGGTTGAGATTTATACACCACACCTGACTAAGTTTAATTGATTGCGTGACTACAAGATATAATATTTGGCGACGAGGTTACGACCACACCCATGGCGGCTTCAAGTATTACCTGTGCCTTGTCTCAACCACCCCCTTTTCTACAAGAACCAGGTGAACCAGCTACATGTATACTATGGAAGCAATGGTTTTCATGCTTTGAGAACTACATTCTGGCTATAGGAGGGGACGAATTCATGGCAGAGAGAAAAAAAGCAATTCTCTTGCACTGCATAGGTGTGGAGGCACAACGAGTTTATTCAACGCTGCCCCATAGCGGAGAAAGTCCGACAGAAGGTTCAAATAGTTATGAACACCCTGTAAAAGTACTAAAAGGCCATTTTCAGCCATCCGTAAATGTCGTCGCAGAGCGATACACGTTCCGCCAAAGAGCTCAGAGACCTGGTGAGGGCATGGATAATTTCATCTCTGCACTACGAGAACTTGTCAAAACATGTGATTTCGGCGAAATGACAGACAAAATGATTAGAGACCAAGTCGTCGAGAAAACAAATAGCGCCAAGATACGAGAGAGACTCCTAATGGAGAAAGAGCTGACTCTCCAAAAGACTCAAGAAATGGGACGACGCTTTGAAAAAGCAATACAAGAAGCTAAAACCCTTACTGAAGGTAACTTACAAACAGAAAAAGTTAACAAAATTGCAAAAACCTACCGCCGCCCTCCGAAACCTAAGGCAACAAGTACCCGACACCAACCTGCCACGCCCACCAATACATCATGCTACCGTTGTGGATCACAGGCACACTTGGCGAACGACAGGGCGTGTCCAGCCAAACAACAAGAATGCCATACATGCCATAAGATTGGTCACTTTAGCACTGTGTGTAGGCAGAGACAAGCCGCGATGACGGGAAGCTACGGAGGTAGAAAACCGCGGAGACAAGCGAGAGTGATGCAAGTAAATGCTGATTCTACTGATCCACCAAGCAGCAGCGACGAAGATATTTACGTCTTGGCGACAGAGAAAGCTGAGGAAAAGACTGCAACCGTATTGTGCGACGTCAAAGTCAACGAAGTCGACATAACGTTAATGGTTGATACGGGCTCAGGAGTGAGTATCCTTACGAAAACCACATATGACAAGTACTTTTTACCCGAAGCCCTACAAATAACTCCTCCTGAACAGAAACTTTTATCGTTCACACAACATGCAATAAAAGTTGTCGGTTATTTTGAATGTACCGTATCATATAAAGGTACTACTACAATTACAAATGTGTATGTTGTTGAATCAGGTTCAGACATCATGGGCAGAGATCTTGTGAAGGCATTGCAAATTAATATCGATGGTTCAAGTTTGACTTGTAATAATGTTGATTGTGACAAAGAAAACGATGTAAACTTGCCTACAAATGTACAACAGTTTGAAAGTATGTTCAATAATGATGAATTGAAACCAGTGAAAGGATTTGGGCATAAAATCAAGGTGAATGAAAATGTACAACCAGTAAGTCAGAAATTACGGAGGTTACCTTTTGCAGTGAGAGATCAGGTATCAGAAGAACTGAAAAAACTTGAAAAACAAGAGGTAATCGAAAAAATCGATTCTTCTGAGTGGGTATCCCCAATTGTTGTTTCATGGAAGAAAACTGGTAAATTAAGAATGTGTGTTGACCTAAGACAAGTAAATGAAGCAATCATTCCAGATAAATGCCCGCTTCCTAAAATCGATGAAATTTTCACTGAGCTCAGGAATGCTAAAATCTTCAGTCAATTAGACTTAGCTTCAGCCTACCACCAACTTATGTTGCATGAAGATTCGAGAAACTTAACATCATTTATCATGCATGAGGGTTTGTTTCGGTACAAAAGAGTCTGTTTTGGGTTATCATCCGCACCCTCAGCATTTCAGAAGATGATGAGTGTTATACTAAGTGGTTTAAAGGGAGTACAAAGTTACTTAGATGACCTAATTGTATATGGCAAGGATCAATCAGAACATGACGCAAACTTACAAGCAGTGTTAGAAAGATTACAAAAGTATGGAGTTAAACTTAACAAAGGTAAGTGTTTGTTTTCTAAATCGAGCTTGAAATTCCTGGGTCATACTGTTAGCGCAGCAGGTATTGAAGTGGATGATAAGTATGAAGCACTCAATAATGCCCCAGTACCACATGACAAGAAGAGCCTAAGATCATTTTTGGGTTTAGCTGGTTATTTTTCTAAGTACATTCCACAATTTGCCACCATGGTAGAACCCTTAAGGGCACTATTACGCAACGATGACAAATTTGTTTGGTCAGAAGTAGTACAGCATAGTTTTGAATCAGTAAAGAATGCGATTGCCCAAAGCCCAATTCTTGGTATGTACGACCCCGATCTAGATGTAACGCTTACAACAGACGCGTCTGCGTATGGTCTAGGTGCTGTGCTCACTCAGGTGAAAAATGGTGAAGAAATTACAATTCAATGCGCCAGTCGCACACTATCCAGCGCAGAAAGAAAATACTCTGTAGGTGAAAAGGAAGCACTAGCTTGCGTCTGGGCGTGCGAAAAATTCAATACTTACCTGTGGGGTAGAAAATTTTGCTTACGTACAGATCATCAAGCTTTGGTTACGCTACTTAAGAAAGGCTCTGACCGCCAGTCAATGCGCATCGCTCGCTGGTCAGCAAGATTAATGAAGTACAATTATGACTTACAGTACAAAAGGGGAAATGAAAATAAAGTAGCCGATGCATTGTCTAAATTACCTATGCCTGGTGCCACACATGAATTTGATTCAGATGATGAAGTCATTTGTCACATTGCACTTGAAACTCTGTGTAAAGGTATCACACTTAAGAAATTGCAAGAAAGCACAAAAGAAAATCAAGTGTTGAGCACGGTAAAAAGATACATTCAAACTGATTGGCCAACAAAATTGTGCCACATTAGTTCCGAAATGGAGTTGGTGTTAAAACCATATTTTATGATTAAAGATGAACTAACAGTCTGTGACAATGTTATTATGAGAAAGGACAGACTTGTAATCCCCAATGACTTAACCGGTATTATGTTACAATTAGCTCACGAATCACATCAGGGTATGACACGAACAAAACAAAGATTGAGAGAATTGTATTGGTGGCCGAGTATGGATAGACAAGTAGAAAATATTGTAAAATCATGTGTAACATGTCAGTTTAATGACAAGAGTGTCAAACAAACTAAAGCTCCAATGCAACCAGTTTCCTTTCCCAAGAGCGCATGGAGTAAAGTTGGAATTGATATTATGGGACCATTTGAAAGAGCACCTATAAATTGTAAATATGCCATAACATTAGTTGACTATTACAGTAAATGGCCAGAAATGTGTTTCACATCGCAAGTAACAACTAAGACGGTAATCACATTTTTGAAAACAGTTTTCAGCCGAGAGGGCTACCCTGATGAAATTATAAGTGACAACGGTGTACAATTTACCTCACAAGAGTTCAGTGGTTTTTTAGATGAAAGAGGTATTCATCATGGTTTTTCATCTCTGTATTATCCACAGAGTAATGGAGCTGTTGAAAGATTTAACGGTGTGTTGAAAAATGCAATCCAAAATGCTGTCAACTCGAACAAACCTTGGAAAACAACAGTATACGAATATTTGACAGTATATAGAGCTACACCACATGCCACTACAGGTGTTGCCCCGAGTGTTTTAATTCATGGTAGACATATGCGAACGAAACTTAACATTTTGGGTTCGCCGATACCTAAGATAAGTAAGATGCATTTGGAATCTAAAGTCCGTGAAAGAGTAGTAAGCAAACAGACAAGTTCCAAGAAGTACTATGATAAGAAGAGAAATGTAAAGGATGTCCAGTTGAATGTTGGAGACTGGGTAAGAGTGAAAAAACCTGGATTTGTGGTGAAAGGAGACAGGAAATATTACGATCCAATTCTGATAAGCAAAAAAATCAGTCCTCATACATATGTCACTAGTGATGGTAGAAAATGGAACATAAGCAAACTAATCAAAACAAGATCAACTGATTTAAATGATTTGTTGTTTCATTTTGAGCATAATAAAATGCTCATACAGAAGCTAAAACCGGTAACATGGGTTCAAAGGTTGAACCAGGGGGAAAGAAAACCTTATTAAGACGGAGTGAGAGAGTCAGATCCAAACCAAAATGGATGAGCGATTATGTTATGTATTAAATTGTTGTTGGTTGTTTTTATAAGCAGTATTACTTGTAACAAGTTGGTTTACTCGAACATTAAACAGGTTTGGAGGAAATATACAATTCCTAGCATAAGATAAATAATGTACACTTAGTAAAAAGGTAATATCGTGGAAAAACCTGAGAAAAAAAAAGTATTTCTTTCGAAATTATGTTTCACGAAACAAGTACTCGAAAAATGATGGAATTGTAGTTACAAGTGTTCAAGTTATTTTTCTAATTTTCTAGTATAGGAAATAATGATAATTATTATTTTAAAGAGTAAAGGGAGAATGTTGTATCCACTTAAGTTACAAGAATCATATATTTATACCTCAGTGGCCTGGCACTATATTATGTTCTAATTGGGTTAAATTCACCCGCATCTAACTGTATATAAGGTGTTGCATAAGTGTAAATAAAGGGTTGAGATTTATACACCACACCTGACTAAGTTTAATTGATTGCGTGACTACAAGATATAATACCAAGGACACCAAGGACATCCTAGGTCTCACTGATCATGTGAGTGTGTCTGTTCACTTTCACATATTATGGCAAAGTGATTAGACTATACTCATTGAAGTCCCACTCTTTTGTCATTGCCCAATATATTAAACGTTACTTCATGACGACAGTGTAACAATTGCCCCTGTTTGTTGTCTGAGCATAATACTTTAATATATATTATAAACAAGGTTCAAAACTCCTCTTTATTTTAAACTTATCGTTGAAGTCTGGCTTTAAAGATGGTTAGTCCTTTGTCCATTTTTGTTTCTTTGCATTGTAATATCAATCACTGAAACAGATGCAATATCGCATCGTGGTATGATCAAGCAATTTTGATTTAGAAAAATTCAAGCTTTGCCAATTAAGTAACAGTCTGAAAAATGAGTGGCCCACCGTGGTAGACAGGGCGATCATAATGGGTGCCGAAATTATTGTACACCTCGACACCACCACCATTATAAATGAATGATAATATTGTTAAATGTTCAAAAACTTATTATAAAATGAAGTTATTTATTTATTTATTTATTTATTTATTTATTTATTTATTTATTTATTTATTGTCCAATTCCAACAGCAGACGAGCCGCCAATTACAGGAAATGATAAATATAAATATAAATATAAATGATAAATGATAAATATAAATGATAAATGATACATACTGTACATGTATAAATATAAAAACAATGAATTAAAAATTACATAACAATAGATTACACAAATTTTAAGACACTCAAATACACATTAGTTACTGGTACTGGCTAAGGCACGGAAAACCTGAGTACGGAAAGAATTAAGAGATGGAGCCCCGAACATATCACAAGTCCCATGGAGCCCGTTATAGGTGGATGAAATCCTTGATATAAAACCACGTTTTGTCACCTCCTTGGGACATGGAGGATGTGTTCATTGGCATGCCTTGTACGCCGATTAGAAACATGTAAACTAAATGGATTGCAGTCAGTGGTACTAAAATGATTGTGAAAACATTTATATAGAAATAAACAGTCATTAACAATACTCCTATGTCTGAGGGGTGGAATCCTGTAAATATCACATAAATCAATATAATTCAAGTTACAATTAAAACCAGTGTTACAATTAAGTGTCCTATGAACAAATTTGAGAAAACGATGCTGAACTCCTTCTATCCTATGTGCCTGATGAGCAGAGATAGAATTAAACACTATTGTACAATACTCTAGATTCGGTCTGATTAGTGAACAAAACAAGGTGCGTAAAATATGATCATTCTTCAACGAGCCGTAATGATCGTAGAAAAAAAAACATGCGAAGCTAATGGGTGGCCGATGTGTATTTTCAGGGATTTTGCCCATCGTTCGTTAACAGAAAAAAAAGAATGCATTCACATTGGATTTGGGGCATTGAGGTGAAAATACTTATTGTGGGTCATATGAAGCGAAACCATCATAAGTATTTCACAGAAGGGGCAATTCCTGTGTTGCTCTGCCACTGTGCATGCGTACTAGTTAAGGCATGGTATCTTGGGTTTTCTCAACGTGATTTGACTGGCGCAAATTGGTACAGCGGATCAAAAGTGTGCATGCAATGAAAATCGTAATTTAGCATAGATGCAACGAGTACCAGTTGACTTCAAACAGGACAATCGGTACTACATGAGTCTGGGTGCAAGTTTGTTAGTGCAAAGTTCCACAAATACATGTAGTTGTATTTGCAAGTTGATGTCTCGATCATCGAACACAATTTGCCTTGAAGTAAGTTTGCTACATGATCAAAGCGAATAGATTACACACCTGTTGTTTATTTTTGCCGTGCTGATTGTCGTTTTTTGTTAGATTTTTGTTAAAACACACTTTTAAACACAGTGCTATTATTTGCGATCACACTCGTTTTCTCGTATCTTATTTTTTCTTCATCAAAAAATTAAAATCAGCCTTCCCATTGGGGGGTGGGGGGTTGAACCTAAACTTATTTAAATAGATTAATATTAAGCCATGTAAAACTGCTCTAAGAAATATGATAAACCTATATTGTACATGTACAAACATTTATTTGTTTTATTTATATGTGTACATGTATGTCTGTCAAAAGGGTTCTATCATCTCGCTAAGTCATCCCAGGGTCCCCTTTGTTTTGTTTATAAAGAACTTGCCTGAGTCAAAACCTCAGCAGCAACTCTTTTATGATTTCCAGTGAATGAGTCTTGGAAGCTTTCTGAAATGAATGCGCAATCTGGCATAGAAACTCTGTGTACTACTAATTTGGCTTGATTCGAGTGTGGATAGTGTATACAATCCTTTACCAGGAATAAAGATACATACATGTATATCATAAATTACATGTTATACGTGTTATGTAAATTGTTGGTGTTATGTAAATTGTTGGCGTAGTTTAAAAAGCAATGGTGAAAGTAACCCAAGGTTGAGTGAGTTTTGATGTTAATGTTGTGATGTACTTGTATGGGTAGTCCGAGAGTATGATTGGCTAGAGTTTGGGTGGTCTGCAATGGGGAAACTAAGGAACATTCCGACTACTTAAATCCAGTTGCAGCTGCCTGCAAAATGTAAAATTAGAGCTGTTGTGCCAAAAAAGACTCCGGTTTCTGGTCATAGGTCGGCTTCAAAATCGGTGTGGTGACACACTTTTTTTTTTTTTTTTTTTTTTTGCCAACCAGTGAGATATGTGATACATGTATACTGTTATTGAGAGAGGTCGCACAAATTAGGCAAACGTTTGTGTTCTGGTTCATAAATGGAGGCCTTAATAAATAACACGTTTCAGAACAAGCTCTTAGTTGAATAACCATGTGTTCAGAATGTCTCATAATATGTATTCCAGAACAATGTAGGCCTTATACATAGTAAGTGATTGTCATACAACTTGAGTGGTTGTGTATTTGATAACTCCTAAACAACGTTCATACCCCTATTTGAAAAAGTTGTTTAAAACACAGTGCGTCAGAATTCCAATCGATCCAGCAATTTTGGCTGCAGTTGGACAGCGTTTCACAGCAAAAAATAAATAAATAAAACTAAAAATGCTGACGTGCGGGTCTGAGGCGATGGATGCTTGCGGAGACCAGAAACTGGAGACTTTTTTGGGGGCCTCAGACGACAGACATCCATGCGAGAGTGTAGAGAGGCCACCTGTCAAACACAGACGATGCGCATGTGCAGTGGACAGGCACAAGCTCCAGATCTACGCCAGATCTTGGAAACAACGGAATGCGACAGGGAACAAAAGCTGAATCAGGATGGTTGAACAGGAAGCGAGCAAAGAAAAATTGGCTGATGCCGGACTCGAATCCGCGACTTCTCGAATACCGTACAAGCGCTCAACCAACTGAGCTAACCAGCCCCTATGTTGGTGGTCGGTCCACTTATGCCAATTATCTATTGCTCTAATAGGCTTGGGTGGTTTTCAATTTTTGGCTAGACGGTTTACTGCCTGGAAAAAAACTGCGGTTTTCGGTTTTACTGTGAATTTTTGAAGAAAAGAAAATTAATTAAAAAGTCCTTAAATAACATGTTACTGATGTTTTTTTCACCGTATAATCAGAGGAAAATACAAATCATCTATTATTTATTCCACTGTTACTTATTAATGTGTATGAATAAAAAAAATAAAAAACGTTTTGTTAAGAAACATAAACCAAGGTTGGACCTATTACAGTAGTCCGCTGGCCTAGCCAATGGCGGTTAAAATGGAAGCGGACGGGTTATAACACCTTTCAAAGTAGTCCGGCGGGCTGGTCAACTTATAGACTCTATTTTCACTTTTTTCCTCTTCATATTTACAAATGTTATTCCACTGGGCCATAATTTCATCATTTTTAAATATTCAACTCATAAAGATTCAACTCATAAAGATTTATCGACATGAAAAAAATTGAAAGGGAATTCCCGGTGAGAACGCAATACACCACACGGTACATGAACATTAATGTACATGTACATTTTTTTATACACGTATACTTACATGTACTTACATGTACCACATGTACATGTGTACATACCACGTGCAACCATGGTGCGACCGAGTAGTGCTGATGGCTGTGTGAACAATGTGCACAGGAGGTGTTTGAGGATCACGTGTCTGCACATCGTAATTGGATAGACTTCCATAGTAGCAAATTTATATTGTTATTATTGGCTGTTCGATTGCTCATGAATATACATGTATGTTCACTCTGTTGCATATTCATTGTTATACCCTGCCTGTATGAAGGTGCTTTGTAAACTACGAAAATGGACTGTTTTGTAATGCGTTGACTATGCCGAACTGAGGTGTGTTACGGGCCAAACGGGTGCTAAAAAATAGGATTTTAAATAACAATTTATCCATCGGGGTTCCTAATGATCACGGGAAACGGTGTTGCTATAATAATCGTCGCCGAAGAACAAGGATACAATGAGTACTGTCGGGATAAATTGCCCCACTCTGGGGCTCAAAAAACGGATGATTTTATAAACTGCGGTTTTATTTTTGAAAACGGTATTTCGGTTTAGTAAAAATCCCTCGGTTCGGTGTCGGTTTAAAATATATATCTCCACATTTCTCATTAATTTGTTTATTTGAAGTTAATTTGATTGTCAGCTTGATTTTCTAACTTTTCTTACCTTGTCCATGGATTGGTCTTGGCAAACTACCCTAGAATTAATTAGTTACTTTGCAGCTTTTCAGGTGCGTGTTACAGATAGCATGTTACAGGGCTCTCCATTTGCATTAACATTGGCCCTACTATGAATTACGTAGGCCTACATGTACATGTACAATAATGTACATGGACCTTCATTTATTTGTTCATGTTGTTCCTGCATTACAGTATGTAAAGTTTCTGTAAACAACAGCAACATGATCATCACTCATTTCCAGTTCAAACTTCAAACTCCATCGCATCAAGCCTCATTGAAGTTTGAATAGACTATGTTGTTATTTCTTTAATCCTTATGGTTTTCTTTGAATCTTGTGGAGCCGGTATTACTGATAAGATTTTGTCATGCCGTACACTTTTTAAATCACTAGGAGACCCAGACGGAGCTTGTCCTTCTTGTATTGCTTCGACTTGTTGAAGATGTTGTTACCTTCCAGAGCCTTCAGACAAATAGAAGAAGAGATGTACTGCAGGCCTTAACATCAAACATGGCAGAATTCTTCACATTTATGCTTCAGCTACTCACAGATCATGTCCAAGGATACAAACAACTTGTAAGTCTAATAATTTGGGTACAGATTCATCATACATACTGACATATATATGTGCATGTCATGGTGAAACTGATGATTAAAGGATTGAAACTAGATGTATAAAGGGCCTATTAAATAGGAATTTTCTAACTTGAAAGCATTATGCACAACTCAGTTTTTGAAAAATGTTTTTTTTTAAAGAACAGAAAAACTATAACATATTACATTTTTTTTCAATGTATAATCAGAGGGCATTACAAAAGTACTATTATTTATTCCATTGTTGTCTACATGTATTAATTTGTAAATAAGTTTTTCAATATTGTTTAAAGAAAACATAACCAGGGTTCTACCAAAATGCTAGTCTGTGGCTGCCAGCAGACTAGCAAAAATCATAAAGACTACTGAATCCTACATGTAGTTCTTTTTACTTTATATTTAAACATTTTATTCCAGTGGGTCATAATTTCATCATTTTCAAATATATTATAAGCAAACATGCTTTTTAAATTTTGACTAGCTCACTGATGGGCTAGTCAAAATCAAAAAGACTACTGAATCCTAGTTTAAAGGAATATCCTCTCGTAAACAATGATTTATTGACACGTCTCTAAAGGGTGTTCATGATTGGATAGATTTGCATAGTAGCACATTTATATTGTTCTCATTGGCTGTTCAAGTGCTCATGAATATGTTAACTATGTATGTTACAAATTCATTTTCATACCTTGCCTGTAGGTTCTCTGTAAACTATGAAAATGGATAAAAACTGAATTTTATAATGCATTGAGTTTGCCAAACTGATTTTAATTAAGTAATATGAATTTCATAATTTTGGTCAATATTTGTTATTTCATATTCATACATGTAGTTTGTTAATCATGTTGCTGTGAATTTTAATTTATTTTTTCTTCAATTTGTGAACTTCACTATTTTTGTTTTGATTGTTCCAAACAGAAAATGTCCAGCTCTTCATCTGAGAAAAAGGTACTTAAAATATTTTTTCAATTACAACAATTTGATATGGAATTTATCATATAAAATTTAAAATTCCAAAAAAAAATCTTGGATGGATGTACAATAAATAACCATTACAAAATTGATTCACTTGCTAACTTTTTGTTAAAAATTAGCTTCCATTTGAGAAATTTATTGAATACTTGTTTTAAGTGAATTATATGCACTGCTGTGTTATTTTATGTCCAACCCATTTTGCCAGTTGCACAGTAAAAGTAATTACTGCACTGTACTATTATCAATACTATTATGTTGGTACATTAGGAACAAAACATAAAATTTGTTGCAAATTAAACTGGCACCAGCCAGTTGTTCATTATTCTAACAGTGCATTTGTCTGATAACCCATTATTCTAACAGGCCCATTGTTCAGAGTCCTACAATTATACTTTTCCATCATTGACAACCCAATGTGCTGTTGGTCTCACGGGCTGTCAAAACTATGAACCCTTTAACATGGTTCCATTGTACATATAAAATCAAATGAAGTATTGGTCCAGCACCCCATTGATTCAATTTTTGTTATCATTGGGCTGTTAAAATATCAATAATTCCCTGAATGATCCTAAAATAAGGGAAGCTAACAAATGTAGTGGTCTTATGAAAAGGCACCTTTTTACTTAGGCCATGGTTATTGTTAAATAAACATATTTCTATGTTAAGTAAAAAGGAACACATACATGTACATGTTCGTTTATAAAGAAACTATTGTAGCAGTGTAAATGTTCAAGTGTTTAGTATTAACTGACTTTTTAGGTTATGAAACCATTGAATGTTTTCCTTAAATTTAAGATACAATTTCTATACGTTTTTTAAAAAGTCTTTGTTTTTCAGCTGGCAAAATCCATCCGAGTTTCCCAAGCAGTCTTACTGACACTTACTGGTTATGTTGAATGGGTCGCAAGTCAACACATCTTTGCGGACAACAATGCATTACTGTCTACCTTGTATGTACTGCTTGATATACCAGAGTTGAAACTAAGTGCAGTAGAGGTACTGCAGCTTATCGTTAACAGAAAGGCAAGAAGAATTAATATTTCACATCCCCTTTAGTATAGAGTTGAAGTAATGTACATGTACATGCAAGTATGTAGGCCCCTAGTGTTTATTATTGCTCACAAAAGCACTAAGAGAGTGCACCTGTATTGTCTGGTTTACATTGCTGAATTAAATTTTTTATAAGCTTACCTGACTGTCGCCCTCAATGGCCCTGGTTCCATATTGCAGTTTCTAGGGTTCCTGTGTTTTGGCATCAGATCACTTTCTAGATCCATCCCATAACATCCATGCAGCACTAGCAGTTGTTAATAAACTCCATTATAACTAAATTGCCCAAGAACACCTTCATTAAATAAAAGACAATAAAACATTTCAAAATAAATTTTGGACTTGTTTTTTAATAATCATCACCACCACCATCACCATCACCATCACCATCACCATCACCAAAACACAACCTACGAATTCCGTTCTCTACCCTTCGGCCTTTCAACGGCCCCAAGGGTGTTCACCTGACTAGTAAAGGTGGTGACGGCGATTCTACGGAAACGCCAGGTCAGCATCTTTGTTTATCTTGACGACTGGCTTATAATAGGCAACACAGAGACCAATGCCCGGAGAAGTGTGAGTCTCACTCGCAAGATCTCTTACGCTCTGGACTTCATCATCAACGAGGAGAAATCAAGACTGACCCCCTCCATGACACCCACTTTTCTCGGTGCCGAGCTGGATCTTCAAAGAGGACTTGTCTCACCCACTCGAGAAAGGGTCGACAATCTCATAGAATGTGTGGCCATCCTCTTGTCTGCCCAATCTGCTCCCGCAGCGGCTTGGCTACGACTACTGGGTCTGATAGCAAGCATGGTGGACCTAATACCGTGGTGCAGTATGAGGCTTCGTCCGTTACAGCTGCACCTACTTGCCTTGTACCGGCCCTACCGGGACCCTATCACCCTTCCAGTTCCGGTTCTTCCCCCACATACGACCGCACCTCCATTGGTGGCTCCAACGAGAGGTCCTCACCAAGGGAAAAATCTTCGCATGCCCCCAACCCACCTTGACTCTGACCACAGATGCTTCCAACCTGGGCTGGGGTGCTCATTTGGGGACAGACTCATGCGCAGGGACTTGGTACCAAGAGGAGAAACCTTTACACATAAACATCCTCGAGCTCCTGGCTGTTCAGAAGGCTCTGAAATACTTCGGACCGACCGTGTCCGGCCAACACACCCGAGTCAGAACCGACAAGACAACGGTTGTGGCCTACATCAATCGGCAGGGGGGCACTCGGTCCACACGCTTATGCATGTACCTTTGGAACCTACTCTGCTGGTGCATAGCGAACAAGACAACCCTATCAGCAGTTCACCTACCCGGGAGGCTGAATACGGTGGCAGATGCTCTCTCCAGAAACAGCCCTGCCGACGGAATGGACGTTGCACCCATCTGTGGTTCGAGCCATCTTTCATCGGTTCGATCGCCCCCACATAGATCTCTTTGCCTCAGCCCGGAACAACCAGTTACCGGTATACTGCTCTCGGGGCAGGGATCCTCAGGCATGGGCATGGGACGCCCTATCGACCGATTGGTCAAACATGTACGCTTATGCTTACCCACCGATCTCCCTCCTCCCGAGGGTCTTGGCGAAGATCGAGATCACTCCTTGCCTAGTGCTTCTGATAGCTCCTTTTTGGCCCCGTCAGCACTGGTTTCAGAAACTAATCCGCCTTCTGGTGAGTCCTCCTGTGCTGCTTCCTCATAGGGAGGATCTTCTCAGCTAACCTCAGTTGCGCATTTACCATCCCCAACCGGAGACTCTACACTTAACGTGTTGGATGCTGTCAAATTATCCTGTTGCTCAGCGGGCCTTTCAGAGAACGCTGCAGCCTTGGCGGCTCGGAGCCGACGTCCATCTACAAGGAGGACCTACAACAGCCGCCTACGACATTACCACAAATGGTGCGGCGACAACTCTGTTGATCCCTGCTCAGCATCTATACAACAAATAGGCGATTTCCTTCTTGCCCTTTTTAATCAGGGCCTTACAGTGGCCACGATACGAGGATATCGCTCGGCCCTCGGTACGGTTCATACCGGTTTTCCAGATAACTCTACCGTTTCATCCAACGGGGCCTTGACTCAACTCCTCAGGGGCATGTTCCTCGAACGTCCTCCACTGAAGGAGTTACTGCCTTCATGGGACCTGGGGCAGGTGCTCCAGTGTCTTAAGATAGCTCCCTTCGAACCACTAGCTCAGGCATCACTTATTGACCTCTTTGGTAGCCATCGCCACGGCAAGACGCCGTAGCGAACTTCATGCCCTAACCATTGACCATGAACATATCAGGTGGGAACCTGGTGGGGTTCGCCTCATCCCCTGTCATTCTTTCCTTAAGAAAAATCAGTCCCCTTCATATCTTCTCCCAGACATTTTTATCCCTGACATCAAGTCAGCCTCATCCATACCTGTGGATAGCCTCTGGTGCCGTGTCCGAGCACTTAAATGGTACATGTATCTGGCTTGTACTAAGACACTTCGGGGCTCTGTCTCCCAACTATTCATCTCATCCACGAAGCCGCATGGGGCGGCCTCCCTGGATACTATCTCCTGTTGTATAGTGCGGGCCATACACTCATCACAATCGCAATGGCCCACCTCCACTGGGAAGACTGCTAATGCTCACGAGACACGGGGTATGTCAACTTCATGGGCCTACATGAAAGGTGTCCCACTTCAGGACATCCTCCAAGCAGCAGCCTGGAAGACGCCTTCAACATTCACGTCTTGTTACCTGCGGGATGTACTACAGACGGAGGGACAGGTTGGCCGTGCCACTCTCAGGACGGCTCGATCCTCCGATCCGTCCTCCACACAATGACTGGATGTCGGCCCATGCTGGTGCCTTCTAGACCTTTCATTTACGGGTGTCTAACCTTTTCTGTTTTAATTGGGAGAACGTGAAGGGACCAAATCGATTGGTTTTTCCTTGACAGATTCTTCCTATGCCTCGCCCTCGCCCTCGCCCTCCTCCTTTTTCCCTGTGCTAATCTGTGCGTTTGTAGGTTTAACAGGTAAGGGAGTCCCCTGAAGTGGACTCCCCCAAATCAAGGGTGATTTGGGAGTCCGCGAAGGGATGATACTTACCTGTTAAACCTCCCACCCTCCTGCCCCACTTGGGCTCAGTCTATACTCTTCTTTTTTACTCACACCCGAGAAAAAGAGGACGACGACACGCATGGCGCAGAGGCATGATGGGAAGAGACACTAGAGGGCGCTATTACGGTGCAGTAAAAAAGAATCTAGCGAGGAAGCCTTCGGCTAGGGAAATGTGCATTTGTAGGTTTAACAGGTAAGTATCGTCCCTTTGTGGACGCCGAAATCACCCTTGATTTGGGGGAATCAATCATACAATTGTATTTATATTCTCCAGTTTGTCCCATGTTATGAACATGTACCGGTACTGTAAAACATGGGCTGAATTTTGTTTTCATTATGTTGGTACACAAACCATACAGCAAACTCAATTATATTACACACTGTAGTGGAGATTTGACCTAAAATGTAACAAACAAATTCACAGATATTACACATACGAGTCTCTATTGTGGAGGCGATCGTCGTGGGCTGCCAGTGAAGGAACATTCTTTAGCTACCGAATACCGTAAGCAGGTTGAATGCAAATTTCACGTTCTAACCAGGTTTTAAATGACTCTTTCACATAGAGGTATGAACGTTGGCCCGATTTGTGAGGCCTCTCTTAGCCACCATACTTTGTACATGTATATGGGAAATTTGGTCTGGTTCCAATAACTGTGTATATTTACCTTAATGGATGCATATTCCGTGTGTTTCACTTTTTCACCAACATTTTTATTCTTGATTGTCGCATCCCCGTTTTTCTTGTGTGTGTGTGTGTACAAATGTTACATACACTATGAACAAAAGATGTCCACAGAATGCAGGATCTTGAGACGTTATACATGTATGGACTCACACATGTCCACACAAGGTTTTCAAGAAAGGTTTTCACAAAAGGAAGCATTTTAGTATATGTCGTTATTTGTCGCAAAATGGAGTAGATTATTCAAGGGCAAGACTGAGAAAAAATCCATTCCAAAAAATCTTCAGTGCAAATTTGTTAATTATATCCTTTTTATGCCATGATGCTGGCATCTATGCACTTCACTTGTTTCAGGTGACTAAGTGTTTTGTTGTTTTAAGGGAGCACCTTCTTAGATGGTGATTTGGTTTGCTTTTGGGCAATCCCATGCTTTGTTTTTATTGTTCGTTTGGTTTTCTAGGGATGATTTTTATTGTTTTGTATTGCTTCAAATGAAAAATAAATAGATAAATAAAAAATCCCTGAACCATTTTGTCAGTGTTGCATCATAGAGAGTTAGCAGCCTCTCCCTCTACTCCCCCTCCCCAGAAATCTGTTGCTAAATCGTACAATATGCTGAACAATTGATATTTTATGTCATTTTTTTTAACAGTGCAGCTTTGTCACGTGTATGGTTTATCTTAACTTGTGTTTATTGCAAAGAATTACATTGTATTTCATACCTATACTACCCAGTTTTTAAGCTTGACCTGTAATTAAAGGCCGTCAGTCATACCAGTCCATAATTAGTCTGCTTTAATTTTTTGGAATTAATAGGGTAAACCAGAAGAGAGATATCCACTACTTACCCTCTTCCATGCAGATGCTATTAAGACCATTCTCTCTGCTGCACAGTGAGTATGTTTCCATTATTTTTACCTTGTTATGAGGTGTACTGGTTTGTTTTAAACATTATATTGCATTTATACTCAAACTCACAATAAATAGCACCAACTACAAATTCATTTGAATGCCACTTGGCCACAGCTTTCAAGCTTTTTTATTCAAAGAGGTTGACACCATCAACCACCGGAATACTAAACTATGGGCAAACCGGATTTGTCATTAAACAGCATTTGATAAAGACAAACAAACGGTAAACACACACCCTGAGATACCCAAGACCTCGGAGAAAAACCAGCTGGGACCACCTATACAGCGTACCCAAGACTCTGTATACCCAGACCTGGCACCACTAACCCCCAATGGGGATAGTTATTAAAACATACATTTAAATGTTGACAATAACAAACAGTATAATGCACATGTGTAGCATAATACACAGCATATCATATGAATCAACCAAGTGTTCGCGTCCCACCTAGGAAGCTGCGGTCTGAACTAGCCCGAGGGAGATCCCGGCATTATGAACACTTGATAACATGTAAATAACGGAGGACTAAAATCTCCATATTATTAAGTTTAATTTTCTAGGACTGCAGTAACTGTTAATTGCCAGAAATGCTGCACCAAAAGTGGGAAGTTAATGTGCTATTCCGCCCAAAATTGCCAAACCAACAGCACAATCCCAACTGGTGGTGAAAAGGGGGCTGGAGGAGGGAAAAACATAAACCGCTAACCCAAAACTCCGTGGACTTGTTAATAAACAAGGAGCTGTGACAAGAATGCCCCAAACCGCACTGGTTGCTTGACACCAAGCGCCAACATTTACAGCGCGCAACCTGATTGGCTAAAAACCTCCACCAAAGTTTGCCACCAGACAAACTATTGGTGGAGGCCTAAAAGCAGGAAACTTCCCGCCTACGCCCCTGATTGGCTGTGCCATAATCCACCCTGGGCATATAAAAGGCTTGATGTGGAAAATAGCCCATAAGCCTGCCGCTGGCTAACGAGTGCACAACAATATGCATGCCCATTGAGAAAACCCGATCCGTATTGTAAGTTGCGCATAACGCATTTGATCACTTTCGTAATAAAATGATTTATACTCAAACTCACAATAAATAGCACCAACTACAAATTCATTTGAATGCCACTTGGCCACAGCTTTCAAGCTTTTTTATTCAAAGAGGTTGACACCATCAACCACCGGAATACCAAACTATGGGCAAACCGGATTTGTCATTAAACAGCATTTGATAAAGACAAACAAACAGTAAACACACACCCTGAGATACCCAAGACCTCAGAGAAAAACCAGCTGGGACCACCTATACAGCATACCCAAGACTCTGTATACCCAGACCTGGCACCACTAACCCCCAATGGGGATAGTTATTAAAACATACATTTAAATGTTGACAATAACAAACAGTATAATGCACATGTGTAACATAATACACAGCATATCATATGAATCAATACAATATGAATCAACCAAGTGTTCGCGTCCCACCTAGGAAGCTGCGGTCTGAACTAGCCCGAGGGAGATCCCGGCACTATGAACACTTGATAAACGGAGGACTAAAATCTCCATATTATTAAGTTTAATTTTCTAGGACTGCAGTAACTGTTAATTGCCAGAACTGCTGCACCAAAAGCGGGAAGTTAATGTGCTATTCCGCCCAAAACTGCCACACACGAGAAGCGCGCCCAAAGGAACAGAACAAAAACATCCACAAAAGTGCACCAGTTACAGCACAGACAGAATACAATTACACAGATTAGCCTTGAAAATGGAAAGCCCATTTTGGAGACAGATGGACCCAATCGAAACGATAAAGGCTAGCATCCGACCAGATAAACTGCAGGTGCTGCAGTATCCTAGCCCCAAGCTTTTTACACTGCGCTTTCACCCAACGATTGGCTGCTTTACGTGCGTTGTCGATGGATTTTTGAGAAGTGGCACCAAAATAGAACATTCTCAGGAGAATGTCTGACCAAACTACAATAGCTTGCGGAAACCTTTGCCGGCAAATGCCCAAAGCCGAAGTGATGAGCTGTCTCAAAGTGAACAAGTCATGAGACACCAAATCATTCGTCCCTAAATGCAAAATGAACAAAGCGGGGATATAGGGGTATGAAACCCTGATAGCAAACCATGAAGGTCCTTCAAGTGAGCACCTCCTCGGCCATTCCAACGCACCAGATTGGGTCGAGCGCCACGACCAGACCCCTTTATGTCTGCAACGGGCACCACAGTGCAAAAGCTGTGGACGCAGCTCCCATCCGGAAAGAATGGAACCGATAGCGATCGCCCGCCACACCACAAACAACAAAGCAGCCCTAAGCACCACTGTGAACTGATACCGTGTGAGGGGATCACCGCATTTATGGCGGAACAAGGTGCCGGACAATTGTTCCCGCGCTTGCAAATACCCTTGCAAAGCAGTAACTGGACAGATTGCCACAACCTGCAGCCTTGCGATATGGACCCACTGTGGAGGGCCAGCCTGATTAGTTTTAGAATGACGTATGGCCAGGACCACAGACATGCTAGATTGATTGCCACAGAAACACACACCGGAATACTGTAATATAGACTCTTGCATATGGTAAGTGGAATTGGCGGTAAACTCCCAAACGCGTAAAAAGCCGAAAAAAGCTGCCCGAAACATGGTGCTTTCAAATTGGGAAGCACATACCTTGGGCAACGCCCCTAAAAGTCGGCACAAAAGCGACAATGAAATTGGCAATCGCACATCTTGCCTAGCCCCGTCCTGCCTGTAAATAAAATTATTAGTTGGACCGGCCCATCCTCTAAGTTTACAAAACACCCCACCCCTGCCACATATGTATAAATTGTGGATGGAGAATAGTAATGTAAAGACAGCCATGAGATGAATCCTGCAATGTCTTGCGGAGAAACAGTTGACACAGCCGAAGCTTGATGTGCTTTAAAACGGCAAAAGGCGTGCCACCCCGACATGTAAACCGTGTGTGTATTCTTAGCGAATGCCAAACTTAACAACCGTCCCATTTCCGCTGCTAAAACACGTGGGGCAGCTGAGGTAAAGGGGTCATGCCCGGCTGGGCCCTTGGAGCTAGGGCCCGAAAGCGGCCCATCTGAAAACGAGAAAGTGCATCAGCTATGTTATTATGAACACCTGGTATATGCACTGCCTTAAAAATTATATTGAATTTGAGGCATTGCATGACCATTGCCCGCACTAATTGCAAAATGCGCATACAAGGCGACGTTTGTTTATTTATGATCCCCACAACAGCGATATTACCGTACCGGAACAACACCCTGCAGTTCATCAACAAGGGGGGCCCAACAGAGGAGCGCCACTAAAAGCCATGGACGGAGAACTAGCCAGCCACTCTTACGGCCTATGCCCTTGAACCCACCTCCCTTGGAAAGAAGCCATATAGCTGATGGATGCAGCAGCGTCAGTGAATAATCCAAGAGCAACAATTGAATCCCAATTTTCCCGTAGGAATGTAGTAAGACTGTTATAGCGCTGCAAGAATGACAGCCACATGACCAGATCGAGCTTCGCACCTTGCGAAAGGCGCACCCTGTGATGCGGCTGCTTGAGGCCCACTGTCAGTGTAATAAGATGCTGTAAAAACGCACGCCCCGGCGCAACTGCTTTACACACAAAATTCAGTGACCCCACTAAGGATTGAATTTGAACGAAACTGGCTTTTGGCCTGCCAAGCAAGAGTTGAATCTGCCGTGTGAGTGGTTGAACTTTGACCTGTGGGACCTGGACCTGCCCTCGAACAGTGTCGATTTCGAGCCCCAATTATAAGATAGTTTGTACCAACAAAGAGAAAATCATGCCCATTGAGAAAACCCGATCCGTATTGTAAGTTGCGCATAATGCATTTGATCACTTTCGTGATAAAATGATATATCTATATATTGTTTTTGATTTATTGCTTTACAATTAATGCAGTTTTGTGGAAGTGTAAAAATAGCAAATAACCGTTTGGAATGTTGGTTCCTCTTATTTTCCAGAGATGCTTGTGCAGCTGGATTAGATGAAGAGAACTACATATTTCTGAAACGTCTGTGTCAGGTTCTTACAGGACTAGGAGCTCAGCTAAATATATTATGGGTAGGTATGGTTTCATCAAAATTAAATCAAAGTATGGATCGGCAGCGGCTCGATCAAAGTTGGGGGATTAGGACGCTATTCTATTATACCATACTGGGACTCTTGTCTAGTGACAAAATACATACACGTACTCTTGATAAACCACGTGACGTTTATTTAAAATAGTCCAAACTCATTCACAAGTGCAAATGACATGTCACAATCACATGGTTTTATTCTCCACAGTACTATAATAATAATATAATAATACAAAATTTGTAAAGCGCCATCTATCTATGACCAAACATATTCCGAGGCGCTGGAAAAAATGTATATACCAAAATACATAAAACTACAAATATATAGTGTACAGTAAATTAAGAGCACAGATTTATATTTGCATTTGCACAAACAATATCAAGTGAAAACATGTATAATCAGTTATATGCAATGTTGAACAAATGTGTTTTAAGTTTGTTTTTAAAATGTCCTGAGATTCTGTAGCACGGATCTTTAATGGTAGAGAGTTCCAGAGTTTGGGAGCGGATACAGAAAAGGCACGATCTCCATAGGATGTAGTTGTTTTAAGTACAGTAAGAAGCAGCTTGTTTGTAGATCGAAGATTGCGACTTGGAGTATGTGGTGAGAGAAGTTCATTGAGATACGGCGGTGCCTTGTTATTCATAGCTTTCCAGGCAAGCAATATAATTTTGTAGTTAACTCTTTGGCGGACTGGAAGCCAGTGAAGCTGTTTAAGGACGGGTGTGATGTGATAATGTGTATGGGTTCTTGATAACACGCGACCTGCAGCGTTCTGAACGGTTTGTAGTTTTTTGATGAGATTGTCGTTGATACCATAGAGCAATGAATTTCCATTTTCTAGCCTGGATGTAATGAAAGCGTGGATAAGAATAGAGGCAGACTCTTGACTGAGGATCCTACGTATGCTGTTCATGTTTCTTATGTGATAGAAAGCAGATTGAAAAATTTTCTTCACATGAGATTCCATGGACATGGTGTTGTCAAACATGATGCCGAGATTGCGAGCATTTGCAGAGGATCTAACCGTAGCAGTGCCAATTTGCATCTGGTGATCATTGAATTTGTTTTGGCTATATTTAGATGTGATAATAAGCAATTCCGTTTTGTCATCGTTGAGTTTCAATTTATTCTTGGTCATCCATAACTTTATATCTGAGACACATTGTTCAACACGTTTGCGTACAGACTGCTCATCAGAATTATTTAAATCGAAAGAGAGATACAGTTGAGTATCGTCTGCATACAAATGTATGTGGAGTCCGTGGTTTCTTGCAATTGCAGCTATGGGTTTTGAGTAAATGGTGAAGAAAAGAGGTCTGAGGATCGATCCTTGAGGAACACCAAACAAGAGTGTAACAAGTGATGATAAAACACCATTAATGTAGATGGCTTGGGTTCGGCCACTTATATAAGACTGAATCCATTTGAGAGCGTGACCTTTGACACCTATAGATTGCAGATGTTCAAGAAGGATATTATGGTCTATGGTGTCAAAGGCCGCTGAAAGGTCCAGAAGAACTAAGAACACCTCGCGTTTATCATCCACTGTGCAAAGAATATCATTTTGCACTCTTCACAAGGCACTCTCTGTCCCGTGATATTTTCTGTACGCGGATTGGGAGGGCTCATAAAGATTGTTCCTAGACAGATGATCAGTCAGGCGGGCCGCAACAACTTTCTCAATTATTTTGGATATAAATGAGAGGTTGGAAACCGGGCAAAAATTCTTAAGGTTTTCCGAGTCCAGCGATGGCTTTTTAAGGAGAGGAGTGACGATGGCGCTCTTGAAGCATTGTGGGAAAGCTGCATCTTGAAGTGACATATTGACAATTCTGGTGAATGGGGTAGTCAGTATATCCAGGTGCTTCTTCAACAACCAAGTTGGAATGGGATCGATGTCACATGATTTTGAGGGCGACGATGTTATCAGTTTTCGAATATATTCTTCAGTGGCAGGAGCAAACTCGTCAAGTGATGGGATGTTCGAGTTTGACTCATATGTGTCTGCAATGATA
Organism: Zoroaster sp. YZ-2022; assembly: GCA_029582265.1. NCBI lineage: Eukaryota > Metazoa > Echinodermata > Asteroidea > Forcipulatida > Zoroasteridae > Zoroaster > Zoroaster sp. YZ-2022. The sequence continues at coordinate 11,791,288 of CM055821.1, read as the reverse complement.
GATTGTACAGAGACTGAAATATCAAGATCATTTCGAATATTCCGAATCTTGGTGATGAAGTACTCATTGAACTTCTCAGCTAAGTCCGTAGTGCTGTCATGAGTTGGTATATTGGCTTTGCCTTTATTATGCAATAAAGATTCAACAATTCTAAATAGTTCTTTTTGAGTCTCACAGCCAGATAGTTTATCTTGGTAATATTTTGATTTTGCGTCATTAATCATGTCTAAAACACGACGACGTTGTGCTTTGAAGAGGTCTCTATCAGACTCAAGCTTTGTTCTCCTCCAGCGTCTTTCAAGTCGTTTATGCAATTTCTTTTCTTCAGCAATCTCAGAAGAGAACCATGGATTTGAGGGTCTGACGGTAACGGAACAAGTTTTTAAATGGATATCACTACTCTTGGAGATTGGAGCAACTCTTGCAACCTTCACAGAATCAGGAACAATGCCTGTAGTGAAAGATAAATTAATAATTATAGAAAGAGGTATGGAGATTGTAGGAATGACCTCTTTAATTACAATACACAATGGAATCGTAAGCAGCACTTTTCTTACTTGGTAATAAGTTAGTTACTATTTGAAAAAGTTCATGTTCAGTAACTGGAGCGAAGAAACTAGTATGAGGGTGGGGATTAATCAAATAATCATCATAATGGGAATCAAATTTAGGAATCTGGTTCGCCAAATTTGATAATTAATATTGATACCTGCATTTTTAGAGGAAGGATTGTTTTTAAGAACACTGTTAATAATCTTCCAAGTACATGTACTTTTTACATTAAAAGAGAGGTAAGAATATTCCTAAAGCGGGTGTACTTAAAGTGATTAGCCTCACTAGGATGATAAATTTGTTTACGATAGAGGCTATTCTTGTGTTTGATAGACTTAAAAAGGGCAGAAGTAATTCAAGGTGATTTGGGATGAGATTTCCCCACAAGTAGTCTTTGTTTGAAGAATAGGAATATATTTATCATAAACATATTAAAAATGTTAAAAATTTTCGTAAAGTTATTGAATGATGAAACGTTAGCATTGTCAGTGTTGAAGACTGTAGACCAGTCAGAGGAATTCAGATCAGACTTGAAGTTATCTAACTTCTCCCTGGACAATTTACGATAACTGAATGAGAAGGTTGCACATATTTAGTCAGTTAAAAAAAAAAGGAAAAACAGGAAAATGATCAGAGATATCATTAATTAAAATGGTAGAATTAGGAAGAGGTAATATATTAGTAAAAATATTGTCAGTGAGTACTAATAATTCTAGTGGTTTTGTTAATATTAGAAAGACCAATCTCCTGCCTTCACTTTTTAAAAATCCAGCACCGCCCCCAAAATTGTTGACACTCAAAATTGGTCCAACTCTGAAAATAATATTTGATCCATACAGACCCCGATGCAAAATGTCATTCCTTTACCCCAAAAGTGCACAAATTTCACCTTAGAAGCTGGAGTACAGTAGAAATGGTTTGTTAAAACTCCAAACGATGTCTGCAGTTACAATGTTCAGATCATCTGGTTTAACACAGCCACCATTCAGTATTCTTGTTTATTCTGCTCTTTACTATTTACATGTTATTTCTCCATTCTCAGGGATCAGAAATTAAAGAGGTAGGTCGTCCTGAATGTTTTCCAGATTTTCTTCAAGCCTTGCTAGCTTTCCTAGGCCATCCAAGCATGAATCTGTGCTCCATGATTGTGCCACTTCTGTCTGCATTCTTTCGTCATGATCATATTGCCATGGATGAATATCTTCAAGGAATAGTGCCAGAGATATTGCAACTATTAACATTAAAACTCCAGAAGGCATGTATATTGTTTAAATTATTGTTAGAACTATTAACTCTTTCGCTACCACGAGCCGCTCACAGCGGCTTGAAAAATGTCTGCTGCTGCCCGCAAGCTGCTGTCAGCGGCTCGATGTAAACATCATGTAAATCAGCCCTCTATATCTCAGCTTCCATATTTTTATTACTTGAATAAACAATTATTCTGAGACTTGATTCACATTTACAATGTCCTCGGCTTCATTTTGATGTATAACACATAGGTATATGACTATGAAAAACCTAGTTACAACTATTTTATTCAAATGTGCGGTGTGTATGTGTGAAATTTAATTCGGTCACAGCATGCACAGAAATTCGGTAGTGAAAGAGTTAATAACAGTTGTTAAGCTGATCCACTGTGCTGGATGGGAACAGCATTGTTTATTGTTTATTACTGAATTCTTTGTTTTAATTTTCACTTTGATTAATCTCAACTTTTTGGCACATTTGATCATGATATGTTTTGCACTTAATGTAGGCCTAAGAAGAAATGTCGTAAGACATTTTTTCAGGTCTTTGATTATAATTTATTTGAAAAATTAGTAATCACAACAAAAAGCCAGTCCTTGCATTTTTCAGATTGCTGAACATGTAATTTTGTATTTATTTATTTTGCAGTAACTCACAATGAAAGATCACTCCCAAAGTCCCCAAACAAAAAATGCAAAGACAAACAAATTGAACAATTTTTACCATTCACCTTCCCTTATAATGAAAATAATACTCTGGATTAACCTTTCAAGAGAGCGTAATGTAAATGTTTTGATTGATCAAAATTGTATGGATTCATAATATTAACTAGAGCTCAAGTGTTTGTTGAGACAAACACACAGTGTTCGCAAGAACTTCCGGTTCAATCAAATTGTCATTGATGATGTCACAATCATATTTTGCAAATATGGATCATCTTTTATTATAAAAATATCAATTTCATATTGAAAACGCCTATCAATTTTGCATTAGAGTGTGTTGAAGTTGAACTCCCTGTTTGGACCGGAAGTAAAGTTTAGATCAGGTTATTTGAAGATAATACATATGACACAATAAAACTTCCTCATGTTCATGCAAAAATAACGTTAGTATCTACTTTGGTTCAGGAGATATGGTTTCATAATATATAATTAGAAGCACATACAGTGTGCAAAGCTGAACATCTCAACTTCCGGTTCAGTTACGTAGCTAAATTTATCATGAAAGTAATACACTGGATGTCTTACATCGAACTAAATTTTATGAAATGGAATTTCTGAGATGCCCTTTTTAAACTGCGGCTAGGTGGTGCTCTGATCTGTGATGACATCAAACATATCTTTGAAAATGATAGATGTCACTATAGTCACTTTATTCTCATTGAGTCACATAATTCGAGGTCTATAAGATGATGCAAAAATTGTGAATATATCTTTCGTGGCTAATGAGATATGACTCTTTAAAATATTAAACCTCTATTTGATGTAATTCGATATCTGATGATGTCAACATGATGTCACAACTTCATTATGACATCATAAAAACAGAAAGTTGAGAAGACAATGCAGGTCTATAAGCCATGCCAGACAAATCATTAATATGTGGACTTATATATTACTTGGGTAAAGTGTGTCACCTCTAAACATGCATGGTGGTGCTATTTCTCTTGTAAAAATTATGATTTCTCCATTCTTTGTTCAGGAGGTTTACTTGCAGAGTCAAATCTGTAATGCTTAACCCATATCCACCTAACCATGTAAACACACAAAAGACTGTAGGCCTATGTACCTAAGCCCCCACACAGAGATACATTGTTTTTCCTTATTATTATTATTATTTATTATTCGGCATGTCATCAAAACGAACAACAATACAAACGAACAACAATACAAACAAGAACAGTTAACCAGTGGCACATGCCTGGAGTTAAAAAAGTTTACTTAAAAACTATGACCCGAAGGCCTTCAACTCCAATGCCACTGGCTTACAAATATAAAAATATATAATTAGATTTCTATTGTACAAAAATATGATAAACATTTAAAATAGTAAATGTACTGTAATTAAAATTACACTTAATTGCACAGTAACATACAACATTAAAAAGGGAAAGGAAACACACGTTACACATACATGTACATGTATGTAAAAATAAAACAATTTAGAACACCAAGAACAACGAAGTAAACCCACCCCCCCCCCCAAAAAAAATAAATAATAATAACACCCAGCACCCCCACACCCCAACACACACCCCAACACACACCCAAAACACTATTTAAAACAACATTTCACTACATTACAACATTTCGCTACATTAAAAAGCCACCCACCAGCCGAAACCCACACAAAACACTGACAATCCAATTCATTGTGAATAGCAGACATGACATCTCAGCGAATTGGCCCACCCTCGAAATGAAAGCTCAACCACCCTAGACCTCAGTGAATCGGGCAGTTCATCCCAATAACATGCAAAGACATTCACCGCAGAGCAGTGAAGTCTTTGCGTACGAGCTCTGAGGTGGTTGAACCTTACAGTCTCTGTGTGCCGACCACTCACCGAGATGTCTCGCCTGACTATATCGCACGTAATAAAACCATACAATGCTTTCATTACATCCATGCCTATTGAAAGTACATTAAGAACACTAGCAACATGACTAATTCGTCACAAGATTATCCATATAATTACGGGGCCACCTTGATCTTTCCACTTCTCAAGACACGTGCTGTCAACATTTTTAACATCTCCATAACCAAAGTATCCATGTTATGGGGCCAATTTATAAACAACTCAGTGACGCACACAACGCACAGACATTGCGGTTTGCATCAATTGCATGTGTGGCGCCTTCACAAGTTTGCTGCAGTCTAGAGTTACATTTTGTCGGTCACTCATCAAAGAGAATCGGGTATTTTGACTGGAGCCGGTTCTCGGCTCTAGAGTTGGAGCTCAGACAACTAACTGCGTATTTCAATTGGAGCCGGGTTGGTCCTCAGAGTCGGGTATTTTGCTGGAGCCGGCTCTGACTGGGACTCGGCTCCCAGCCGGCTCTGGGACTCGGCTCGGGGAACCGGGTATTTGAAGGACTCAGTTCCGGAACCGACTCTTGCAAGTACCCGGTTCTTTAAAAGAGTGGAACCGCGGTCCCGATTCTCAATTTGGAATCGGGTAGAACCGGGTACCTGCCAGAACCGCCCAAGCCTAGTCCATATGTGGCACACATGCATTACGTCCGTTCAGTCTGAGGCCTTGATGGTGGAATGTATTTAATTACTAATAATTAAATAGAAAATCAATTAGTGATGATTTTCTTACATCGTTGGTGTTATAGCAATCTAGGAATTCCAATCTAGGATTGAAAGTCCAAAATATGAAGTCATTCTGAGCTTGGCAACTATGTTTTTATTGCTGGATAGGTTTCGCGAGGAAGAAGAAGAAGAAAAAAAACCCGAACAATTTCAAGAGGTGTTCACGCTGTCGCACGCGAACACCTAATTATTCGGAAAATGTTATAATACACGTATGTACACATATAGGAGAATGTTATTGAATGCACACTAGCCCCAGCACTTGTGTATTCACATAAGAACTAGCCTGTCCTTGGTGGCACGCTTTTTTCATTACTCTTCATTGCCTATAAGGGGACCAGTAAGTGGACAACTCAGTTTTCTGTCATTTGACAGTAGAAAAGCAGAATGAACATTTTCGTAAAGTGCATTTTTCTAGTTTTCTACTTTTCTGGTAGCAGAAAATGAGATTTAACGTTTTTCTAAAACCCATTTTTCCAAATTCCCATTTTTCAGCTGTCCAAAATAGTCGGGCCCTTTCCAATTATAGTTGGGACCAAAGTATAGTTGAGACAATAACACAGCTTTGGGCAGAAAGCTTAAATTTTAGGGGCCAAAACTAAGTTTTAAGGGAAATTCATTGGCAATGAAAAACATGAATTTCCCAAGGCATTACATCAGTGATATTTTTGTAATTGGGGGAATGAACTGGGGAGGGCAAATCAATTTTCAAAGGCAATTTCTTCCCCCTGTGTCGCCACCACTGCAGTTGGGATGTAACAGACCCACCTCTCCCCATTCCCGGTTGGATAATCCCATCTTAAATGCCGCACCTAAAATGTGTTCAACATTATTACTCATACGAGATAATGTACGATTGCTGCTGTAGGTGCTAACAAAGGAAACAAAAAGTAACTTGTGACTTTGTTGAGCCGACATACAAATCCTGATTCATGTATGGGCTTTGTTGAGCCAACTTTTCAATTCTGGTTTCCGGGGAAGGCATTATTCAGTGAGATTTTGTTTTGAAGTACCACAGATCCTAGAAGTGTCCATTTATGGCAGGTGAATGGAATAGTGGTGGAAAATTTCACCAAAATGTTCAAGCTGCTTTTCGGCTAGTAGAAAATGAGAAAATGTGTTGGTCCAAAACGTTCCTGCTTTTCGGCTAGTAGAAAATGACAAAATGGGTTTGGTCCAAAATGTTCAATCTGCTTTTCGGCTAGTAAAAAATCAGAATAACACATGTTCACTATTGGACTGCCAATGTATGAGAAAATGTAAAATCTAAATTTTGGATAGCTGAAAAATGGGAATTTTGAAAAATGGGTTTTACCAAAACATTAAATCACATTTTCTGCTACCAGAAAAGTAGAAAAACTAGAAAAATGCATTTACGAAAACATTCATTCTGCTTCTCTACTGTCAAATAACAGAAAATTTACTTCTCCACTTTTGGTCCCCAATAATTGCCCCCTTGCCAGAATCATGAGGAAGATCATTGTAGGGAAGATTCAAATTTCTGCTGTAAAATATAAAATGGAAACTTTAAAATGGTGGCTATGATGAACAAATTAAAGTATCCCTTTCAATCTGAATGTATCATTGTATTTGTTACTTGAAATCATATTGCTTAATATATTAACTGTTGATATGTTTGCATTGTAGGTTGGTTACCCATCAAGAGAAGACTCTACTACATGTGCCTACTCACTTTTAGATTATGACAGTGATGAGGAGTTCTCCTATAGTTTTGCAAGTAAGTACACTGTATTATTGACATGATATATGGTATGTCAACTATATTTAGTTATGACTTTTTAAAGTTGCATGTGGGCTTACCTGTATGGTATTAGACAGGTCCTGCCACATATGCTGCAAAGATGACTAGAGGTGGGCCCAATGGATCCAGTTTTTCTAAAACAGTTTTTCTAAAACCTAGAAAGTTAAGTAAAAATACTTTTAGACTGCTTTATGTTATGACAGCCAAATACTCCAATGGCCAATTTTTCTGACAAAACTTAAACTATCTGCAAATTCAGCTCTGACAGCTCATTACGATTGCCAATTTTTCCAGTGTCGAGACCACAAAGTTCGAGACCGAGACCAAGACCTGGTGGTCCAAGACTGAGTCTGTGACCGAGGCCTCAAAACCTATAAATTACAAAATAATAAAGTAAAGCAAGATAAATAAAACAATTTGAATAAACTGTTATTGACATATTAACTAATGTTACGCCTCTTTGTAACATAATTATAAACAACTTTAAACCTTTGTGTATTCTTTTGATTATACTTATTAATAATTTTAAGGACAAAGTCGGATACAAAAATATGAACCAATTTTAAGTGGTAACCAATGCTTCTGTTTGGTTTCACCTATTAATAATGTGATACACAATCGGACATTTCTTTCAAAACACCAGCATCATGATCACATTAGGAAATTATAAATTTACATGAATACATGTATATTAAATATTTTAACTTCGACAGCTCACATGAGGAAAAAATTAATTATAAAAAATAAAGTAAACTAATGGTTGATTGTTAACTAGAATGTTTGTTGACAACAGTTTGTTTCAAAGAATATCCTCATCTCCTGGAAATTTTTTAATTATCGCATATAATACTTATTTCACAATGTAATATTGTGAATTTATACTTGCATGTAAACATGGGGTGGGGTGTCACTGGCTGCCCCTGGCCCGATTTTTTTATTTTATTTTTTTTTGTCAACTTTTCAGAAAAATACTTTGTACTTACAGGAATAACATAAAGCTTATAATTTAGGCTACTCAGAGACCACTTTATATTAAGACAATCCAATAGTCCCACTGACAGTTCGGACATTTATTTGTATGTGTTGAATATTTACTCTATCCTGTCGTTGTTTAGATCCTTAAACCATTCACTTAGTTGTACCATTATTGAGATTGAGTGAATTTATATAAATCTGACAGTGTACGTCTCAGTATAAGATTCAATTTCATCATGAGATTGTACATGATCAGCATGTTTACATATTGGTTTACCAAGCTATCATGTATTAATCAAAAGCTTAACTTCTTATAATAAAAAGTGTCTTATTGACCATGTACAACTTGTTGAATTCAACGATATTATAATGATTATCAATATACACTTAATTTGTTTCCTTTTAGTCCATCGCTCCCATCAGACAGAGTTAATTCGACTCATCACAGGACAATGTCCACTTCTAACATTCCAGGTGGCTTGTGATTGGTTTAAACAACTTTTAGAATCACCCTTGAATTTGGAACCAGGTAGGTACAGTCAAAGCACTCAACATAAGATATAGGGAGTTGTGAGGGTTCTAATGAGACCCGTGCTTGTGCCAAGTTTTGACGAGAATTGAAGCTTACTTTCTTAACTTTTGATGATCTGTCAGCGTATCTAAATGAGCCTTTTTCATCGTTTTTTGATTCGACATAACCAATTTTAAACATACAAAAAGAATAATGTTTTATTCTTAATACCTGTATCAGGAAGAGGTACATGCACATCCCATTCAACATCCTATGTATGCTGGGATGCACTGACTTGCTTCTTGGAGAATGTACTTAGCCGGTTATTTCACAGTGGTACTTTGGGTGAAATCACTCCTCAACTGGTGCAACTTCTACAAATGGCTCTAGCATTTCAGATTGAGGTAACATCCTAATGCACCTTAGTTCTCAGATAGGATATGACAATATGTGACGGATTGTTTTGTGAAATCAAACTCATTGGTTAATGTACTGAACAGCAAAAGAAACGCAAGTCCGAGGACAGCAAAAGAAACTCAAGTCCGAGGCCTTGTCAAGTTTTCAAACAGAAGACAAACCATTTTGATTCTAATCACTCATTTAATGAAACATGCTTTCAATTTGTGAGCTGAAAGTGACTGTTGAATGTGAAAATCTTGCAATGCAATTTCAACAGTCACTTTCAGCTCACATATTGAAAGCATTTTTCATTAAATGAGTGATTATAATCAAAATGGTTTGTCTTCTGTTTGAAAACTTGACAAGACCTCGGACTTGCGTTTCTTTTGCTGTCCTCGGACTTGCGTTTCTTTTGCTGTTCAGTATATTTATTCATGGTCCTTGCTGAAAACTTGATAAGTTCTTTGGAAGAGAATGATTGTATATCATCAGGAATTTCAGAATTCCAATATATGTTTCCAAAGTCCCAACTGTTGCTAAATAATTGGATACCACCATCTTTATCGCTTGATTTAAATTTCACAATATCTCTGCTCTGCCAAAAACTTGAAAAACTAGGAAAAAAACTTCTAAAAGCTCTCAGGAAAAACTATACATAATATAGTTTTATCGTGTCGATTTCTTCCGCATGCCATTAGGCTTGACTCCTTTTACTCACAGACTGCGTTGCTGCAAGCTTGCCATGTTTCATGAACGGTGCACAGCCTCATTCATATTGCTTGTGTTTGCAGTTTCGCTTCGGCCATGCTTTGACACAATAATGATGAAATTAAATATCGTCTGAAAACATTTTAGTGTGAAAACGTTATATACAAACATATACAAGAGATGTAATTCAGACTGCGAACGATTGACAGGTCCGCCAATATTCTAGTCCGAAGTCCGTTGGAATATGAGCAGTTGAATTTCGTGCCAACATTTTGGACCAACAAAATAATTGGATTCTACCTGAATACTTCTGATTTTTTTCATTGGTCGAAAGCCAACATGGATTGAACCATTGATATTTATGGGGATACTTATAATTGTCAAGTTGAGAGCTTAAAATGGAGTTTTAAATCACATGATAAATGGATTTCATGGTTTTAACAAATAGAAGTATATGTTTTGGGAAAGAAAACCATTGGCCATATGCTTAAAAAAGACATTAAAATTTTAAACCGTCGGACTCATATTGTTGAACACCCCTGTAATTAAAAATGAGTTATACACTTTGTGGTTTCTCTTCACAACACACGTGAACCGATCATATGATGTCGCTGAGACACGAGTGACATTATGTTTAGTACATATTTCATCTCCACCATATCAGGCGTGTGCATTTTATCAATTGCCAGCCTCAGCAAATATCGAATATTCGATCGAAATCAAAATCTGAATATCCAGTTACCAAATTATTTGAAAATGCACAACCCTAACTGTTCATGGCATTTCTACACAAAAAATTAAGTCAACAGCCCTATTCACTAATAAAAGATAATTTATGCACATTTTTTGAGGCAGCAGAGAATTCTGCACCAAAGTGGTACAGTAAAACATATTCAAGCAGATGTGAATTTATACGGACCCAGTAACTCAATTAAGCATGCAATGCATGACCTTGCTACAATGGGAAACTTCTGGAGTTATCTGTCGCTAGGGGCAGCAAATCTACCGGGTAAATTAACTGCGGCAAAAAACAACACCACTCGGAGGCATGATTGAATAAGTGGTAATTTTGTATTTTGGCAAATGTCATGTCATCCTCAAGCAGTGCCAAAGTTAATTTTATTTTGAAATCTCGCGAGAGATTCCGTGAGGGTCCGGCTACGCGCATGCACAATCATTATCTCTAAAGCGCATGAAAAGCGGTAACCACTTTCGTTTATCTACGTTTTTTCATCAACCGTCATCGGGGTGAAATCCACCCCAATTTTGGCAAAAGTCATGTCATCCTCAAGCAGTGCCAAAGTTAATTATGGGTCGATATAAAATATTTACGAGCAGAGCTCAGGAAGAGAAAAAGCAAAGTTGTCTGGAAGAAAACGCAAACTTGTTGACAGGTAACAAGTTAGGCCTATTTTATTATTTTATATCAAATTCAGGAAATTCACTTATAGAGTGATCTTTTGTTAATTGATACCATCACTTTGCATGGATAAAGCATTAAAAAGTAGCCCTGTCACCATGGAAACTTTGGTGACATAAATATTTTAACCAAAGAATTGAGAGTTAATGTTTACCAAGCCATGATTGAGCTTTTCAACCTTCTGAGAGTGATAAATTTGGAAGTTAAGGCCAATAAGCAGCGAGTGGTGCCCGCCAAAAAGTTTGTATCCAATCACATTGCTGGAAAATGCGAAAGTGCGCGAAAAGTGTTAGTTGGGCTCACTTTATGTCGCAGCTTCTTGAAGTAAACAAGTGTGTTCTATCAAAAGTTTTTATAACAAGTTTTTTCTGGACAATATTTTGAGTAATTTTTTATCGGGTTTGTCACTGCGTCTTTGTGAACTATTCCTGGGATTTAATAGACGTTTGCCAACGAGTAGCGGTTGGATTTTGTGAGTTTTTCGTGAGTTGTACGACTGCCGGCCAGTGAATTAGATGTACTGGTTTCTTCTTGATCGGAAGACCATGTACCAGCAGCGAGTTCGAGTACTGCGTCATCGTTTGCTGGGATTTAATACTTAGTAGTCGTGATCTGGCAACGTGCAGTGGTTGTATTTCGTGAGTTTTCTTGCGAGTTTTATGACAGCCGGCCAAGGAGCTCGTTTTAATGGTTATTCGACCAGCGGTGATTAACATCGGGCAGCATGCCTCGGCCCAGTCGGAGGTTGAGAATTCTGAGGGAGGCGGGCCCCAGCAGTGGCCCCAGACAAAGACGAAGGCCGTTGAACGGCCAGCGGGGCAGACACCAGTGCAGACGGCAGCACCAGAGGTTCCGCAGGCTGTTCAGGTGGCCCAGGCAATGCAACCCACGGTGCAGACATCACCCACGGTGCAGACATCACCCACGGTACAGCAATCCGTGCATCCGGGACCGCAGCCAGCCTCAACATGGCATCCAATTATGGGACAACCAGCCCCAGTCACAGATCAGCCCACGACAGGACAACCAGCTTCGGCATTTCAACATGCTACACTAATAGGGTTGGGTGAGTTGGGGAACATTCCGGCAAATTCGGGGCCAGGCTTAGGTGGCGGTTCATCCATCACAGGTAGCGATGCCAAAACAATTTTTATTTTCCATAATAATGTTGACATGTTACCACTCATTTGAAAGAGCAATGTCTCCTCTACAACATGCTGTACCTGGATTTCATGTAAAACACTGTATATGCAAATAAGCATAATTATTTTTCATATTTTTTTGTATTCTTTCATCTCTCCAGAGTCTACAAGGTAATAATATATACATAACAGCAAAAGAAAAGTATGAGAACATGTTTAGCTTATGTGTCCTCAGACGTCATGCATGACGAATTTTGAGGTCAACCAAATTTGCAACATTTTCTTTGGGGGTCCCTGTTGAAGTCATAAAATGCATGGGTCGCTGGCGTTCAGACACTTTACTTCGTTATTTTCGACCATTTCTCTTCCAGGGTTTACTGGGGAATTAGTTAACTTTTGTTGTTCATATGTCCAACAGAGGTGTGGATTGTGGGTGATTCATTGGTGCGTTGGGCAACCCATAAGATGGCAATTCCGGTCCAAGTTCGTTAGAAGGGCAATTGTGGCACACATCTCCACGAAATTCCTCAGTTGCTGAGGCAGATTGGGGGGGGGGGGGGAGGCGGAGGCTCAGTGTCATAGGAGTGGCGCTTGGGTACTCGAACACCCTCAGTTTAATTGGTCCAATTGTAGCCTATACCGAAGGGATGGAGTTCATCTCTCTCCTGACGGTAATGGCATCTTTCGTGCAAACCTGTGCAATTGCATTTTAACATTGCTTTGATTTTCTTTGTCGGAAGCCCAGGTGGGGGTCTGTTTTCTCTTCCTGTGGGTCGCGTTCCTCGCGGGTGTCAATATTTCTTTAAATATGTAAATCATTATTGGTAACATTAATGTTGAAATTGTAAGCTTCATGGTAGCGCCGTGATGTGCCACACGGGCTATTTCAGGCCATATATGTGATGTGATCTGGGAAAACCCTTCACACGGTGAAATTTGTCATTTTTGTGTTATATACATCAAATTAACGAGGACACTGTGCTGTTTTCAAAACTGTTTTATTCATGATTCTAGGTTGTCTATAACTTGAGTTATGCTCTCGGGAAGTTATAACCGCCGCTGTCCTTAAAAAACAATGGCGGAAACGAAAAAAAAAGACGGCTTTTTAATTATCTATCATCATACGTTTTTACATCTAAAACGATGGAATTTTTATTTAATATTTTCAAGAATGATCATTTGGATATTAACAGTTAAAAAACTCAAATTGTCAACAACAAAAATTGGGGGAATATTTTGCCATTATCTTCAAAACAAGTTTGCCGACATCCGACGGGTTTTCCCAGATCGCATCACATATGTACCAATGGCATAAAATCAACACATTATAATTGTATTATTAATAGCGCCGGGTAATTCCTCTAGGGCTATATCCGGCCGCATGTTCCAGCGGTGGGAGCAGTGTTATCATTATTATCTTCTGAACTATTTGGGGGAAGAATTAATCTTGTAATCCTCAAGGGGTCTGATGACATTCCAAATTTTTAAGGGTTGTTATTAAATTTCTGGTTTTGATGTTAACTTATTGTGATACAGCAACGGCCGTTAGATGCTAGGGGTGGTGCTCACGGGTATCACCTTTCTCTGTATATCTGGTGGTCATGGGTATCACCTTTTATTGTTTACCTACTGGTGGTCATGGGTATCACCTTTCACTGTTTTGCTGATGGCCATCGGTGCCTCCTTTAACGTTGGTGGTGTTTTGGAAGTTAATTGGTAAGAACCGGTTTGCCCACTTTTTGGTATCCGGTGTGAAAGAAGGTTGAATTAAACTGGCTTTAAGCTGCGACATACACACACAACCCATTTTGTTTCCGTTCCCCATTTTCTTGAGTTTGAGTATAATATATTTGTAATCATTGATATAGTCATAATTAGGGGCCAAACAAAAGAAATATGATTTATTGTACTGGGAACAAATCAGTGAAGTATTCTTTTTGGTGCCGTTTTCGTTTGACCCCTCAAAATGAAGCATGTTTTCTCCCCTTTCAGATGTTACATGTATCATTTTTATTATGGTCAGTTCCATTAACCCGTGCGTAAATGTAAGAGTGTGGCTATATTTAGGTTGACCCGTCTAAAAAGTGGGACCACGTATTTTCGATCTTTGCGGCCCTGTAACTTCACAAGTATTGCTTGTAATGAATTTCAACTGATATGAGACAATATATCACACAACAATTATAGTTTTTGTTTCGATATTTATTACTTTTATATTTTTCCTTTATTTAAAATGAATTAGGAGTGCTGCTTCAGCACAAATTGAGAAAAAATGTCACATGACTAAAATCTTTACCATAAGTAGAAGAGGAATAAAATGACAGTGAGTACATATTGTATGCAGAAAGTCTTCATGGAGATATACAGAAGTAGAAATTAATAAGTAGAAAAAAAATTTAAGTCTTGTGTACATTATATTATGTTTTAGGTGATGCTTTAAATGCATTGTACAGGAATGTACAAAAGAGACATGCAAGACAAATGAGTTAAGAAAATAGCACATAATTTAGGTGTTATGTTTGACTCTCCAACATCGTTCGTGTATCATCATTTTATATCAGAAATATTGGCTGAATAAGGAAATACTTGAATCAAAGTGCTGCTGAACAAATCATACATGCGTTTGTCACATCACGGCTCGATAACGGGAATGCTCTCCTTTACAGTCTCCCACAGAATCAAATATCTCGTCTTCAGCACATACAAAACACAGCAGCTCATGTTGTAACTTTGTCCAGAAAGTCATGCCATATCACTCCAATCTTGAAAGAACTACACTGGCTTCCTATTTCACAGAGAATTGTTTTTAAACTTATGCTAATTGTTCACAAATCTTTTAATAACATTGCTCCAATTTATATTTCTGAACTGCTTAAAGTCTACACTCCATCACGCAATTTGCGTTCCAGCAATATGTCACTCCTAAAGGAACCAACTTCAAAACGGACCTGAGGTGATAGGTCTTTTTCTGTCGCAGCTCCGAGACTCCGGAATCATCTTCCAACTAAACTCAAATCTTGTCATAGTATAACTAGATTTAAGTCGATGCTTAAAACTCATTTTATGTCAGCAGGGTGGATATGTGCGCACTACAAATCTTTATTATTATTATTATTATTATTATTATTATTTCGCATTAGCACAGCATGAAAAGAAAGATCTTGTTTTCCTTTCTGCCGGTTACACCTCGAGTCAAGCTATGTCCTGTAGCCTTAGATCTCGAGTGTCTTTCGCAGAATCCTTGCTGTCCCTAAGAGTGCCGCCTTCTGTAGTAATTCTACTCTAACAGATGTTCCTATCTCCTTGAGATGTTTCTCCAATGCCTTCGGAATTGTACCCAGTGCTCCCACTACCACAGGAATAACCTTCATCTTGGCTTGCCACAGCTTGCGGAGTTCTCTCGCTAAATCCTGATATTTTTGTACCTTCTCCTTCGAAGCTACACTACTATCACCTGGCACAGCTATATCAGTAAGATGACACATCTTCTCATGCTTATCCAAGACAACAACATCCGGCCGTCTATGTTCTATAACATGATCTGTCTGGATGTTGAAGTCCCAGAGAATCTTGACATGGTCCGTTTCTTCAACCTTTTCTGGCGCATGGTCGTACCACTTCGATTGCACCTTGACACCGTACTTCTTACACAGATCCCAATGGATCACCTTGGCCAACTTGTCGTGTCTGCCTTTGTACTCTGTCTGAGCATGCACTCTGCATTCGCTGACAATGTGAAATACAGTCTCCTCCGCCGCATTGCACATTCTGCACATTGAAGAGACATCTGACTTCTCAATCCTTGCCTTCATCACATTCGTCGGCAGAGACTGGTCTTGCGCTGCAGTAATCAGACCCTCGGTTTCTTTCTTTAGTTCTCCTCTCCTCAACCATTCCCAAGTCTTGCTACTTGCCACTTCTTCGGTACATCTCAGGAATCGGCCGTAAAGTGGTTTTTCCTGCCAATCTCGTGTTCTTTCTTCTCTTCTTTGATTCTTATACTCCTTTGGACCTAATTCGTCTGCCTTCATGTATTTCTGTGCAACCTTCAACAACTTTGCCCGAGTGCTACTTACATGACTTGGACTTCAAACACTTCTTCACTCGTCTTATATACTCTTTCTTAAGCCTCTCTTTTGATTCCTCGTGCAGTACGTGATCTGCTTCAAGCACCCCAAGATACTTATAACTTTCTTCTTCACCCAACGCTCTCAATTGTGTGCCATCTGGATAAGTAATTCCATCCGAATGTACCCTTTTACCCCTCTTCATGGTCATTGCAGCACATTTCTCCAGACCAAACTTCATGCCGATGTCATCGCTGAAGATCCGTACAGTCTGCACCAAGGAATCAATCTCTTTCTCGTGTGCCTTCATGTATTTCTGTGCAACCTTCAACAACTTTTCCCGAGTACTACTTACATGACACTGCAAGCTCCTTCTCTCGATGTTAACGCTGTCGGATACACTAAGTAATCCTCTTCCTCCCTCTGAACTCGGTAGATAGAGTCTGCTGACATTCGACCGTGGATGTAACATACCGTACATTGTCATCACTTTCCTCGTTTTCCTGTCAGCAACATCTAGATCTGCCTTAGTCCACTCGACAATTCCTGCACTGTACCTCATCAGCGACACAGCCCAAGTGTTGATCGCCTTTATCATATTCCCTCCATTCAGCTTGGACTTCAAACACTTCTTCACTCGTCTTATATACTCTTTCTTAAGCCTCTCTTTTGATTCCTCATGCAGTATGTGATCCGCTTCAAGCACTCCAAGATACTTATAACTTTCTTCTTCACCCAACGCCCTCAATTGTGTGCCATCTGGGAAATTAATTCCATCCGAATGTACCCTTTTACCCCTCTTCATGGTCATCACAGCACATTTCTCCAGACCAAACCTCATGCTGATGTCATCGCTGAAGATCCGTACAGTCTGCACCAAGGAATCAATCTCTTTCTCGTTCTTCGCAAACATCTTCAGGTCGTCCATGAAGAGAAGATGATTAATCCTGCATCCATCCTTCGTCATCTCGTATCCCGCACTAACCTTCCTCAAAATCATCGTCAAAACAAACAACAGTGGAGACAGAGAATCACCCTGGAAAATACCTCGTCTGATGTTTACCTTACCAAGACATTCATCACTGGCCATCAGATTTGTTCTCCATGTCTTCATGCTCTCACCCAGAAGACATTTCACCGCATCAGCTGCCCCTATCATATCCAAACATTCCATAATCCACGAGTGTGATACCATGTCGTATGCCTTCTTGTAATCTATCCATGCAATGGCCAGATTAGTTTTCCTGTTCCTACAGTCCTTTAGCACCGTCTTATCAATGATGAGTTGGTCTTTCGTTCCTCTTGACTGCTTCTTGCAACCTTTCTGCTCATCTGGAAATAACTGCTGATCTTCTATGTGGCTATACAGATCTTCTGCAATGATACCGGTCAGAAGTTTATACATCATGGGTAGACATGTAATAGGTCGATAGTTACTTGCAACATTATTATTATTATTATTATTATTATTATTATTATTATTATTATTATTATTATTATTATTATTTCACAAGTTGAAAGAAGATAGTTGTCATGTCAGCATGGTTTAAAATAATTGAATGCCAAAAATATAACCCAAAATAAATTATTTACATAGTGTAAACTGTCAAACCATGTTTCTGAAGAATAAATATGAGTTATGACATTTTAAAGTAAACACTGTTGTCGGGTGATAAACATTTGATTAAATTTTTTGCCCCCTACACTTACATGTGTATAGCACTGCATACTTGGTGCTTTCTGAGTGTCTGTGAAAAAAGCTTAACAGACAACTTGGGTGGGATTCGAGCACATGACCTCCTGCTTACCTCTCAATGAAAATATAAAAAATCCGGGGTACTAGTGGCTTCAAGAAACTGTCAACGTCAGTTTACCAGTGCCAACCACCATAACCTAAACACCTCATCAGATTGCCTCCAATGTGCAATCCCTGAGGAGCCTATGATTGCTTTCAGACACCCTCCTAGCCTGAAGGACCTCCTTGTCCGAGCTGAGGTCTCTCCCACTAATGACAGTTACGTTCATCCTCTCCAACAAGGAATGTTTAGGTGTAAGTCTAGGTGTGTTACCTGTCATGAACATATCTTGGAGTCAGACTCCTTCAAGAGTCACTCGTCTGGTGCCCACCACCAGATCCAGGGCATAATTACCTGTACTACTTCTAACATAATTTATCTGATATCTTGCAGAATATGTGGTATTCAGTGTATCGGTGAGACTAAGAATTCAATAAAGAAATGGCTCTATGGTCACAGATCTCAGTCAAAACCCATAAGCTTGACACTCCTGTAGGCCAGCACTTCAATCTATCTATATCATTCCATTTCGGACATGATTTTGTAGGGCATTATGAGGCACTTGGTAACCTCAGGGAATTGGTCCGTCTCGGCAGAGAAAAGATGTGTATCAGGCGTATCGACTCCATTCACCCCATGGCCTCAACATACAGGAAGGGAATGACAAATTTTTCCTTTTTTTCTCTTATTTCCTTTTTCCACAGACATTTTCACATTTACATTTGTTTTAAATTTGTCTTGCTTGTTAGTTTATTTGTCTGTTCTGTTTTACTCCCCTGTCTGACTAATTGTTTTTCACAAATCTCATAATCTCTTCCTCCAGCCAGAAATGTCTGATACTTCTATTCATACTTAATCCCTCTTTTGTCCAGTCCCATCAGGGCCAGTACCTGACTCTGCTTTTTATATATTTTTCTTTTGTGTTCGTTTCACACCCGACTAATTACTTCCACCTAGTCTTGGGCTTATGTATGTACGTGTTGCTTGTATTTTGTCCCATTTTGCCTTTGAGAAAGAACCTGTTATGTTCGAAATGAAAGGCCAATAACAATTATTTTGCATTTATACTACAGGTCCTTTAGGTTTGGTAAGCAGTTTCCAACAGCTAATTCTCTATAATATACATATATATATGTATGATTTTGAATGACAACAATTTGAATAGGCATATGAATAATACATTTTGTGAATCAGTCGGTATTCATTTGAAGCATATATACAATTTCTCAGTAGGAAAATGATTGTGTTTATAAACACAATCATTTTCCTACTGAGAAATTGTTACAGTTTAATAAATACAAATATTTAAATATTACATCTGTGAATTTAATGCTGGTCACATAATTTATCTAGTGTAACTTGTGACCAGATCGTACAAACTATTACTTTGTCTATTAGTATTAGTCCTACATTATAATAAATTTTTAATTGTTTGAAAAAGGTAGCCAGCACCCACATTGGTAGTAACCAGTCAAATTCTCTGACACTATGAACATCTCCTCCGTGAATGCACCGTTAAAGCTCGGTGAATTGCACTTTTTCCGTGAAAATGCATTTTCACGGCGAGTTCACGGTGCTTACGCCCCAGTGGTTTCGTTCACGGTGTTTTTACCGAGTATTCACCGAGTGTATGTCTCCTATCGTTATACAGTGGCTTTAATCCTATTGTACTGACACAAAAAGCAAGGCATGGTTTAGGCTTAGTACTAATAACCTCTCCCATTGTGCGCTTATCTTGGATGAATGGATTAGTCTAGTCAAAACACACGTAACGGTTCCTATCAAGTAAACAAATCCAGGGACTGAAGATTCGTGGACCGACACACAACACAGACTAGATTCCGCGTTGATCCATGGAGGATCGTGCTCCCACGACGTGTACGTACACGGCCGTCGATTATAATTCACCAGTCATCAGGCCTATATCAACACGGCTGGTGTGGGGACGGGCGTTCGCGCTAATCCTATAGCCATTTCCTACGAATAATCAACCAGAATTCAGGGTTTTCCCTTAACTTTTTTTTCACTCGCCGGCCGGGCTATAGTAAACCAAACTTTTCACTAGCCCGCAAGCCTTTTCACTCGCCCGTATGTTTTTTTTTAATACTTTTAATCAAATCACTGTTTTTAGTAATTTAGTAATTTAGGCATTTTGCATCAGAACGTGCATTATAAACAACAGTTGTCAGTTACCTTATTATTATGTGCATATTTGTTTTTGAGTTCAATGTGATAATGAGGATGCAAGTTTAACCGAGTATAACACGTACCGGTACAACTTGCACACAAGAGGCGATAAAGAGATTAAAAACACTTACGAAGTGTCTGTAAATTTCCAATCTAAAAAACACTGGTACTGGTAGTGGTATACAACGGCCGGGGGACATGCACGCAATTTGCTCAGAATACCACTGACCTTGCCCATATGAGAATAGGTGTCTGTGCTGAGAATGGGTTGGCGATGGCGTGCTGTGATAGGCGTACGTGATAGGTGTATATTTAGGTATAGGCCTACTTGTTAATCTGTTTTTCATCGGAAGGGGATACGTTTAGAATAATATATATCATATTCCAGAGTGTAATTAGGAAATGGACAATAATTATAATGCATTGATTACCGAACTGAGGTATGTTGCGGGCCAAACAGATACTAACAATTGGACTTAAAATAACAATTCATCCATCCGGGTTCCTAATTATCATGGGTTGTTTTAATAATCGTTGCCGAAGAACAAGGATACGATGAGGACCAGTAAACGTAAGCCTCGACTGTCGGGATAAATTGACCCGCTCTGGGGCTCAAAAACGGATGATTTTATAAAACCGCGGTTTTATTTTTGAAAACCGGTATTTCGGCGGTATTTCGGGTATAAATCCTGCACTTTATTATTATTAAAAAGTAACTATGAATATAAGTAAATAAATAAATAGATATCATGCATCCTACTTTTCTTTAAATGTTTTGGTCAGATGATGTACGTGTACCTGTAATTTAGATCTTTGCGTGTAAAATACTGATTGTCACCAAACAAATTATCGTCCAACTGGAATTACATTCTCATTTTGATCCAGTCATTGGAAGGCACTGCACTCAGGGTATGTACGAGTTAGCACGTGTGCAATGCCCTATGCATAGCGCGTAACAATTTGTTCTATTGGCCAACGAGAACAATACGTCATCATAATAACCAATATAAATATTCGTTACGCGCTGTGTACAATGCCTATAGCGCGTAAAACGTTTTCTTATTGGTCGAACGAGAACACATACCTTGTCATGCAATAGAAATATTTGTTAAGCGATTTGGATCATGTTACTCACAAAATGTGAACAAAGGCCTCGATATCATGACTTTTTGGTTTTTTTAAGTTGAAAACAAGCGTAAACCAAGGCTATGAGAGTATTGAAAAAGGTAGACGGAATGAAGGATGAAGTTAAGCATATTGATCAACACCCGGCATCCACCCAGCCAGTACGGTTGCAATGTACAATGTGTAATTATGTACTCTGTACATGTACATTGTACATGTACTGACATTAGTCGGGTGCCAGTGTGATGAACGAGTTCACCACTGTACCATTAGCCTGAGTTGGGCCCGGTTAAAAGCTTGCCTTGTCGGCACACTGGTGATGCGCGTGATTCACTCGAACTCGTAGATGTGCAAGGCTTTGTACCTTTTTTCTCCATAACAATTAATTTTGTGCATGTACCACGTTGAAATTTTCAGACATGATGTGAACTCCTGTCGCGATATCATGACTTTTTGGTTTTAGGTTGAAAACAAAGCGTAATCATTTTTGGGTCAAAATACTGAAAATAGGATTGCCACCTACTCCACAGAGTATAATTCTTAATTTTTTCAATTTTCTCCATAATAATTTATTTTGTGCATGTACCACGTTGAAATTTTCAGACATGATGTGAACTCCTGTCGCGATATCATGACTTTTGGTTTTAAGTTGAAAACAAAGCGTAATCATTTTGGGTCAAAATACTGAAAATAGGATTGCCACCTACTCCACAGAGTATAATTCTTAATTTTTCAATTTTCTCCATAATAATTTATTTTGTGCATGTACCACGTTGAAATGTTCAGACATGATGTGAACTCCTGTCGCGATATCATGACTTTTGGTTTTAAGTTGAAAACAAGCGTAATCATTTTGGGTCAAAAATACTGAAAATAGGATTGCCACCTACTCCACAGAGTATAATTCTTAATTTTTTCAATTTTCCCATAATAATTTATTTTGTGCATGTACCACGTTGAAATTTTCAGACATGATGTGAACTCCTGTCGCGATATCATGACTTTTGGTTTTAGGTTTAAAACAAGCTTAATAATTTTTGGGTCAAAAATACTGAAAATAGGATTGCCACCTACTCCAAGACCATATATTATAATTATTATTTTTTTTAAATTTTCTCAATAATAATTTATTTTGTGCATGTACCACGTTGAAATTTTCAGACATGATGTGAACTCCTGTCGCGATATCATGACTTTTTGGATTTAGGTTGAAAACAAAGCGTAATCATTTTTGGGTCAAAAATACTGAAAATAGGATTGCCACCTACTCCACAGAGTATAATTCTTAATTTTTTCAATTTTCTCCATAATAATTTATTTTGTGCATGTACCACGTTGAAATGTTCAGACATGATGTGAACTCCTGTCGCGATATCATGACTTTTGGTTTTAGGTTGAAAACAGCGTAATCATTTTGGGTCAAAAATACTGAAAATAGGATTGCCACCTACTCCAAACCATAGAGTATAATTCTTAATTTTTTCAATTTTCTCCATAATAATTTATTTTGTGCATGTACCACGTTGAAATTTTCAGACATGATGTGAACTCCTGTCGCGATATCATGACTTTTGGTTTTTAAGTTGAAAACAAGCGTATTCATTTTTGGGTCAAAAATACTGAAAATAGGATTGCCACCTACTCCACAGAGTATAATTCTTAATTTTTTTCAATTTTCTCCATAATAATTTATTTTGTGCATGTACCACGTTGAAATGTTCAGACATGATGTGAACTCCTGTCGCGATATCATGACTTTTTGGTTTTTAGGTTGAAAACAAGCGTAATCATTTTGGGTCAAAAATACTGAAAATAGGATTGCCACCCCAAGACCATAGAGTATAATTCTTAATTTTTCAATTTTCTCCATAATAATTTATTTTGTGCATGTACCACGTTGAAATTTTCAGACATGATGTGAACTCCTGTCGCGATATCATGACTTTTTGGTTTTAAGTTGAAAACAAAGCGTAATCATTTTGGGTCAAAATACTGAAAATAGGATTGCCACCTACTCCACAGAGTATAATTCTTAATTTTTTCAATTTTCTCCATAATAATTTATTTTGTGCATGTACCACGTTGAAATGTTCAGACATGATGTGAACTCCTGTCGCGATATCATGACTTTTTTGGTTTTAGGTTGAAAACAAAGCGTAATCATTTTGGGGTCAAAATACTGAAAATAGGATTGCCACCTACTCCAAGACCATAGAGTATAATTCTTAATTTTTTTCAATTTTCTCCATAATAATTTATTTTGTGCATGTACCACGTTGAAATTTTCAGACATGATGTGAACTCCTGTCGCGATATCATGACTTTTTGGTTTTTTAGGTTTTAATCATTTTTGGGTCAAAATACTGAAAATAGGATTGCCACCTACTCCAAGACCATAGAGTATAATTCTTAATTTTTTCAATTTTCTCCATAATAATTTATTTTGTGCATGTACCACGTTGAAATTTTCAGACATGATGTGAACTCCTGTCGCGATATCATGACTTTTGGTTTTTAAGTTGAAAACAAGCGTGTTCATTTTGGGTCAAAAATACTGAAAATAGGATTGCCACCTACTCCACAGAGTATAATTCTTAATTTTTTCAATTTTCTCCATAATAATTTATTTTGTGCATGTACCACGTTGAAATGTTCAGACATGATGTGAACTCCTGTCGCGATATCATGACTTTTTGGTTTTTTAGGTTGAAACAAAGCGTAATCATTTTTGGGTCAAAATACTGAAAATAGGATTGCCACCTACTCCAAGACCATAGAGTATAATTCTTAATTTTTCAATTTTCTCCATAATAATTTATTTTGTGCATGTACCACGTTGAAATTTTCAGACATGATGTGAACTCCTGTCGCGATATCATGACTTTTTGGTTTTAGGTTGAAAACAAGCGTAATCATTTTGGGTCAAAAATACTGAAAATAGTATTGCCACCTACTCCTAGACCATAGAGTATAATTCTTAAATTTTTTCATTTCTCTCCATAATAATTTATTTTGTGCATGTACCACGTTGAAATTTTCAGACATGATGTGAACTCCTGTCGCGATATCATGACTTTTTGGTTTTAAGTTGAAAACAAAGCGTATTCATTTTGGGTCAAAATACTGAAAATAGGATTGCCACCTACTCCACAGAGTATAATTCTTAATTTTTCAATTTTCTCCATAATAATTTATTTTGTGCATGTACCACGTTGAAATTTTCAGACATGATGTGAACTCCTGTCGCGATATCATGACTTTTTGGTTTTAGGTTGAAAACAAAGCGTAATCATTTTGGGTCAAAAATACTGAAAATAGGATTGCCACAGTGTTAACACACTCAAATACAACACATGCCAATAAGAATAAAGTTTCCTTTAACTGTCACCGTTTGGGTTTTATTACATTAAATTAAGGCCTACATGAAAACAGTATTGCAACACTTACAGTTTATGTCACCAATTAAAACTAAAAAACACAATGTTAACCCGAAAAAAACATCAAGTTTTATGCATTTGGATGTGGCAATTCAGTTCACTCTTTTTTTTAATTTGCTTAAGTCGACCCGGCCTTTGACAGCATGTTGACGACCACCAAAAGCCCTGGCCACGTAATGTACATACATGTACATGTAGGTACGGTACAGCGACACGACGAAGCATGGAGGAAGAATTTTCTTCCTCCCTGGGTACAGCGACACGACGATCGATGCGTCGATGCTATTATCCGATGCACACGCTGCATGCATGTCTATGTACAGACTCGGCATGTATTATTTACGTTGCATGCAGAAATCATGAACAGTGTTATCCTGGAACTTTTGTACAGAATTACAACAATTATTGTTAACGTGAAACATTTAGAAATTTATTAAAACGTTAACTGACATTAAAAGTTGTGACATTTAAAGTACTGATTCGTCTACTGAAGTAAGTGTTTTGTTTACCTTTTAGATAAAAACGAAATAATTCTTATAAAAATATGAGATTGTGCGGATAGCAAACATGTTCACCAAACAACCTGTAGCGTAGCGTCAGGTTACCGGTAGCGTTAAAAAAAAACTTGTGAACCCCATATTAAATGCTATTTTCTCGTTATAACTTTCGATAATCAATTTTCTTTTACTCATTAATTAAGTCTATAAGCTAACGTATAATGACAATTAACAACGCTAGGCAAGTATCCTAGTAATGTACAGCACTGTGCTGTGTGTGCACAGCAGTGGCCACTGAGACTTTGTGTATCGTTAGCCTACGTACGGAGTGTTGCGCGTGCAGTTTTAATATTGCCATTATCCTGGGCTTCACAATGATCGAACAAAAAAGATAACATACAAATATCATTTGTGAATTCTTACATTTGTCAACAAATTTGCTCATTATTTCTTAGCGGCTTCATGTACGTTATTGAAAATTCAAGACATGATTCGATTTTGAACTCAGCTATCATAACACAATTTTGTGAAGTTTAATCGTTGTGAATTGTTGGGAATGAAAACATTTTTTTTAAAAGAAAACAATTATTGAACAAAGAGGGCGCACTTCAGCCTGGCTCCTTCCAAGTGTACTACCCACGTAATTGTATCAGCACGTCAGGGGACATGACCTGCGGAAGCTTAACTGCTGTGTGTTAAACCAATTTATTATGGACTATCATCTTCTTACGGTTTTGATAATTTAACTTCATGATTATTATTTTATTGATGTCCCTTTTTCCATTTTGAACGTGCACTAGAGGTCACCGTGAACAGGGTTCGACCTTAGCGGTCGCCCGCTCGCCAAATGCGAGTGAAAACGGCGGCGGGCGAGTCAAAACCCTTCCTTCAGTAGCCCGCTGGGCGAGTCAAAATATTGTCACCGATTGGCCTATATACAGGCCTGAAATTACACGACGGCATCGACGGCAATTCCCTCACCCTCTGCCGTGATGCCACTTTTCACGGCAACGAGTTGCTGTGCTTTTTCCCTGCATTGTCGTTGTGCCCACTTGTTTACACATAGTATTTACTACGTACGTACAGTACATGTACATTCTCACGGAAAAAATATATCACCGCCACGCTCGATTGCGCGACCGGTGGCTGCGCTGCTTAGACCAAGTTCACGCAACGACCATTTGGGAACAAAATAGTCAAAATTACCTGGTACTCATGACCAAAATGATATAGCGGTTACCAGGCAATAGCGGCCGCTTGGTCGTTGTACGAACTTGGCCCTTGCTAATACTTTGGTTGGTGTCAACAGTACCCACGACATAAACACTACGCCAGACATTCGCGGGTACCAGCTAAAAATAGCATGGCGCGGCGTTGGGGCGCATGCAACGTAAATAATACATGCCGAGTCTGTACATAGACATGCATGCAGCGTGTGCATCGGATAATAGCATCGACGCATCGATCGTCGTGTCGCTGTACCCAGGGAGGAAGAAAATTCTTCCTCCATGCTTCGTCGTGTCGCTGTACCGTACCTACATGTACATGTATGTACATTACGTGGCCAGGGCTTTTGGTGGTCGTCAACATGCTGTCAAAGGCCGGGTCGACTTAAGCAAATAAAAAAAAAGAGTGAACTGAATTGCCACATCCAAATGCATAAAACTTGATGTTTTTTTCGGGTTAACATTGTGTTTTTTATTTATTTTTAATTGGTGACATAAACTGTAAGTGTTGCAATACTGTTTTCATGTAGGCCTAAATGTAATAAAACCCAAACGGAGACAGATAAAGGAAACTTTAGTCTTATTGGCATGTGCTGAATTGGAGTGTGTTAACACTGTGGCAATCCTATTTTCAGTATTTTTGACCCAAAAATGATTACGCTTGTTTTCAACCTAAAACAAAAAGTCATGATATCGCGACAGGAGTTCACATCATGTCTGAACATTTCAACGTGGTACATGCACAAAATAAATTATTATGGAGAAAATTGAAAAAATTAAGAATTATACTCTGTGGAGTAGGTGGCAATCCTATTTTCAGTATTTTGACCCAAAAATGAATACGCTTTGTTTTCAACTTAAAACCAAAAAGTCATGATATCGCGACAGGAGTTCACATCATGTCTGAAAATTTCAACGTGGTACATGCACAAAATAAATTATTATGGAGAAAATTGAAAAAAATTAAGAATTATACTCTATGGTCTTGGAGTAGGTGGCAATCCTATTTTCAGTATTTTTGACCCAAAAATGATTACGCTTGTTTTCAACCTAAAAACCAAAAAGTCATGATATCGCGACAGGAGTTCACATCATGTCTGAAAATTTCAACGTGGTACATGCACAAAATAAATTATTATGGAGAAAATTGAAAAAAATTAAGAATTATACTCTATGGTCTTGGAGTAGGTGGCAATCCTATTTTCAGTATTTTGACCCAAAATGATTACGCTTTGTTTTCAACCTAAAACCAAAAGTCATGATATCGCGACAGGAGTTCACATCATGTCTGAAAATTTCAACGTGGTACATGCACAAAATAAATTATTATGAGAAAATTGAAAAAATTAAGAATTATACTCTGTGGAGTAGGTGGCAATCCTATTTTCAGTATTTTGACCCAAAAATGATTAACTTGTTTTCAACCTAAAAACCAAAAGTCATGATAACGCGACAGGAGTTCACATCATGTCTGAAAATTTCAACGTGGTACATGCACAAAATAAATTATTATGGAGAAAATTGAAAAAATTAAGAATTATACTCTATGGTCTTGGAGTAGGTGGCAATCCTATTTTCAGTATTTTGACCCAAAATGATTACGCTTTGTTTTCAACCTAAAAACCAAAAAGTCATGATATCGCGACAGGAGTTCACATCATGTCTGAAAATTTCAACGTGGTACATGCACAAAATAAATTATTAAGGATAAAATTGAAATGTAGTAAGAATTATACTCTATGGTCTTGGCGTAGGTGGCAATCCTATTTTCAGTTTTTTTGACCCAATACTGTTTTCGCTTGTTTTCAACCTTAAAACCATACAGTCATGATTTCGCGACAGGAGTTCACATCATGTCTGAACATTTCAACGTGGTACATGCACAAAATAAATTATTATGGAGAAAATTGAAAAAATTAAGAATTATACTCTGTGGAGTAGGTGGCAATCCTATTTTCAGTATTTTTGACCCAAAATGATTACGCTTGTTTTCAACCTAAAACCAAAAAGTCATGATATCGCGACAGGAGTTCTCATCATGTCTGAACATTTCAACGTGGTACATGCACAAAATAAATTATTATGGAGAAAATTGAAAAAATTAAGAATTATACTCTGTGGAGTAGGTGGCAATCCTATTTTCAGTATTTTTGACCCAAAATGAATACGCTTTGTTTTCAACTTAAAACCAAAAGTCATGATATCGCGACAGGAGTTCACATCATGTCTGAAAATTTCAACGTGGTACATGCACAAAATAAATTATTATGGAGAAAATTGAAAAAATTAAGAATTATACTCTATGGTCTTGGAGTAGGTGGCAATCCTATTTTCAGTATTTTGACCCAAAATGATTACGCTTGTTTTCAACCTAAAAACCAAAAGTCATGATATCGCGACAGGAGTTCACATCATGTCTGAAAATTTCAACGTGGTACATGCACAAAATAAATTATTATGGAGAAAATTGAAAAAAATTAAGAATTATACTCTATGGTCTTGGAGTAGGTGGCAATCCTATTTTCAGTATTTTTGACCCAAAAATGATTACGCTTGTTTTCAACCTACACACCTAACAGTCATGATATCGCGACAGGAGTTCACATCATGTCTGAAAATTTCAACGTGGTACATGCACAAAATAAATTATTATGGAGAAAATTGAAAAAAATTAAGAATTATACTCTGTGGAGTAGGTGGCAATCCTATTTTCAGTATTTTTGACCCAAAATGATTACGCTTGTTTTCAACCTAAAACCAAAAGTCATGATAACGCGACAGGAGTTCACATCATGTCTGAAAATTTCAACGTGGTACATGCACAAAATAAATTATTATGGAGAAAATTGAAAAAATTAAGAATTATACTCTATGGTCTTGGAGTAGGTGGCAATCCTATTTTCAGTATTTTTGACCCAAAATGATTACGCTTGTTTTCAACCTAAAACCAAAAAGTCATGATATCGCGACAGGAGTTCACATCATGTCTGAAAATTTCAACGTGGTACATGCACAAAATAAATTATTATGGAGAAAATTGAAAAAAATTAAGAATTATACTCTATGGTCTTGGAGTAGGTGGCAATCCTATTTTCAGTATTTTTGACCCTTTAATGTATTCGATTGTTTTCAACCTAATATCCAAAAAGTCATGATATCGCGACAGGAGTTCACATCATGTCTGAACATTTCAACGTGGTACATGCACAAAATAAATTATTATGGAGAAAATTGAAAAAAATTAAGAATTATACTCTGTGGAGTAGGTGGCAATCCTATTTTCAGTATTTTTGACCCAAAATGATTACGCTTGTTTTCAACCTAAAAACCAAAAAGTCATGATATCGCGACAGGAGTTCACATCATGTCTGAAAATTTCAACGTGGTACATGCACAAAATAAATTATTATGGAGAAAATTGAAAAAAATTAAGAATTATACTCTGTGGAGTAGGTGGCAATCCTATTTTCAGTATTTTGACCCAAAAATGAATACGCTTGTTTTCAACTTAAAACCAAAAAGTCATGATATCGCGACAGGAGTTCACATCATGTCTGAAAATTTCAACGTGGTACATGCACAAAATAAATTATTATGGAGAAAATTGAAAAAAATTAAGAATTATACTCTATGGTCTTGGAGTAGGTGGCAATCCTATTTTCAGTATTTTTGACCCAAAAATGATTACGCTTGTTTTCAACCTAAAAACCAAAAAGTCATGATATCGCGACAGGAGTTCACATCATGTCTGAACATTTCAACGTGGTACATGCACAAAATAAATTATTATGGAGAAAATTGAAAAAAATTAAGAATTATACTCTGTGGAATAGGTGGCAATCCTATTTTCAGTATTTTTGACCCAAAAATGATTACGCTTGTTTTCAACTTAAAAACCAAAAAGTCATGATATCGCGACAGGAGTTCACATCATGTCTGAACATTTCAACGTGGTACATGCACAAAATAAATTATTATGGAGAAAATTGAAAAAAATTAAGAATTATACTCTGTGGAGTAGGTGGCAATCCTATTTTCAGTATTTTTGACCCAAAAATGATTACGCTTGTTTTCAACTTAAAAACAAAAGTCATGATATCGCGACAGGAGTTCACATCATGTCTGAAAATTTCAACGTGGTACATGCACAAAATAAATTATTATGGAGAAAATTGAAAAAAATTAAGAATTATACTCTGTGGAGTAGGTGGCAATCCTATTTTCAGTATTTTTGACCCAAAATGATTACGCTTGTTTTCAACCTAAAACCAAAAGTCATGATATCGCGACAGGAGTTCACATCATGTCTGAAAATTTCAACGTGGTACATGCACAAAATTAATTGTTATGGAGAAAAAAAGGTACAAAGCCTTGCACATCTACGAGTTCGAGTGAATCACGCGCATCACCAGTGTGCCGACAAGGCAAGCTTTTTAACCGGGCCCAACTCAGGCTAATGGTACAGTGGTGAACTCGTTCATCACACTGGCACCCGACTAATGTCAGTACATGTACAATGTACATGTACAGAGTACATAATTACACATTGTACATTGCAACCGTACTGGCTGGGTGGATGCCGGGTGTTGATCAATATGCTTAACTTCATCCTTCATTCCGTCTACCTTTTTCAATACTCTCATAGCCTTGGTTTACGCTTGTTTTCAACTTAAAAAAACCAAAAAGTCATGATATCGAGGCCTTTGTTCACATTTTGTGAGTAACATGATCCAAATCGCTTAACAAATATTTCTATTGCATGACAAGCTAAGGTATGTGTTCTCGTTCGACCAATAAGAAAACGTTTTACGCGCTATAGGCATTGTACACAGCGCGTAACGAATATTTATATTGGTTATTATGATGACGTATTGTTCTCGTTGGCCAATAGAACAAATTGTTACGCGCTATGCATAGGGCATTGCACACGTGCTAACTCGTACATACCCTGAGTGCCTTCCAATGACTGGATCAAAATGAGAATGTAATTCCAGTTGGACGATAATTTGTTTGGTGACAATCAGTATTTTACACGCAAAGATCTAAATTACAGGTACACGTACATCATCTGACCAAAACATTTAAAGAAAAGTAGGATGCATGATATCTATTTATTTATTTACTTATATTCATAGTTACTTTTTAATAATAATAAAGTGCAGGATTTATGCGAAATACCGCCGAAATACCGGTTTTCAAAATTAAACCGCGGTTTTATAAAATCATCCGTTTTGAGCCCCAGAGCGGGTCAATTTATCCCGACAGTCGAGGCTTACGTTTACTGGTCCTCATCGTATCCTTGTTCTTCGGCAACGATTATTAAAACAACCCATGATAATTAGGAACCCCGATGGATGAATTGTTATTTTAAGTCCAATTGTTAGTATCTGTTTGGCCCGCAACATACCTCAGTTCGGTAATCAATGCATTATAATTATTGTCCATTTCCTAATTACACTCTGGAATATGATATATATTATTCTAAACGTATCCCCTTTCCGATGAAAAACAGATTAACAAGTAGGCCTATACCTAAATATACACCTATCACGTACGCCTATCACAGCACGCCATCGCCAACCCATTCTCAGCACAGACACCTATTCTCATATGGGCAAGGTCAGTGGTATTCTGAGCAAATTGCGTGCATGTCCCCCGGCCGTTGTATACCACTACCAGTACCAGTGTTTTTTAGATTGGAAATTTACAGACACTTCGTAAGTGTTTTTAATCTCTTTATCGCCTCTTGTGTGCAAGTTGTACCGGTACGTGTTATACTCGGTTAAACTTGCATCCTCATTATCACATTGAACTCAAAAACAAATATGCACATAATAATAAGGTAACTGACAACTGTTGTTTATAATGCACGTTCTGATGCAAAATGCCTAAATTACTAAATTACTAAAAACAGTGATTTGATTAAAAGTATTTTTTTTTAAACATACGGGCGAGTGAAAAGGCTTGCGGGCTAGTGAAAAGTTTGGTTTACTATAGCCCGGCCGGCGAGTGAAAAAAAAAGTTAAGGGAAAACCCTGGTGAATGATTGCAACAACAGTTTCGCGGGCTCTCACACTATACAAGTCACGGGTACGATACGTGAATAAAACGACGTTCGTTAATCGAGTCATATCGCAAAACTATAAACCTCACCGGGTTCATAAACAATAACATAAATAAATTAGCAAACATACAAAAAACGAGACCGCCCTTCGGCCAAAGTCCTGCCGGGGTTAAAGAGGATTGTTGTAGCTGCCAGAATTGTGTTTTCTATGAGCCTTGGCAGCGAATTTAATCATTTCACAGTTACATTTATTGTTAACGGACATCGAAGGTTTACTGTATTTTCCTCTACTGCTAAAGAAAGCCAAACAAAAAGCAATGGGGCCCCTGTATCGTTGCAAACGATCAGCGCACGCAAATTGCAATGCCGAAAATGTAACCTGCCCGTCAAGTCGTAGCAGAATTTTTAAAGCAACCTATAACTCGACCAAATACAGAACCCAACCTTGCCCAAATCCAACAGTACCGTTATGTTTAGTGTGTTTACCTTCCATCCAAGAGGGATTATCACATGCACAAAAGCGTCAACAATGGGCAAGAGGATAACTTCCTTTGATGTAGTTAATGAGCCGGTCTCAACTGAGCTTTCGAGGTTCACCGCGTTTTCACCCAGCTTTCACCGAGGACCAAACAAAAGATTTGTTTAACGGTGGTTTTACGTCGCAGTCACGGTGCTCTCACGCCGTGACTACACCGTGAAATGGGAACGAGCGCCGTGAAATTCACGGAAAAAGTGCAATTCACCGAGCTTTAACGGTGCATTCACGGAGGAGATGTTCATAGTGTGACTACCGGCTTATTTTTTAAACCTCTGCATTTTCACAAGTTGATTTTATGCTATCACTTGAAAACTACATTTAGAGTATTGGAGTAAGTGGACTCATCCAAAAACCAATCGCTTTAATTTATGAATTTCTTGGCAGTATACATTTCCTAAAATTTACAAGCATGAAACAAATGAATGCTATATCTGAAGCTAGAATGGTCTCTGTGTGATTAAGTGGATGTGTCAGTATTTTGTGTGTCTTTCCAATTGTATGGTTATCATTTCAACATGAACCCTTTTGCTCGATATTTTAACGATGAGCAAGCATATCCTGTACATCAAATCCCTTTTTTGCCATTATAGAATCTTCTTGGTTGACTTTCTGTACTAATTCACTCCTCTCCATCATTTGTCTGTCACTGGTTGAACCACCATACGCCTCCGACATGTAGGACATTAAACCCCCTGGTGTCACACCAACAAGTGACTTTGTAGTGTTACGGTTTTTATATGTTGAAAATGTGACCTGTTGGGCAGCAGGTGCCTTGGGTTTCTTGACAGGAAATTCAAAACCATCAAGAATGGTCCACATAGTTGGAAACTCCCCCTTGAAATCAGATGGTGCATAAAAGAAAACTATGTCTCTGTAAGGCCAGATATTTACTTCTCTCCACTGCAGATGCAGAAATCTAATCCATGTTGTAACACCTCTGACTCACTGATTTTAAACATGTGACTCATTTCAAAATTGGCTGTGTATCTCCTATATATTTGCATAACTGCTAACTATTACGAATTTTTAGTAATTATTACAAACTTTTACAGGAATTACTCGAGTACGAATTGCTCTTTAAAAATTATGAATTACGAAGTTTTCTGCCTAACGATAAAAAAGCCCTTGATAAAGTACCATTTTTATGAGCATTTGGGTAAAATCACGTATATGATGCACATCCCCCACCCCAGGTCTGACTTTGGAATTGGTATTTTTGAAGGTGCCAATTCCCCATAAGTGGACCACAGACTTGCCATTACTAAATGGTTTTAAGTGTATTTTCTTTAGTTTACCTAAATAAAACAGGCATAATGTCGTAAAAATCGGCACAAAATGAATAACATTTTAGTGTTTTTAGGCAAGCAAAGATTGTACAGGTTTAAAACGAATGCATTTTACATGATAGTCTATTTGATCAATTTATAGACCCTCTGGACAGTGATTGGCATCCTAAAAAGTCAAAAAGGCATTGATCAAAATATAAAATAAAATAAATTACTAAATATTAAAACAAATTTAAAACATCATTATCCAATCTTATCAATTAAATGTGCTTAAGTCAGTGGTAGGAAATGAAAGAACAAACAATTATAATGGGGTGGAATGTTACATTATTGTACATACTACTGTACTACATTGTGGCCATTGTACATGTTATACTGCTTCTCCCGCTCCTCAGCTGGGTCGCACTATGGTCACACATACATACCGCGGCGCAGCTAAAGTAGGATGAGTACGGTGAGAGGGCGTCCCCCAATGCATGGTGTACTGAAACTTGGCATATCAAAATTCACCATACTGCACATATTCAATCTTCGCTCGTCTGAAAAGTAATGTGTGACTTTGAATCTTTCTTCAATAGGTGTGATGAGCACAGCATTAACAAAAATAAAGAAAATTGGAAAAAATGCCTTAGAATAATGTACTTTTCCCAATATTTTGGGAAACATTTGAAGTGTATGACACGCTCTATTTGTAATTTATAAAAATAAAATCATTAATTTTCAAGAAATATTACACAGAACTTAAAATTAAATGTATACATCATTTATTCATGACATTTTCTTTTTAAAAATTGCCAAAATAAGGAAGATGTTGTTTGATGAAAATTGACAGTTCTGATAGACATTGATAGAGCCAGGACATAGTCATTGGATCGATTATTGTGCAATCACAGCAAGGTGGCAGAACTAAATAAGCGGCAGGTATGAATGCACTTGCCTGCGGCTCAAATGCCTACTGTGAGGCAAAGCGTTGGCATATGTTGTCCAGTAGATCCGTCATTATTGGCTATCTTTAAATTGTATAAATATTTTGCAAGGATATATTTTGAATTTATACTTGCATGCAAACAAAATGGCATTCGCAAATACAATGTACATTCGGTGGGTTGTACTGTTGTGCTTTTCATTGATATGCTCAGCAAAAAAGAGGTCGCTCACACATAAATTGCAAGTTATGGTAACCTTCCGATTGTTTAGTTTTACCCATTAGTACCCCACAATTGCACAATAACAGTTTTTCATAGGTCCTGATTTTCGAAACCTATAAATTTTCAAAACCCCATTGGTCCAAACCCGAGATGAGACCAAGACCACAGGGAGTATGTACCGAGATTGAGATTTTAATTTTTTTTTTTGGCTATGAAATGATGTCCAATTGCAGCCAAAATTGCTGGATCGATTGGAATTCTGCCGTGTTGTTTTGAACGACTCTTTCACATAGGGATATGAATGTTTGCCTAATTTGTGAGTCCTCTCTTAGCCACCATACTTTGTATATGGGAAATTTGGTCTGGTTCCAATAACTGTGTATACATGACCAGAAACTGGAGGCTTTTTAGGGGGCCTTATGATTTAAAGGGGTCCTCATTTTTTGTCATGTCAAAAGTTTTGTTTCTTTTAATTTTCAGTAGTTTACAAACAAATATTCATGATTTCTTTTGCATGGTATTGGGGGAGGTGGTCTGTTGACTCCAAACACCCTTTTTTCTTATCTTTTCATCTGTTATATTTTTTATTATGCTAGGATCCAGTCATACTTTCCTGTGTGTTGTCAACTATTTCAACCCTGTTTCCAGTTGTAAAAGAAGAACCGCAAGTTATACATGCCTTCCTTGATAAGGTAAGAGTGATTGCATTGTAATTACTTTGATAGTTATTTGTGTACATGTATGAGCTATCAAATATTTGCAGGGGACAATTGATGTACTGTTTTACCCCCATGCATGGGGGTAACATTTAACATGGCCTGTGTTAAAAATTGTGTGTCTATGTCACTCTACTTACCTGTAGAGCTACTACATTTCCATATTTCCCCAACCGGCAGGTTTCATTCGCTAAGAATTTACACACAATAGGCCTACCCACAATGCCCTGTGGCACGTCCGCCATCTATCGTCCTCTTTTCTCTTAGCAGCAGGTAGAATTTGCATGTGTTTTCTTCGAGCTCCGTAGAATCACTATTATTTACCACACATTTGAGAGATTTCCAATAAAGATATTTAGTAGTAGTAGATGAGTTTAGAATTTATAAAGATTTTTTTTTTTTTTTTTTTGATTTTTATTTTTTTCGCCCTTAGTGAACGTTAGTATGTCAAAACGCCTGGCTGGAGTCGAGACCGTCCGTAACATGGAGAATTACCACTCCTCGGGACCGTCCGTCTATTCGGGGGGCTGCGCTGGTGACCTAGAAAAGTCTCCCTCCCAACGCTCGGGGCCGACTCTGGCCCCGCAGGCCGGACAGGGGGCTCTAACCAGCCCTTCATACCCGGCCGAATTGAAAGGGGTAAGCCAGAAGAAGGGCAAAGGGAAGCTGCCCGGCAAGGGGATAAAAACCTTATCCGGCTCCAGCTCCAGCTCCAAGCAGGGCCAACGCGGGAGACGAGCCCTGGAAATGGAGCCTGTATCCTGCGCCGGTCCAGCCTCGAGCACGGGTACCCCGACCGAAGGTGACGGGTCGATGCCCCCGCTCGATCTGCCCAGCACGTCAAGTGCATCACACTCCCAACCCCCGGATTATTGGTTACAGCCAAGGGAGCTAAGGGAAAAAGTGTGAAGCGGCCCGAGGGCCAGAAGAGTGCAGGTACTGCACCTTCGTATGCTCTAACACTCCCCCAACCCCCCATATACACCGGGGTGAGGGCACCAAGTGACCGCGGTGTGGAACGAGCTTCATCCCCTCAACCTCCTGGGGTAGCGTATGCTGGGGTAGCGGGACTAGAGGTAATTAAGAAGCCCAGCAGCGAGATGCCCCGGTTCCCAGGCCGATCTCGCCGCTGGTCCCAAAAACCGTGGCGTGGATACCCTCGGCTTCGGATTTCTCCCGTTGCTCGGGCATCCCAGTGGCCCCCGTATTGCCTGAGCCTGCATCGGATACATCACAGGTCCACACGAAGAAGGGGAAAAAGAGCCATCGTTCCCGACGCCGACGATCGCCCTCCGGGGGAGTCATCCGACTGTTCATCGTGCAAAAAGCGACGCCGAAAACGAGACTTTGTTTCCCCGGTGGACTTCATGCAGGCCTTCCAAGCAATTTCTGCATCACTATCGGCCATCTCTGGTGCCCCACTGGTAGGACTTGGTCACGGCCAACTAGCACAAACCACCCCCTACTCCCAGAGAGGGGACCTGGGCTACGCGGCGACCCGTGCTGGGTAGCAGAGGGATCTCCCGCAGAATGTAAGTCACCCAACAACTTCCCACCGAACATCAGCATCCACCCGTCTGCAACACTCGGGTCAGATACTGACTCGTCCCCAGAGGACCCCGTGCCGACCGTAGCACGATTTGCCCGGCAAGGGACCAGCTGCACGACATCAACCCGATTCTGGAGTCAACTCTTCCCTCCCTATCCGATCACAACTCATCGGGGGTGGACGAAGAGACAGCCCGCATACAGCGGCTGTCGATCACAGAGACGGAACTCCGACTGGTGCAACGTGATATGATACACGTGCTTCAGCTACACGATCCGGCCCCGTGCGACCGTCAGTCCTTTAAACGGAGGACGGGCCAGACAAAAACCAATAACAACCCAGTTTTTCCGGTGCTTCCCATGGACCGTGTGTGTGCAGACACAGTCAACAAAACAGAAGCAAAGACATGGCAATCATATAGAAAAAGGGAGCTGCCATACTACACCTTTCCCAAAGAGGATTTTCAAAAGTTCTTCTCGGTTGCCGGTGCCAATCCTACCCGATTCGGCCAAAGACAAACTGACTTTAGATGGTGCAGCCCCTCCCTCCAAAGGATTATTTACCGATGGTAATAGAGGAAAGATGGAGGAAATACTATAAAAAAAGATGGACAGCTCCTCCCGCTTTTGTATGCGATCTTCATCCTTCTTGCTCCTGCTATCTGAATATATTGTCTCAGGTCGTCCATCCCGACTGATATGCTAACGCCCTTGACCATGGTCTGCGCTCCGTGCTGGAACAGTTCACGAGAATTTCAATCCTCGCAACCTCTACCCACTGGGCTAATGTCTTAGATGCCCTATACCTCCCTTCAGAAGGGGCTCGAAAGCGCATTGACTCCCTACCACTGTTGGGACAGGACCTATTTGGTGGCCGATTCCAGGAAGCAAAAACGCCTAGAGGCAACGGACAAAATAAATCTACGAAAGCCCACACCAACTCCAACCCCGCCACTAAGCACAGGGAAGAGAGGAAAAACGACTTTCCAGATCCCACATCGCTGACCGCTGAAGACTAACCGGGGTAGCTTTCGTGGCGGCCGGCCATTCCCCGCAATGGGGCCTCGGACTACACAACAGCCACGGGTGCCCCCGCCCGCTGCCAGCCTCGACCAGGCAGTCAGGCCTTTCGACGACCCCCTTCCAGACCCGTAGGGGGTCGTTTACAGGAATATGCAGGGTCCTGGGCCTAGATCACCCTTCCATTTTTAACACACAATACTATCTCGCAATACTATCTACATGTATGCAAATGTAGTAGCTCTACAGGTAAGTAGAGTGACGTAGACTCTCCCCCCAAAGTAGTGTGAGTAGGCATATTGTGTGTAAATTCTTAGCGAATGAAACCTGCTGGTTGGGGAAATATGCAATGTAGTAGCTCTACAGGTAAGTATTCGTTCGTAGACCCCTCCCAAACTACTGTGGGGAAGATTTTGGATCTTTAATAAAAGAAAGGAAAACTGGACTGCTTTTTCTTTATTTTCCATTACATTTTATTTCTTTCAAAGTTTTTAGGAAATAATTTTGTAACTTTTGCTTATGAATAACATCACATTTGCCTAATTATTGATATGACTCTGGCTATACCTGACTTGCTCTTGTCAATTAATTTGAAACTTACCTTTAAAAAAAAAAAAAGTAATTCACTTAATACGAGTAAATGTATAATAGCAGTGTCTAAATTTAAACAAAATTTGTTGATAAAATAAGGATTCATATAGAATGTTGAATCTTTCAAATACAAAATTATAAAACCAAACAAGCTGAGAGGTTTGCTCTATTTGAAGCAAGTCTACTGTGCAAAAAGGGGATACTGTTTGGTCACATACTGTTTGGTCACATACTGTTTGGTCACGTTCTGTTTGTGCACGTGCTGTTTGTGCACGTGCTGTTTGTGCACGTGCTGTTTGTGCACGTGCTGTTTGCGCACGTGCTGTTTGCGCACGTGCTGTTTGCGCACGTGCTGTTCGCGCACGTGCTGTTCATCCAATGCACAGACAACCGGTCTTTACTAGCCTGAAATACATGTGATCATGTTTTGTCCAATCAAATTGCCTTCGGCATTTATGAATGACAAATAAATTTCATATTTATTATATAAAAAAAAATGACCTGAAATGTATTCCTTTTTATATTGACTTAATTATTGAAGGTCTTTGCTTTAACATTTGTTGATTGCAAAATTGATCATGAACAAATTATCCATGATCATGAACAAATTATTAATTCAATCTTGTTAGGTTCAGGAGATGTGATTGTTCAATTAGTTCATTTGATTTGATGTGATTTGATTTAATAATTACATGCAGTGATGCAATTATGACATAACAATGATGATCCACATATACATAATAAGGTCGTAGATGGTTCGAAGTATCAATTAAATATGAGGTTTGAAAGTAGGGTAAAATATTTGGAAGATGTTCATTCTGAAGAATAAGAAGGAAACAAAATAAAGACAGGTGTTCAGGCACTGTATCCCGAATAGAAACCAGTCATTTTTAGGTTCTGATCCAGATTAATGCTTTTAATGGTTTGCAGATGTTTTCAGCTGCTGTCTTCTCACTGCCTGGCCAAACAAAGGTACTGTTAATTATTATTGCATGAATGTTTAGAAATGACAGATTGTAGTTAAGGTTGTTAAAGGGGAAGAGGCTACAGTTACTACTTAT
Organism: Zoroaster sp. YZ-2022; assembly: GCA_029582265.1. Taxonomy (NCBI): domain Eukaryota; kingdom Metazoa; phylum Echinodermata; class Asteroidea; order Forcipulatida; family Zoroasteridae; genus Zoroaster; species Zoroaster sp. YZ-2022. Next base: position 11,750,949 of record CM055821.1, on the reverse strand, counting down.
CACCCCAGATTACCCAGACTTTCATCTATCGTAAATGATAACATGACTATTTTACACTCCTCCGACAGGTTACGCTCAGCCATCCCTGAGCCCCCTTTGATTGCTTTCCGTCGCACCCGTAATTACCTCGGTGATATATTGGTTCAGGCTAGGCTCCCTTAGCGTCACTGATCATGAATCACCACAGGGGTGCTCTAAATGTACCCGCTCGAGATGCAAAACCTGTTTGTATCTCAAACCTGCTCAGAAGGTGAAAAGCCACAGTACTGGTCTCACCTACACAATCAGAACTAAATCCCAGTGTGACACATCCAATGTTATATATGTAATCTCATGTAAAAGATGTGGTATACAATATGTGGGGGAGACAAAGACCAAATTGTGTCTCCGATTTGCCAACCATGTTTCCTCTGTGAAAACTAAAAACCCTACCCTGTGGCAATCCATTTTAACAACCCTAATCGTAGCATTAATGATGTTGAACTCATTGTAATTGAAGCCTGCACTAGCAATGATACACATCGCAAACTTAGGGAGTCACACTGGATACATCAACTTAAAACACTTCAACCATATGGCCTCAACATCAACACAGGTATCAAGTAACCCAGCTACCTTTACCTACATGTACATGTATATCATTACTACATCACTGCTGGATTTTATCAACTGCCTTGATATATATTTTTTACCTTTATGTTATCTTATCTTGTATATTACACTTTTTCCCAGCTGTCTCTTATATGACAATTTTAATTTAGCTATTTACACCCACACACCAACTCCTCAATTTGTATGGTGTAACCCCACCCCTTTTGTTGTATCCCTTTGTGTATTGTCCTATTTTTACCCTAGCTTTATTTACTACAAGCTGCCAGCTCTACCTGTTGTGTGGCTCCATAATCCCTCCTTTACCCCAGCTTTACCACAAGCTTCCACATCTACTTATTGTGTGGCTCTATAATCACTCATTTTTTCACTTCTAATACTCCTATTGGCTTTTCTAGACTGATTCTTATCTTTAATTGGCTACTATTTTCCCGCCTTTTTTTATCCCGCCCCATGATCCTTTGCTTTCCCTTTTTCCTATAAATGGATGTGTTTTTATGTTTGTACTTTGTCAAAGCCTCTGAAGGTCCGGTTTGGATTGAAAGCTAAGGCCACCCTCCCGATTTAATTTTGGGGGCTGGTTAGCTCAGTTGGTAGAGCGCTCGTACAGTAATCGAGAGGTTGCGGGTTCGAGTCCGGCATCAGCCAATTTTTCTTTGCTTGCGAACCGTTTATAATATTTCAGGTCAGTTTCTCCATATAAATGTACTTTGTGTACAACCACATAAAAGGCTTGTGTCCCGTTAATTATGTGTGTGTGTGTGTGTGTGTACGTGTTTATGGTGTAAACCGAGGACATATAACAAAAGGGAACAATATGTCCTCGGTTTGCGCAAGTGTCCTCGGTATGTAAACGTGTACAAATCTAATGGGAGAAGCCTCAAAAAGTTAAAGTCCAACAACAAAGGGAACAAAAGAGGGGAACAATAGGATGTCAAACGGTGTCCTCGGTTTACACCATACACAAGACTGTGTGTGTGTGTGTGTGTGTGTGTGTGTGTGTGAGTAAAAAAAAACGTGAAGCGAGCAAAGAAAAATTGGCTGATTCCGGACTCGAACCTGCAACCTCTCAAATACCGTACGAGCACTCTACCAACTGAGCTAACCAGCCCCTATGTTGGTGGGCGGTCCACTTATGCCAATTATCTATTGCTCTATGGGGGCCAGGTCAGAGGCCAAACCATATTTGCCGAGTAGCCAGGGATCAAGCCCCGGTCAGATGCAGACAACCTGGGTAACGGCAGTAGCGGGAATCATGCACACAACGGGATACAAGCCTTTTATGTGGTTGTGTAACACAATAAATATATAGGAAGGAACTGACCTGAAATATTATTTAATAAGGGAAGCGAGCAAAGAAAAATTGGCTGATGCCAGACTGGAACCCGCGACCTCTTGACTACTGTACGAGCACTCTACCAACTGAGCTAACCAGCCCTTATATATATAATGTTGGTGGGCGGTCCACTTATGCCAATTATCTATTGCTCTATAATTTGTTTAAACATTTAAATATTTTTAGTTTTTTGATTTGCGGGTTTTTAGTCACACTTGCAAGTCAGCGGGTTTGGAATTCGATTCGCAGACCAAACCTGTGAGTTGCTTGTCAGTTGGGAGGTATGGCAGTGACAGTGACTGTGAAGCTGGTGTTAATAAGAAAATGCATACCAGTAGAGCTGCCATTTTGACTCCTCTGTTGTCAATTTCTTTCTTTCTTAGTTTTGTATTAGGTGAATTTCTCACTGTTTGACCCATATATAGGCTTTGCAGTCTTAGGCTAGACCATTGCTTGTGGTAAATTTTGTTCACACAAGACTAGTTTTGCTAGCAATCAGTTGACGTACAGTACATTGTTACAAAGTAAGCTGTAGCCCCTCTGGTGGAGGTGCAATTAAATGTAATCTGGCCATATATATCATTTCTTGACATGATGTGGCATTATTATTGACACAATTTGTGGAGATATTAATTCAGAGGCAGTCACTAGGCTTTGCTGCTTCCTGTTAATATTTGAAAACAAGATATACTCAAGCGGCTGAATATACAATGTAGGACGTTCATTATAGGAACGTATGTATATATACTAATAGGCAGAGTAAATGAGGCATAAACTAAAATAAATGGAATCAGAATCAATAAATGTAAACAATAAATTAACATACAGGTTTAATTTGCAGTACCTCCATAGGCAAAATGACACTAACAATCGGACCTCCTGGTGGCACCACTCTCTTCAGGAAGTGTTGACATATACGCCAATCCACAATAAAATATTAGAGTAAACCATTGCCAAAAGTACTAAAATAGTTTCCTTCCAACTACAGCAAAATAGCTGACACCTGCTCATTGCACCTCCCAACAACTTGACAGCTTACCCATGACTGCAGTACAAGTGCTTAACTAGTAGCACTGGTAAAAATGTTATTCAGTATTTGCATCACGCACCCTCACTCTAACTCATGACTGCTCACCTCGCGCCTGGTGATTTACATGCACTTACCAGATTTGCGCTATAGTATCAAACATCCATTGAAACCTTTGTCAACAGAATTTATGTCTTATTAAGATCAGAATTCAAATTACCACAGGATGTGTGGTTCCTGATGTAAATATTTTCATGGTTTTTAACTATTTTCTATTGGAAGACATATTATTTCATAGTTTTTTAATGTTATTCTTGATTCAAAGAATGTTGTACATGTACCTCCCTTTTATTTTCATAAACTTGAAGATGTGCACCATCATATAAACGTATTTCTCTTTTTTGAAATGATATCTCTGGAAATTTAAAATGTTTCATAATTTATAAAACCTGCCTTAATTATGTTTCATGCCAATTGGGGATAATAGTGTGTACCTTGCCTGTATTCTCAGAAGACGAGGACGCGACCTGTACAGAATGTTCGGAGACATGCTTGCTCTGCACTGGTCAAGATATGTCGAGACAACTCAGTATTCATGGTGGTATGTTTAACTTCTTTTCTTCTTTTTTTACGCTGATTTTAGTTATTTAGTATACTTCAACACTGATTGTATGTAAATTGCTAAATGATAACAATACTAATAATAAACAATTCTTATAGCACATATCACTGTGAGGTCCCTATGCACTTTATTACCCTTGCTCATCAGGCTCAGTCATAAATCATTCCTGAAACCACCTCGGCTCCCTAGGGAGTATACTTCTCTATTGCACCGTTTTGGTGCATAATATACATGTACATACAGGGCTAATCAAACACAACAACCAACTCTGCCCTCACAGGTACCCATTTACTCCTGGGTGGAGAGAAGCAATCATGGTAAAGTGTCTTGCTCAAGGACATAAGCACTATGATCGCAGTCAGGATTTGAACCCACATTCTGATGACTCTTCTATCAGAACATGAATCCGATGCACTAAATTGCTTGACCATGGAACTCCACTAATAAACCATCAATAACTAATAATGTAAATCATTTTTTGAAATTAAGATACATTTTCTCACATTTGAAGGGATTTGTAATTTATAGCAGTGATGGATTCAGGATTTTACCAATGGATGGGGGAGGGGATAAGGTGCCTCACAGCCTCACTGTCCTTTAAGTCTTATTTAAGACAAAATAAATACCACATTTAATTATGCCCATATTATTATATATTCATAAATGCCCCAGGTGATGCTATCATTTAGCATCCCCACAGTCTAGACAATCTGATTGGACAAAACGTAATCACATGGGGATGTATTAACAGATGGTATATAGACTGGCTTATCAAAATCAGAACAGCACATATGCCAGCTGTTCACCAATTGTTTTGACGAAGCAGAGTAACAAAGATTGGCATCATGCGCCTGACTCATGTACTTTGGAAGTATTTTGTGTGTTCCCAAAATGTGAATTTGCCCATTTCTGTTTGGCTGTATTCAACAAAAATTACATTTTTTACATTTTGAAAATGAAATCGATATGGGGATTTATGAATGGAAGTAACAGTCTTTACCACAGCCTTCGGCTCGGTCCTTATTGCCCTGACCATGCCTAAAACCAGTCGTTAACCTGCAGTAAAGACCGCGCGACAAACTGTTATTCCCTTAGCAATAAAGGGGGAAATCTGTAATTTGGTTTGTATATATTTTTATATCACATGCAGCATTACTTCGATCATCTCTATACCCGCATCAAGCAGTTAAATGATGTTCCAGATCAGCTCACACAATTGGAGAAAAGTACATTAAATGAAGCACTAATCCTTCTCAGTAACGAGTTTAAAAACTTGGAAAAACAGAGCGTCCTCATACAACAGATCATGCAACCAGTCACAATCATGTGGATGGCAGATACACTGAAAGAGTATGTTTCTATTTTCCCAAACTAGGGTTATTGTTATTATACAGTCATGTCTTCCATAGATGATTTGTAGTCTGAAAGAATAGTGACTGGAGCTGTTACCATGAAGTGACCCAGTGGACAAAATTAACCTTTATGGTTGCTCTCACTTTGAAGCAAAATGTATATTTAAAAAAGAAATTCACTTTTAGGATTTCTATTGAACTTTTAAATTATTGAATTTGTGTTGTTTTTCATGAAAATGGCAACTACAATGTACATGTATAGACAAAGATTGCATTTTGTTTTTTTTAAGTGAAATTCGTGTATGAATTACATTGTGTTAAAGATATTTCGCCCGTGTTTGGTTCAATAGAATTTAAAAAGAAAACAAATTTTGAAAGATTGTTATCATTAGTAAATGATTTTTTTTTTTGAAATTTAGATGTCAGAAACTGCATAAAAGCAATATTTCAAACACACTTGATTCTGATTGACAGCCACGCTCACCAATCGGAAGACTGCACATGCACTTGTGCAAGCTTGTGCACGTGAGAATTAAAATAGTTACCCAGCATTTTATTAATTTGATTTTTTAATATACTGGTACTAATCCTTAACAGATTTTTTTGTTCAGTAGCTCAAATGAAAGCTTGCAACTTACTTAACCCTCGAAAATAGCAATTCAACATTTAAATCTGTTTTTTACTGTCAAATCGGCCCAAGCATGTGGGCGACATATCTTTAACTTGGATGTCACTTCATGCAAATGCAAAAAACAAGGTGTGCTGTGTTTTTGTGCACTAAGTTCAGTGTCAGTTTAGGTCCAAAAAAAAGTCTCTGGTTTCTGGTCTTCGTGTGCATCACCTCAGACCTGCGCATTTTTTTTTTATTTTATTTTTTTTTTGCTATGAAAGGATGTCCAGCTGAAGCCAAAATTGCTGGATCGATTGGAATTCTGCCATGCTGTGTTTTAAACGACTTTTTTGCATAGGGGTATGAATGGGTTTTTTTTAAATTTTTTTATGCAAGTTCGCCCCAAACAAGGCTAAAAGCCACTCTAGGTAAGAGGCTACAAGAAGAAAACATAGAAGATGAAAATAACTCGGGGGGGACTGAAGGTAGGAATTGATATTCCTCTTAAAACTGTCTAGATTGTAGGATGTAGGGAAACATGCAGGCAAGGAGTTCCAAAGAGATGCAGTACGTGGAAAAAAGATGCTGGAATAGCTCTTTGTTCTACATCTCGGCAAAGCTAGAGTGTATCGGTGAGAACAAGCAGAAAGCCTGGTCTCACGCTTTAACACCCTGATAGGAGGAACCAGATTGGACACACTGGTGGCACATTTGCCATGAAAATATCTGTAGAAAAGACAGAGGCTGGCTACAAACCTACGGTGAGAAAGAGGTTGTAACGATGATCCCAACTCTTCACCAACAAGATTAACAGTACGCTTCTGCACTCTATCGAATAAAGATAAATGACAGGCAGAAGCTCCGGCCCAAATGTGACAACAGTACTCCATTAGGGGACGTATAGTTGTCTTATACAGGCAGAGAGTACCGTCAGGTGGTAGGAACTTCCGAGCTCGATAAAGACAACCAACTCGCATGGAAGCACTCTTTGCAATGCCTGAGATATACCTCTCCCAACTGGCTTTAGTGGAGATGTCAAGTCCGAGAAGGCAAAAATCTGATACCTCAGGCAAAGTTGATGGACCCATATGAATGGATGGAAATGTATCATCTCTAGAGCGAGAAAGAGACAGTAGTTTAGTTTTCTTTGCATTAAAGGTTACTAGCCAATTGTTTCCCAACTTCAACACGCTCTCTAAATCATTATTCAGTGAGACACCCACAGCGAGAAGAGTTAGGGGAAACACCATAGAGGGTGGAATCATCAGCATACATGGCGAGCTGAGACAAAACTTTATCGGGCAAATCGCTAATGTAGATAAGAAAGAGAGTAGGACCGAGTTCAGAGCCCTGTGGAACACCAGAATTGATAGAACAAGTAGGAGAAGATTGACCCTCAAGGACAACCTTCAACTTGCGGTTGGAAAGGAAAGCAGAGATTATGGATAACATTCTGCCTGACACACCATATGACTGAAGCTTTGTGGAGCAGGCCAGAATCCCATACCTTGTCAGGGTTCGTACGGGTCATGGAAAACCTGGAAAGTCAGGGAATTTTGCTTTTGCATTTTCCAGGCCTTAAAAGTTATGGAAAAGGGTAAACTTATTTAAAAGTCATGGAAAGTCATGGAATTTTAAGACTTATTAAAACCAGTTCGCGTCGGAGGCCGTGTGTGTACACACGCAATTTTTTTTCGCATCGCGGATCGGAGAGCGTCTAAACACGCCATAGGAAACTGGGAATATTTGTATGCATGCCCGGTTGACGTGATAACGAGCCACGTGCGTAAAGTGACGTGCACAGAAGACGTGACCACACGCAGTGGAAGCTTCAATTGTCCTTTCAGGCGATGTGAAAACACGCCATTTTGGCAGTGCTCGTGCTTCGTTGACGTGTTATTGTGCAACACTTGTTCGGCACAAGAGCGGGGCCGTGTAAACGCGCTCGCTTCACATGGGTGGTTGTGTGGGGGAACTCGTAAACCTGTTCCACACCTTTGTCTTTGTCTCCATTGAAATCTGTAAAGCTGCAGTAATACTAAGATTTCTATAGACCAATTACCGTGCACCATTGTCCCATTGTCAATGCAGTGAACGATTTCCCCTGTATAGCATAGCAAAATGCGATGTAATTTGGGCAATCTGCGATGGAATTTCAAACAATGCATCGCAGATTTTGCGATGCAAATTTCGACAGATTTATAAACATTTTTGAAATCATATTCACAAACCTTTCCCGAAATAACGTTTACATGTATATTTCCGACCAAAAAATATCGAGCTATCCGTCCCGACTGGGTTTGTTTCCGTGTGTCCAGGGGTACGTGTTCAACGATGGCTTCACGCCGACGCGACGGTGTTAATGCAACAGTAAACACAACTTTATTTTCCAGCAATCCGAAAAGGTTTTTTCCCGCAATGCCTAAATTTCTATGTGCATGCATTATTTTTCTGCTGATTAATTAACTACGAGCGAAATTCCCGAAATGGAAAACACGCAACAACCGCCCATTTTTTTTAGCTTCGCACGTGTTTATTTTTTCTTCTCCTGAGTTTGGGGGTTGGAACATTGAGCAATTGAGCCACCCCCTATACACAATAGTACCGTGTTCAGTTCACGTGCGCTTTAAATTTCATACGATCACTATGGCCGTGTTCAACAAACTCGAGAAACGTTACTAACTTCGTTTTATAATAAAAGTTTTTGAAAATTAACAAAATGAGCATTCATTTATATAATTATGTAGTGGTGAGATTTAGAATCATTTCGGCACACAATATGATCGCGCTTTCAACCACTCATTTTCCTGACGAATTTTTAATAATCAAAATCAAGCTTGATCATACCACAAAGTAACGTTACACTCGGCGAAATTCACTTTGAAAAGCACCCGAACATGTCGCAGTCGGTAATTTGTTTTCGTGATATTGCCTCTGTTTTAGCGATCGATAATAATGTAAACAAAAAAAGAAAATGGACGGAGGACTAACTTTCATGAATGATTGCAATTTGGCGAAATAACGGTTACACGTGAGTTTTTTAACCACCTGTGGCTATCGGACACTAAAAATTATTATTTCTGGTAAAATTTGGACATTCATATTATGAACCAAACGACAGTAAAGCCTTAAAAAAAAAAACCTTTACCTATGCACACTACATACTGTAATTTTAAGCATTTTGAAATTTGCTACACAAAATTCACAGATTGCTATACAAAAAATTATTTTGCAATGCAAATTCAGTTTTTGCATCACAGTTTTGCTATGCAAAATTTTTGAACGAAATCGTTCCCTGATTGTTACTCGGTACCATGCCACTCGGATAATGGGGAAGGAATCCTTCCTCCATGCTCGGTTGACATGTAAATACGACGAAGAATTCTTTCGAGTGCTCGGTGGACTTCTAAAGACGCAACACCAAATACGCCCTCCTGGCTATAATTCCCACGGGAAACTCGCCAATTTATCTGCTAATAAGCTAAATGGGGGTGTCTCGTCTTAGTTTCATTGACGTAACCCAAAAAAATTCACGCAAAAAAAACGTGTTTGTGTGTGAAAAAGAAACCCGCACAGGGGCCCAGAAAAACTTGTTTATTCCCGACGCAAACTGGTTTTAAAAGAAAAAGAAACAAGACAACCGGCAACCAAAAAGACACAATTTCTGGGTCACAAGTTCACATCAAAGAAATGTCTGCCGACTTTGGAATGTTGAATGTATCAATTTGGGATTAGAACCAAGACAAGAGTTGTGGCTATTGTTCACTTGACAATGACTGACAGGTTGTGGTTTTACACTCCCTGACCAAGAGACAATAACCTCTGGGAACCTGTTCTTGGCATGGTTTACAAACTATTATAAACTAAACACGCGTGGGTCCCACTCTGCCTGGCACGCGGGTACCCCGCACATCTGGTTTTTGCCTAAGCAGTGTGGTAGCGGAACCAGCGTCGTTTAACGTTGAATGCTTATAAATAGATCGCGGCAGGCCGCATAATTACAAATGCGGCGCATCAAACACATTCTCTTGAAAAGAAACAAAGTTGCCGGCCAATTAAAATGTATCAATAAAGCTTCCTACAAGATGAAATAAATCCCTCAGTGGCAACAAATTATTGTTGTTCACAATTAGTTCTCGAACTGAACAAAGGAAATTTTGGGGTGTTTTTTTTTCACCGTGGAATAAATTATAGCGTATCGATAGCTATCGGCCGATTTATAGCGTATCGGTATTTTTTTATAGCGTATCCGGGCATGCCTGGCTAGAACACTGGTGTTATGCGAATCTACTTAGATTCGCGTTGTTAATGTTGGGCGTGAATCGAAAAGTCATGGAAAAGTCATGGAATACTTGTTGTAAAGGTCATGGAAAGTCATGGAATTATCCAAGTAAAAAAGTGTACGAACCCTGCTTGTCGAAGGCCTTTGAGATGTCCAATGCTACAACACGAGCCTCACCCCTGCGATCTAATGAGTTTGCATATTGCTGCTTAGCATCTTCTAAACTCTATACATCGATTTCGAGCTTCATGGAAAAGACGCTTACTATCCAAAGTTCCTGAAAGATGATACTTTTTTTTTTTTAAATGGTTACGATGGGCAATTGCTGCAGCACAGGCTGGAGTGTACCAAGGTTGAGAATGGGCCCCGAACTGGTAGGTACGTGAGGGGATGTAAATCTCCATACCAAGGTTAATCCATTGGGATAACTCGTCTGCTGCCAAATCAGGACCAAGACTTAAAACCTATGACCAGGGCACATCAGCAAGAAAACATTGAAAACTATCCCAGTCAGCCTTTCCAAACTGAAAAACAGTACGATGAAAAGGCTGAAATGTAGTTGAGGGAGAAGAATATGAAACGGAAACAGATGAAACGATCTGAGTAAGATCTTGGGAGATGGAAAAATTATGTGTTGCAATACCAGGAATGTCAATATTACGAGAATGAATCAGCCACTCCTTGTGGTGAACATTGAAGTCGCCAAATACCATGAATTGAGCAGAAGGGTGCTGAGAAATAGCAGAATCAATGCTATCAGAGATGGCATCTAGCACTGCGCAGGATGATGACGAAGGTGAACGATACAGAAAAAACAGACGGGTAATACCGTATTTTCCTGCGTATAAGACGCTCGGTGTATAAGGCGCATTACCCCAGAATCGGGGGAATGTGATTAAAGTGTCAACGTACAAGGCGCACCGCCGTATAAGGCGCACCATGACCGCTCAATATATAGTGCAGTGCATGCCAGAAGCGCTATAGCACGACCATGCCGCCACCACCACGCGCGCGTCGTACTAGGAAAGTAGTCTGGTTGCGGCCCAAGTGATCCCGCGGTGTTGTGCGTAATACACTGTGATTAATATTTATTTATTTATTTGGACTTACACTTTTACAACAGTGGCACTCGGCCAAAAGGCGGTGCGTCCGACACACATACACATAAATAATACAAAACACATTTAAAAGCAAATTAACAAGATACAAAAATGTGTGATGATACACTCTCAGCTTTGACGTCGTAGGTATTGTCCAGAACAAGGGATGCACGCGCGACACCAAATCTGAGGGTGTACCATCAATCATATAGCTATCAATGACCATTGGAACCCAAGTTGATTTAAAATGAGTTCTAGAAAATATAGTAAAAATATAAAACATATACAAACATAATTACAGCAACGAAGTATGCAAGAAGAGGTGAAAAACAGACACGGCAAAAGTTGACAACCTTGCACACATCGCATAGAGACTTAGTCATTAGAAAGCGTTGTAGATAAAAATGCGCGATCGTGTACGATGTTGGGCATGCTATTTTTAGAAACAGGGGATTTCTGCTTTTGGTACGACACACACGAGTGAGGCCGGTCTTTCGTGAGTATTATTTACGGTGAATGAATGTATGAAAATCTTGCGCTAACGACCTTCATTGGAAAACACAGCCGCTTTGTTAGGTTGAGGTCCACCGAAAGTTACACAAGCGGTAATCATCACTTTGATCTCAAGCGACACCAGATAAGGCGCACCGTTAGATAAGACGCAGTGACGTTTTCGTACCTTTGAAAGTCAGATAAGCCGCGTCTTATACGCAGGAAAATACGGTACGTAGTAGAATGGAGAGGCGAAAGCACATGTACTTAATGATTGTTACATTCCAAAGTGCTTTCACGGGCTAAGGGAAGAGTTTCTTTAACCCTAACCATCCCAAATCCTCCAAAATCCTCTTTGCCAAAGTGAAGGATTTTGAAGGATTGAGGTTATGTGGACTTTGCAGCGGTGAAGGATTTTGAAGGATTCAGGGCGGTTGTGATTATTTGCTTGGTGGATTCTGCAGGATTGAGGTTATCAGGCTATTTTTGACACTGGATGAAAATGGAAGATTGAGGTTATGTGAACTTTGCAGCGGTGAAGGATTTTGAAGGATTCAGGGCGGTTGTGATTATTTGCTTGGTGGATAATGGAGAATTAAGGTTACATGCTGGTCATTCCATAAAAGGATTCTGGAGGATTGAGATTATTGCTTATTTTAGTACATATATGTAGGCCTACAGGTTTATTTTACATGTACATGTAGGTATTGCATGGTTCATGCTTAAATCAGTGGACACTTTTCATTGCTCCATGCAGGGACAGTCCCTGGCCCAGGCCATGTACGTGATGACAGATTAGAAACATCTGTGCATACAGTCTGTATTATGTATTCCAATGCTGGTCACAAAGATCCATGTATAATGTGCATATCAATGGTGGTCCTTTGTTTACTATACGCCCACATCATGTGTGTGTACATGTATGTACATGTACAGGTTTATTTTACATGTACTGGGTAGGTATTGCAAAGTTCATGCTTGGGTCAGTGGACACTGTTTATTGGGAAGGTCCCTGGCTCTGGGCCAGATTAGAAAGACCTGTGGTACATAGTCTGTATTCTAATGGCAGTGGCAGTCCCCCCAGCAACTGAGTATTGTACACAACACATATAGGCAGTCCCCCCAGAAACTAAGTATTGTACATACCACATATAGGCAGTCCCTCCAGTAATAAAGTATTGTACACAAACAGATAGGAAAACACAGGTATACATGTTTTCATATGCATATATTTACAGTGGTTAAAGGGTCAAGGGTTAGATTTAGTGGTTGGGAGTGGCCTCCAAAACATAAACATCCAGTAAATATAATTTCTTCCACCAGCACCATACCCAAAAATTCCATTACCTAAACCTGTCACTGGAGGATTTTGGAGGATTCAGGCAAGTGGCACAAAGTACCAAAAACTGGAGGATTTTGAAGGATTCAGGTCATATGAGGTTTTAACACTAGTATTGAAGGATTTTGGAGGATTCAGGTTATGTCTAACTAAGCAAATGGGCCTAGGGAGTTAGGGTTAACATAGACACCCAGACCATGTGATGGGGGGTTGTCAAGGCGATGAAAGATATATTCCGGTAACTTAAAAGAATCAGAGGAAATGTCAAAATTCAGTCTGCTCTCAGATAGAGCAAGCAAATCAGGTGAGTTGTTAAGAACAAAAGACTGAACAGAAGTGAAGTTGGAACGAAAACCCCTGATATTGGAAAAAGCAATACCAAGCGGCTTTGAACGCTGCGCACAGGGAGATGGGTTTGCGCGAGCAGGTAAGGTTTCTTTATTATTTGCTTGTGTAGTCATGTTTGCATTAATAAAGCAGAGTCTCAGTTACTCTAGAGTTTGAAACTGGCCCAAAACAATCAGAGGAACCACAGGAACTCGTACGAACACATTGTCGTAACAATGTCACCCCGATGGCCTCAGGAATGCAACCCAAAGTGGCTGCACGGACCACCAATCCATGCATGTCCATGGCAGTACAACCACCTCGACATTTTACACCTGTTGATAGATCAGCCTCTCAGAGCATTACCACTGAGTTCGGGATCCTGTACTACCAGGCGGCCATGACCTGCAAAATGTTTATTTCTGGTACCCTTCGGAGAGGCGGAGTTCAGATGATCCAGGGAGGGCCCTGGGCAAGGATCGGTAGGGTCTAGAGCACTGAGAAGAGACAAAAAGAAAGACAAGAAGGAGAGGAAAAGGAAAAGGGGAAAAACTGGCAGACCTTCGCCTAGTCCAGAAACAAGGTAGAACCTCTTCACTGGACCACTGCAAAAGATGGGGTAATGACGCCAGGCGGAAAAGAAAGAGTTTTTTTCCTACCCCCATTTTTGAGGCCTCTCTTAGCCACCATACTTTATGTATGGGAAATTTGGTCAGGTTCCAATAACCGCGTATACATGTATCACATATTTCACTGGTTGTCAAAAAAATGAATAAATAAATAAATAAAAGGAGTACCAAAATCTATGGCCAGAAACCGGAGACTTTTTTTTTGCCTAATAAAAAGTATTTTCTTTGTCAGTTTGTAAAAATAAAATTGTTTTCTTCCAGTTTGCCAAATTTATCTTATTAACCTGTTCGCGTCGGGAATAAAAAAGTTATTCTGGGCCCCTGTGGCGGGTTTCTTTTTCCCACACACATGTTAATGGAAGATTCCACAGCGGGTGGCCGGCACTTCCGAGCATGTCACCGTACACACGTGGCTCAACCAAGCATGCATACAAATATTCCGGAGTTTCCTATGGCGTGTTTAGACGCTCTCCGATCCGTGGTGCAAAAAAAATTGCGTGTATACACGGCCTCCTACGCAAACTGGTTAAAGATGTATCACGTAGGTTGGTGAAATTCTTGCATCGGAAAATAAACAATTGATTTAATTGTGCCCTAACACCGATGTGTGTATAGCACTGTATACTCGGTGCTTTCCGAGTCTGTGTGAAAAACTACACAGGCGGGACTCGGGTGGGATTCGAACCCACGACCTCCTGCTTACTAGTGCAGACATCTTAACCTCTTGACCACCGAGCTTGCCCGATGGCGATTGGCTGGCTAGAATCCTATATAGCAGCGGGTTCTGCGATATATATAGGTTGGTGAAATTCTTGCGTCAGGAAATAAACAATTGATTTAATTTTGCCCTAACACCGACGTGTGTATAGCGGTTAAGACGTCTGCACTAGTAAGCAGGAGGTCGTGGGTTTGAATCCCGCCGGAGTCCCGCCTGTGTAGTTTTTCACACAGACTCGGAAAGCACTGTGTATACAGTGCTATACACACGTCGGTGTTAGGGCAAAATTAAATCAATTGTTAGATGTATCGCCCGTTACAGTGTCACTTTGTGGTACCAGTGACCAACAAAAATATAATTAACTATCTTTCTATGAGGAAAATGGTAATGAACTGATTTAAATAGTGTTATTATTGTTTTAAATAAGAATTTTTACTGAATATGATTCTTTAACAATTCTTAAAGAATTTGATGTAAAATATCTGATTTTAAGCTCCTTGGCATATTTAACAATTGTAAAGGTCACTGATCTCTAGGCCAAATGATTAAGATTAGTGTTTAAAAAAATGGTTTAAATTTTGGCTTTATTATTCCTTTTTGCCAAAAAAAATAAAAAATTAAATAATTAAAGTAAATAATTAAAATTATTGGTAGAGCAATATATTACGATACATGTATGCAAAAGAAAACATTTGCCTTATGTTTTTCCTTCAGAATGCTAAGAAGTGAAGAATTTTTCCTTGAGCATATTGGTCTTTCCAAGGTAGCTACATCCCCTGCACAAGAGGACCAAGAAGGGGCTAACAGGGCAACAATACTGACATGTTTAGCAACAATGATGGCTGTAATGAAAAGGAGTAAATGGCCAGATGATCCACAGGTATGCTAAGTTAAACATGTTCCAATGAATCATTGACAAGGTTAAATGTTTCAGTATTTTGAAAGCATTACACAATGTCTGGGTGTTTTATGAACCTATAAGGGACTCCATCTCTTGTACATGTATGTATACAATGATGAGGTTGATTGGTTTGTGGAAAATGTTCTTTCCTAAATTATTTCATTATCTTCATGAAGCAGCTGAAACTCGATACTAGAATGCCATGACCAATTACAATTTAAGTCTCTTGAGGTTTAAATTTCAAAATACATTTTTCACTTTTGTCATTTTATTTAAGAAATTCAAGAATTAACATGTTTTGTCACTTCATGATTCAATGAGGGTATATGCAGGGTAGGCTTGGGCGGTTCCACAATTTCTGGAACCGGTTCGGTTCCAAAAAAGACTCGGTTCCGAGTTGGAACCGGTTCCAAGAGATTCAAAGAAAAACATAAGGATTACAGAAAATAATAAAACATAGGCTACGGTCTATTCAAACTTCGTTGTGTCCCTAATACGAAACGAAGGAGTTTCAATTTTCAACCGCAAATGCAGTGATGATAATGTTGTTTAATTTAAAATATGTTTCAGAAGCTTTAAAGAAACTTTTTGGAAGCGTTAAGCTAAGTTAGAGATTTGTTTCCATTACCTACCATTAGCAAACAACGTTACAAGCCGTGCGAGTACATGCCATGGCTTTGCATGCACATGCTTCAGGGGTTGGAGCAATTAAGCAATTATACCACCCCCTATGCACAAGGTACCGTACTACCGTCCATGCCTATTGAAATTACATTAAGAACACTAGCAATATGACTAACTTCGTCACAAGATTATCCATATTACGGGGCCACCTTGATCATTCCACTTCACAAGACACGTGTTGTCAACATTTTTAACAACATTTCCATAACCAAAGTATCCATGTTATGGGGCCAATTTATAAACAGGGGTTGGAGCAATTAAGCAATTGCACCACCCCCTACAAGGTACCGTACTACCGTCCATGTCGTATTGCCGTGTTGAAAGTACACAAAGAATACAAGCAACATGACTGTTAACTTCGTCACAAGTTTATTCATATTACGGGGCCCCCTTGATCACTCCACTTCTCAAGACACGTGCTGTCAACATTTTTAACAACAACTCCATTATAACCAAAGTATCCATGTTATGGGGCCACTTTATATAAACAACTCAGTGACGCACAATGATACTACTAACGCACAGACATTGCGGTTTGCATCAGTTGCATGCGTGGCACCTTCACAAGTTTGTTGTAGTCTAGAGTTACATTTTGTCAGTCACTCATCAAAGAGAATCGGGTATTTTGACTGGAGCCTGTTCTCGGCTCTAGAGTTGGAGCTCAGACAACTGCGTATTTCAATTGGAGCCGGGTTGGTCCTCAGAGTCGGGTATTTTGCTGGAGCTGGCTCTGACTGGGACTCTGCTCCCAGCCGGCTCTGGGACTCGGCTCTCGAAACCGGGTATTTGAAGGACTCGGTTCCGGAACCGACTCTTGCGAGTACCCGGTTCTTTAAAAGAGTGGAACCGCGGTTCCGATTCTCAATTTGGAATCGGGTAGAACCGGGTACCCGCCGGAACCGCCCAAGCCTAATGCAGGGTTGTGAAAACAGTGGTGTATATTTGTGTATTACGCTTGTGTGTACTGGTCATTGTACAGTGGATACAAAACCAAATTCACCTTTATTTACTATGTATCTTTTGGATATTGTTCATCTTCTAATTCTTCAGATAAAAGATGGGTATAGAAGTCCAAGCATAAGCAGTAATAAAAGATCACAGCATTTTGTATCCTAAGTCAACCACCTTCCTTCCCCCTGTGCTTAACAACTGATTCAATTCAGCGAGCACACACTCCTTTCCCCCACCTCCTAGGATCCCAGTCCCAACAGTTCCCGCCTACATGCTTCAACGCACTAATCCTCCAGCATCCTGCCATCGCGTAATCCTCCAGCAGCCTACTTAAGCAGCAGCATTTGCCAGAGTCTGGCATTCTCCTGAGGACGATCAGAGCATACTGATCGAAACGTCGAGTTGTAACCTCCAGTTCTTTTCAGAAATAATTATTACTACTCAATAGAGAATTTCACATGGTGTCACCGCAATTAATCTTACTTATTTTGTATGCTCAAAACT
Organism: Zoroaster sp. YZ-2022; assembly: GCA_029582265.1. NCBI lineage: Eukaryota > Metazoa > Echinodermata > Asteroidea > Forcipulatida > Zoroasteridae > Zoroaster > Zoroaster sp. YZ-2022. The sequence continues at coordinate 11,733,466 of CM055821.1, read as the reverse complement.
AGAGCTCAAGTGTTTGTTAGAACAAACACACTGTTTGTTTCAACTTTCGGTTCAATCAAAATAATCAAAATAATCAAAATAATCATCGATGATGCCAATCATATTTTTCAAAGGTGTATCTTTTATTATAACAATATCAATTTCACCTTCAAAAGACCTATCAATTTTGCATTAATAGAATGTGTTGAATTTGAACTTCTTGTTTAGACCAGAAGTAAAGGTCAGATCAGGTGATTTGAAGGTCATATATATATATATATGACACAATAAAACTTCCTCATGATTATGAAAAAATAACATTAGTACCCGATTTGGTTCAATATCTGAGATTGGAAATTATTCCCTTTTTAAAAATGCTGCTAGGGGGGCGCTTTGAACTTTGATGACGTCATCAAACATTTTTTTAAAGATAAAGATGTCACTAATCACTTTATTCACAGAAGTTATATTCAAATTTCCTATGGTTTTTTAGATAGAAAATTATTATTTTTCTAAACCTGGCGCGAGAGGGCGCTGTGACAAGTGGTGACGTCATCAGTCATATGTCAGTAGTAATTTCATCCATGGAAGGCACGCCCAAATACCATATCGTGTTGGCTTCAGACCCTATAAAAGTGCTTCAGAATATTTTTTTCACTTAAACATCTGGTTTCGACCAGAAGGATAGGTCAGTTGGGGTCATGTCTGTGTACAAAATGGCACATAATTCAAGATCTATATATTAAAAGATGATATCTTTTGTGGTTCATGAGATATGATTTTTTGAAATATTAAAATTAGATTTTAGTGTATTTCGATATATGATGCTGTCACCATGACATCACAACTTTACCTGAAACTATATGTGAAGGCCCTGTGAACTTTGGAACTGTTTTTCTTGTTCGATAAGTCTCGAGGAGGAGAAAAAATAAGAAAGAAAAAATTCAAAGAGGTGTTCGGGCTGTTGCATGAACACCTAATAAAGGGACAGTATCGTCATGATCAGAGCAGACTTTCAACAGGGCATGGAATAGGTGCCCTAGTTTAAGAAGAACACAGCGACTGAAATTTACTGGCTAATTTATGCAGCAGCAGTGGTAATATGACCTTATCTAAGAGGTATCTCTGATTCCATGCCCTGTTGATCATGACGATATTGTTCCTTTAAGTCGCTGCTGTTATTTAGAAATGTATTTGGGGTACTGCCTACAGGCTTTGGAAAGAGTGATTGTTATTCCTGTATAAATTTCTATAATAATGACAGCTTACAAAATCTGAAAAATATTTCAAAATTTTTAAAACTTTGCTTAAAATAAGCATGTAGCCTTTGTTTCTTTGTGTATGACTTACCATAAGTAACACATTTATGAGGTCTGGGTTGCTACATGTACATGTAGATAGACTTAATTAATGGCATATGGAGTCTGATAATCTGGTCCAGCTTCACAGATACCACTGCAGCAGCAAGCTCCATTCAGGGTATGATAGCAGTCCTAAGTGGTGCAAGTTTCCTGATTCGGAGGCATCAGCAAAGTGGTGAAGCAATGCATTCCAAATTCACCTGGTTTTACACATCTAGGTATGCTCATCCTCTTTATCAAGGGTAGATCCTGTTGCCAATAATGCCACTGTTCAGCTACGTCACCAGGCACAGAGTCATCCCATCCTAACTTCAAGTGGCATAGTGTTTGGAACATCAAGGCACTGACAGTCCATGTCGGGTAAGAGGCTTCCCTTTCACATTGGTATCAAATCCAAACGTATCTGGCTTGATTTTCAAAAGCACTCCCAATGCTTGCTCTGATGGAAGCATCTGCTGATCCAGGTCCATAGTCGTGACAGTCTTTGCACATTCCACCTCGGGTACTAAATTCAGGATAGCACAAGAGTTGCTCAACCACTTGATAAGACAGAATCCTTCATAGGCGAGCAACAGACACAGCTGACTGACCAGATGAGTGGCTTCATCTTCGGTAGAAACTGACTTAAGGCAGTCGTCAATGTAAAAGTTGTGGTCAGTGGTCTGAATGGTGGTGAAACTGGCACAGCTCGGGCTCCAAACTTCCCCAAATAGGTGAGCTACATTGTATCATCTGATAGATAGAGGGCTGTGCTCCTATGTCATCTCCCTCCCATCAAAGCAAACAAAGAGCATCCCGATCTACTGCAGTCACACGAACCTGATGAAACATGCCTTTTGTGTCAGCCGTCAGAGCTATGCATTCTTGTCGGAAATGCAGAAAAACTCCAATGAGCTTGTTTGTTAGGTCTGATCCTTGATAGACGGTGTCATTAAGTGAGGTATCATGATATCAGGCAACACAATCGAACACAATGTGAACCTTGTCTGGATGATGTGGGAGATACCACACACAACCATCATTCATGTCAATGTCCTTCACAGGAACTGCTTCTGTGTATCCTTCAACAAGATCGTGGATACCACTGGTGTATGTCACCTGGAGTGTTGGGTCCTTGGAGAGGTGCTTACCAAACAACCTCAGTTGGTGTTCTGCCATTGACCTGTTGTCAAGCAGATGTGGCTGTCTTTCTTTAAATGGAATGTCCATGGTATATTTAACTCCATCACAGCGTTTCATTGTCACTCCCCAGATCATTGAGCCTACAAAATTTCTCAACCTAATGTTGAAGGTCCACGTCGGTTTCACAAAGCAGGAGGTTGATGACTTTGGCCTCTTCTGGAAGTCCACTGGACCATTGAGGGTCCAACCCAGAGCAGTTTTGGTTGCATAAGGCTCACCCATAGAGCCAGCATCAACCTCTTGTGGAACCATAATATTTAGAGCAGCTTGCCCAATCAGAAGGTGTACTTTGAAGGTGTACATCAGATGGTGTGCATTGTCGATATTGACATCTGGTATCACACCAGCTGCGACTACAGCTACAGAATTAAATTTGAAGAAAAGGTCCCTTGTACAAATACACTTCATGAGTTTTAATAAATGATAGTTGTTTTTACATTTTCACTTTCCATTACAAATCAATCAGTGATGATGAAGAGTAGTACAAGTCCAGTAGGATATAACAATGTGTGGTATAAAGTGAGTGATTGAATTCCCAAGTTTATACTGAGTTATTGAAGTTATCAATGTTATCAAAGTTACAAAAGTTCGGAATATTGTGGATATTACTGATGTTTACACACCTGGTATGAATGAAGGTTTACACACAGAATGTTTGAATGGTAGATTTATACAGGAATATACAGACAGAAGGTTTTACTTTAAAACAGTGATAAACACACAGACAATAATTATAATGACATTTGGAAACAGAGAATAGCGAAGGATATATTCAATAATGCAACAATCAAAATACAATAGCACTAAATACATGAATGCCTAAACACGCATGCTAAGATTGTATGAGATTTAAGGTATTATATAAGTAGCCAACACACATGTGCGCACCCAACCAAATACACATATCTGCCCTCAATGTATCACACAATTGCTAAATATACAAAACTTCTAAAATTAAGCACTAGGTTATTTGCATCAAAGTAAAGAATACAAATTATCTGCTTATGCTTTTTATATTATCAAGGGCCCTCGACACATCGTCTCAAACAAGCACACGTACTGCACTGCCACCTTTTCATAACCAGTATGCCATTATACTACTGGCTTTCTTTGGCCAAAATTACTCATTAAACTACTTTAGACATCCTAAAATTATCACAGTATTGATCCATAAGCATCTAAGCAGTTAAAATAAGATGTGTCCCTAAATCAAAGTTAATGTATTCAATTATGAAATTATATTGTAAATATATCCTCGATGTACCCTTAATGATACACCTTAGGTTATATAATCAAATAGACAGTAACTTGCAAATGAAATTCATTGTAAATGAAATGAAAGTTTGGTGTTTCGGTTTGTTTCAGTTGAATCATACTTCATCTTTTTCCAGATGGTTGTAAAATTGTTTTTAATCTTGAAAACAAAAATATTTTTAAAATAAAATGCTTATGATTTGGAGAATCTCTCAAAACTTTTAATGAATATTCTTTTAATGAATAGATTTTTGTTCATAACCATGATATTAATGTTTCATTTTCTCAATAATTTTCCACGACTGACAAAGTAAACATCAATGAATTAAGTAGTCTTAAGTTCGCTTCTTCTATAAGGAATGTCCATTTTGAGGCTTCTGTAATTCTTTAAAAATCATTGCAAATGCAAAGCATTCATATGTTTGGGTTTTCACAGACAACAGCTCGGTGACAGCATAGAACAATAAAATCACATATAAGGTCATGCGCATCTCTTAATATTTGTATCTAGTAAAATCAGTGGTTGAACAACTTTTTCCACTTTGACAAGCACTCACTTTCTAGTCAATCATACAATTTCACTATGATCTTCTTTGCGTCAACAATAACATTTTATCTGCCATGGATGAGGGTAAAATCACTGCATTAGTTTTGTTAGACTTAAGCGCCGCTTTTGACACGGTCGATCATAAGATCCTTCTCTCTCGCATTCAATATCATCTTGGAATACATGACACAGCCCTGGATTGGTGTAAGTCCTATCTTTTAAATAGGCCTCAGCATGTTTGTATTGGTAACGCTATCTCCGAGCCTGTTATTCTTGACTATTCTGTACCCCCAAAGCTCTGTGCTCGGCCCACAGTCGTTTACTGTTTATACCTTTCCAGTTCGTGATATCATTTTGAAGTATAATTTAAATTACCATGTTTACGCTGATGACACACAGCTTTACATTACTTCTCAAATCTTCTCAAGAACCTGCCGATTCCTGCATTAAAACACGAGAAATGTATTCAAGAGATTCGAAGTTGGATGAGACAAAACTTCCTGAAATTGAACGATGAAAAAACAGAATTTGTTCTATTTGGATCACGTCAGCAATTGTCTAAAGTTTCTCTTCCATTTATTAGTGACTCGCAGATAACCCCCTCATTACAAGCACGTAATTTGGGTGTTATATTTGACTCGACAATGACTTTAAAACCACATATCTCCAACGTTGTTCGCATATCATCATTTCATATCAGAAATATAAGCCGAATTAGGAAATACTTGAATAAAAGTGCTGCTGAGCAAATTATACATGCGTTTGTCACATCATGGCTCGATAACGGGAATGCTCTCCTTTACGGTCTCCTGCAGAATAAAATATCTCGTCTTCAGCACATACAAAACACAGCAGCTCGTGTTGTGACTTTGTCCAGAAAGTCATGCCATATCACGCCAATCTTGAAAGAACTGCACTGGCTTCCTGTTTCACAGAGAATTGTTTTTAAACTTATGCTAATTGTTCACAAATCTTTTAATAACATTGCTCCAATTTATATTTCTGAACTGCTTAAAGGCTACACTCCATCACGCAATTTGCGCTCCAGCAACAGTGTCACTCCTAAAGGAACCAACTTCAAAACGGAACTGGGGTGATAGGTCGTTTTCTGTCGCAGCTCCGAGACTCTGGAATCATATTCCAACTAAACTCAAATCTTGTCATAGTATAACCAGATTTAAGTCGATGCTTAAAACTCATCTTATGTCACAACTCTTCAAAGATGATGTATATTTGTAATTGCATTGTAGGTACATGTATCTCGGTACATTATTTTTTATTTTTTTCCCCTATGCTATCATTGTGTATTGTTTGTATTCATGTTTTTCTTTGTTTCCGCGCCTTGAGCGCCCAGCAGGGTGGATATGTGCACACTAAAAATCTTTATTATTATTATTATTATTATTATTATGTCTCTTCAGTTGGGACATTGGTGAAAAGGGAGACAACAACAAAACTAACCAAGATGTCGCTGGGTTGTAGGGTGAGACCTCGGGTGATGTCAACGAACTGACTGGAGTTGGACACATGGTGCTTAGTAAGACCCACCAAGGGTCGGAGGAGCTTAGCTAGATGCCGGGCTGTGTTGTATGTGGGTGAACCTCTGGAGGCGACGATAGGGTGGAGAGGAACATCGGGTTTGTGGATCTTCGGCTGGCCAAAGAACCTGGGGCAGGATGAGCTGGAGGGTCTGAGGTGTCGGTAGAGTTGGATGGTGAGGGCACCGGCACGGTGGAGGGCAAGGAGTTTGCTGGCAACTCTTTTCTCTATGGATGGGATGGGGTTCTTCTTGAGGGGGCGGTATGAACCAGACAATAAAATGTCACTTACCTTGTCAGTGTATTGCGATCGGTCCATGATGACTGTAGCGTTGCCTTTGTCCGTGGTTTCACATGGTGTCACTGCAATTAGTCTTACTGTTACCATGTGTGTTGTACTTATGCTACCTTGAATAGTAACAGAATTAATGGAGTTTGGAACGGATATAAAGTATTAGACAAATGGCCGAAAGTGAACATATTTTTTATAACAATTGTATATTAAGAAAAAAATAATTTGGGGATTTTTATTTTTATTTTCTTTGCGAAAAAAGTATTCTGCATTTTTGGGTAACAGAATTATGTGATGTTTGATTTTTTTCTTGCCACATAAACATTTTTTTTTCAATCAGGCCTCCACTAATCACAATGTCCAAGAGAATTAAATTTGAACTTCTAAATTTTGTGAACTTCTAAAATTCTAAATGTTGTGACTTATAACTCCACAAATCTATGTTTACTGCAGAACATATGAGTTTTTCCTTTTAAAAAACATTTTTTAATTGTGTTAACCCATCAAATTGGATTCCCTGTAAAATTCTGGTAAAGAATCAATATGAAATATTCCTTTATTGCTAATGTAAAATATTTAAAAAATGTTTACGCCCATGGAGAATTACCAATGTGCTTACATTAATATTTAAATCTGAAAGGACTGTCATTACCTGGTTCCATTTTTCGGATCCAATTACCTGTTAACGACTTTTTAAAATTTGGACTTAACATTTGAGCAGTGCGAACAGAAATCTGTGACTCTTGAACAATGTAATGTTTACACTTTTACAGACAATTATCTTTACATTCAAGAGATTACACCAATAAAGCCTTTGTAGTATTTTACGGACGTTTTCCATACACTTTTCTCTAACTGTTTGTGATACATTGTAATGGTGAGGATGATAAGTCCACAACCCACCCCAGACTGAGGGATCTCCTATATCCTAAGTCAAGCCCCCTCCTTCCCCTAGTGCTTGTCTACAACTGATTCACTTCAGTGAGCACACACTCCTCCCCCTACCCCTAGGATTCACAGTTCCCGCCTGCACGCATCAACGCACTAATCCACCAGCATCCTGTCTTCGTGTAATCCTCCAGCAGCCTACTTAAGCAGCAGCATTCCCCAGAGTCCGGCATTCTCCTGAGGACGATCAGAGCACACTGATCGAAACGTCGAGTTGTACATACATCCAGTTCTTTTCAGAACTAATTACTACTCAATTGAGATTCCACATGGTGTCACCGCAATTAGTCTTACTTACATACATTGTATTGAATCGTTAAGACTGCAAAGGGCCTGGCAGTGGCTGCTTCACACAACTTATCAAGCCAGTAGCGCAGGAGGGAATGTTTGCAGTTATTGGATTAGCTGGCCAAGTGCCAATAGAGGGGATACATTGTTGCGCTAATTAAAAAGTGTTGTTGAAATAGGTTTTGATGTGCCTCCGACCATCCCTCAGCATATCACCAACATTTACATTTATTTACCCACCAATACCGTGTAACATTTACCGACAAGGTGACAATTTGTTTCAAAAGAAAGACATAAAAAGGGACAGTAGGATCCCTACTCAGTCGGATTTCATAGGTTTCATAGGTTTCATCAGTGGCGGTCAAATACCGATTGATTTTCATCCATCATATCGGTTTCAACATTGTATGATCTAGGGGTATTTGCTTTGCTCACGATTTTTGCATTACTCCAAGGCTTTTTGATTGGGTCTTGAAGGTGGACATGCTGGTTTGTCATCAACTCAGGAAGGGGTTTCGTGTGTTAGTTGTAGTGACAAATTTGTGCATCTTGTTTGAAAGTTAAGTTCTTGTGTGTTTTTTCCTGATTGGGTTGCGGACGGATCCTCGTTGGAAGAGTTGTCCTATATCTTCTGCCATTAAGTAGTTCTGCTGGGATTGTCAAATTGGCTTTGAGTGGTGTGGCATGTAGTAAAAGGAGTGCGAGGTTTGGATCATCTCCAGTCTCTACATTTGTTGAGAACTTTCTTGACAGTTTGGATGTGTCGTTCGATGAACCCGTGGCCCTTGGGGTAGTGGGGTGATGATGTAATGCTTTGAAACCATATTGGTCGGCAAACAGATAAGTGTGTCAGGTATCCCTTGTTTTGAGAAAAGGATCCTCTTGACTTTGACTACTTTGTTTGCTGTGAGATTGTCAAGTTTCCTGATGAAAGGAAATTTCGAGAAGTAGTCTGCGATAATCAAATACCATGTTATGCTGGAAGAATAGATCTGCACCAACAGTATGCCATGGTCTAGGCGGGACTTCTGTTGTGATCATGGGTTCTTTCTGTTGGGTGTTCTGGAACTTCTGGCATGCGCTGCAAGAGGCTACAAGCTTTTCTATGTTTTTATAGATGCCTGGCCAGTACACACATGACTTCGCTTGGAGTTTGCACTTAGATGGCCATTGTGGATCTGTTGTAGGATGTAACCTCGAAGTGCATCTGGAATGAGAAGTCGGCTACTCATTAGAAGAACTCCATCTTCGAGGGATATATCATCTCGGACTGACCAGTATTGCTTTATGTCGGCATGGCCATCCTTGTACAACTTGCTGCATGAGAAGTTGGGGAGTTTCATCTTTGCTGGTTTCATCTTTTATTTCTGCAAGCTTCACAGGTGTAATGCTCACCAGGTTGTGTATCGTGACAGTGCATCTGCTAGGAACATTTCCTTGCCTGGCTTGTATCTGATATCGAAGTCGTAGGCTTGTAACCGTAGGAGCATCCTTTGTAAGCGCGAAGGAGCTTTTGTCATGTTTTTCCTGTGGATTTGTTTCAAGGGGCGATGATCACTCTCGACTGTGAAGTATTTTCTGTATAGATATGTATGGAATTTTTCGCATCCATACATAACAGCCAACAGTTTTCATTCTATATTAGCGTATCGAGTTTCCGCTGGTGTCAGGGCTTTTGAAGGAAATGCTATGGGACGTTTGTCTTGCATCAGGGCTACGCCGAGTCCTTTTGATGAGGCGTCTACCTGGAGAGTGACTGGTTTCTTCCGGTCATAGTAGGTAAGTGTGGTTTCTGAACTGATCAGACACTTTATTGTACAGAAGACATTGGTGTGTGATGGGGACCTACTAAAATCTACGTCCTGCCGAAGGAGCTTGCTCAGGGGTGCCATGTGAACTGCCAGTTTTGGTATGAATGAACCCATGTAGTTCACAAGACCGAGAAATGTGTGTAGTTCCTTTTTGTCTTTGGGTGGCAGCATCGCATCTATGGCTTTGACTTTGTCTGGATTAGGCTTAACGGCGTGTGGTGTGTACAGAGATGCCAACATTTACAATTTGGGCGTAATTTTTACAATTTATTGAGTCAATGACGATTGTACGATCCTTGTATCAATTTTTATGATTTATAAAATTTCCATTGAAATTTACATTGTAACGTTACAAAATAAGTCGTACACGTTGTACTTGTGTACAAAACACTGTATATTGCATGTTGTGTCTTGAGTCCTGTTTATTTGCATAGCACTTAACATTAGAATGCAATTGGTATCCGACTATTGGTTGTGCAAATTTTAGCGCATAAAACGGCGCCTACGGTCGGTGTGTACATGCGGTATACAAACGACAATGATCAAGTGCCATAATGGGCGTAAAAAGTAGCACCCTGGTTTCTGCGGTGTACACACAGGCAGTACGGCTAGTACATTGGCAACCAGCTATGATGTAAAGAACCACATGTGTTTACGGCACGCGCACCGTAGTTCATCGGACGTTTACATGACGAAAACCTTTAGTTAGTTGTTTGTCTTCGATTTGGATACGATTTAAAGAACAGCACAGCGATGGCCACATTTCAGCAGATGTTCAAATATGAGTACAGCAGAAAGTGGGACTTCATCGTGAAATCTGTTCGTGGAGAAAAATATGCTTTCTGCAACACATGTCGGTGTGACATTAACATTGCCCATGATGGCGGAGCTCATGATATCGACAAGCACAGTAAGACAAAAAAACACATTGACTTTTCAAAGGCTTCTTCATCCAGCATGCGAATGACAAGTTTGTTTTCATTAGAAAGGAAGAGCAGAACCCTGTTATTCGTGCTGAGGTACTGTTTTCAAATTTTCTTGTGGAGCATAATCTCCCTATTGCAGCTGCAGATCATGCTAGTGATCTATTCCCGCTGATGTTCCCCGACTCGACCATTACCAAGAAATATGGTTGCAAACGTACAAAGACAGCAATAATACGTTCCATGGCTGACGATACCAAAGGAAAATATTCCTGATGGCAGTAATAGTCAAGACTTCAGTGGCAACTTGTATCCTCTAGTATTTGGGGTGTATAACTGTGATCAAGGACTTGTAAGACCAGCATTGATAAGTCTCTGTCAGGGAAACGATGGCACAGGAAAAGGGATCTTCACTTTGCTTGATTATGAGCTGACCAAAAGAGGCATACATGTACCATGGGAAAACTGTGTGTCTGTAGGATGTGACAATGCATCTGTCATGACAGGAATACACAAAGGTGTGGCAACATATGTGAAGAAGAAAGTTCCTGGAGTTTACATTGCTGGTTGTCCGTGCCACTTGATACACATAGCAGCAGAGTGTGCTGCTGCTAAATTACCTGTGTCAATAGAAGAGCTCCTTATTGATGTCTACTTCTATCTGGACAAGAGCAGCAAAAGAAAGAAAAGTCTACGTGAAAAGCAGCTCCACTGTGGTTCAGAACCACTGAAGATTTTGAAGCATTGCAGCATTCGATGGCTGTCACTTGGTATATGCCTGAAGAGACTAATAGCCCAATGAGCCATTGACTCTGTTCTTCATGGACGAATGCAAGGTGTCGGCATCAAAAGCTGTGCAAAAAGTGAGCGACGTCTGCCAGAAATTGAAGGCTGACAGTGACAAGATGGAGGATTGTACTAAGAAAGTGAAGGGCACTGTTGCAAGCAAGAGCAAGGCTGATGGAAGTAGTGCATCTAAAAAGAGTACAGTCAGTCATTGTTATGCAATGTGCACACCAACTGCCACATCTATAGCCAGTGACAATTCTACTAAGCCCAGTTTGCATGGTAAGGCAAAGTCTGGTCAAGAGAAACCTGCTTTGACTTCAGGTGATAGCTCTGCTATCCATAACATGATGAAAACTACATCAAAGTGCAGTGATACATTCGAACAGACATCGGAAACCCGACCTCAAAGAGTTAGGAGATTACTTATACCTCCTCAAACCAAGCTGTACTGCTTCTTCCTGGATGACGTGGTTCCTGTATTTGATTCAACAAATACATGTCTGCAAAGTGAAGCTCCTCAAATTCACAAGCTGAGAAGAGAATTATTTTCCCTGCTGCGAAATTTATTGGTCAGATTTGTTAAGCCCAGCGTTATCAAGAGCTGTGCAAATCTCTGTAAGGTAAATTTGACTGACAAACTCAATCAAAAAGAAGACAGAACTGTTAGTTGGAGGTCAAGTCAGGAGATACATAGATGCAAAATCTAAATGATAGGAAAATCCGACTGGTCAGCTGACTAAGAGTGATTTGGCTGCGTTCTACACATCTGTGCGGCAGTATTACCAGACTGCATGTGAATACATTGTGACTAAGTTCCTGTTAAATGAGGTGCTGTTGCTGCATGCTGAAGTAGTTGATCCTCACTTAAGAGAACAATAAAAGACGTTTGAATCTCTTGCATACTTCATCAACAGGTTCAGCTGTTTACTTCCTGACCGATCATTGGAAACTGAACTAGAGCAAGAGTTTGCCTTATACCAGGCAGATGAACTGACACCAGAGATGTTGAGCATTGACCGGCTAGATGCACAGTGGCATGAAATCTCCAAAATAACTTCACCAAATGGTGCATCATTGCGTAAGCCTACGTATGGCATGTTGGCTCGTGTAATGATGGGTATCCTGGTAATCCCACACTCAAATGCTGGGTGTGGGCGTGTTTTCAGCACAGTTCGGAAAAATTAGACAGCGTTTCGTCCAAACCTGCAAGTGGACACTCTGGAAGCCCTGTTTGTCCAGAAAAGCACAATGCATGAACCTTGCCACAAGTACAAACCTAGCAAAGGGTTGCTCCACAGAGCAAAACAGGCTACTTACCAATCTCTTCGTCACTAAGTTTGAATCTCTTGCATACTTCATCAACAGGTTCAGCTGTTTACTTCCTGACCGATCATTGGAAACTGAACTAGAGCAAGAGTTTGCCTTATACCAGGCAGATGAACTGACACCAGAGATATTGAGCATTGACCGGCTAGATGCACAGTGTAGATCTACTTAGATTTACTAAGATCTACTATAGTAGATCTACTAAGTGGTATCTATACCAGAATACCATGGGTAAGCTCTTTATTGTGATATACAGTACATGTAATTTTAAAATGTAAAGCCTCGAGTGTGAGGTTTGAAAAGGGGGTAATTTGGGTATTTTCGTGTCCGAGGCAGATGCCCCGTGGCGAATTACTCTTTTTCAATTTGGAATGTTGGCATCTCTGTGTGTACAACATTCCAGAGAAACTGCACTCTGTGGTTTTGATTGTACACTTTTCAGCATTGAGTTTGATACCTGCCTGTCTGGTTTGCTCTAATGCTTTGTGTAGATGTAGGTTGTGTCATGTCATCGGCTATACCAATGGCACCTGAGCAGTTGCGATATGTTTCGTCAATGTTGAGCTGAAACACGTCTTGGCGCATGCGGAGGCCAAATGGCATTTTGCGGAAAGAATATCTCCTGAACGGGGTGTTGAAGGTCGTGAAATATGATGATTCGTCGTCTAACTTGACATTCCAGTACCCGTTGCTGCGAACGTCCAGCTTACTGAACAGCTGGACTCCAGCGAGTTGAGGGGTGATTTCCTCAAGTGTAGGGGTCAGATAATGATCACACTTTATGGCCTTGTTCAGATATTTTTGGATCTAGGCAGAGTCGTAATCTTCCATTGTTTTTCTCTCGGATAACTAGTGAGTTAACCCAATCTGTGGGCTTGGTTACGCTCGCGATTATTCCTTAGCATTCCATTTCATCTAGCTCACCTTTGAGTCTGTCTCTCAGCTCTAATGGGACTGTGCGAGGTGGGTGAATACACGGTTTAACTGACTGATCCAATGTAATGTGGTACGTTGTAACCTTCGAAACAACCAACTGTACAATCAAAACATTGCTATCGATGTACTTGGGGCCTCTGATGTTTTCTGTCATACCAGAGCTCGCTTGTTTTTGGTAAAGGCTTTTGTCTGTTAGTGAATCTGCAAATCTCACTTTTCGCAGTTGGTTTGGCTTGTGTTTCAGTTTTGTGCCAGGGGACTGCACAATAACGTGTTTTAGACTTTTTGGGGCTGGCTTTACTTCTACTGCGCAATGTAGTGTGATCAAGTTCAGGGCTCGACTAGCTTTGAGGCCTGGTATCGCTGGTCCTAGTGCGTAAGTCACATAGAAAATGCAGTTGAAGTTCTTGCCATTGTGTTGGCATGGAACTATTGTTGAGCCAAGCTGTTTGATTGTTGATCCTCTGTAAGCTGTAAAGATCATTGAGTTTCCTTTCAGCACATCTGGCTTAGGGTTGCCCTCACTGTCTATTTCTTTGGGTAGAGGATGCGAAATAGATGGACAGGGAGCACATTGCTTTGTGCACCGGTGTCTACTTTGCATTTCAGGTTGAATCTCCTTTGCCTTTCTCGCTATGTGACGCTTAAGAAAGTCGTTATTATTGTCCTCTATGCCGTTGATGTCAATTGTTTCAATTGTCATGACATCATCAGATTTATCATCACTGCTTTGCGTGTTATGAACTCGTCGGCGGTTTCCTCGGTACAGCGACTTAGATTTGGACCGCTGCTGGCCCAATCTACATACTTGCTGCCAGTGGTTCCGTGTGCTGGGCAGTTTGTTCGGGGAAAGAGTTCATGGTTTTTGCCACAGTTATTACACCGTATCTGCTTTTGTGCTTTTTTTTATTTATAGTGTCGATGGGTCTGTCGTTGGAGTGACCAGCTGTCTGACTTGTGACTTTTATTGATAGACTCTTGATTTGTTTTCTAGTTGCATCTTTCAACGTAAGCTTCTCATCACAGCCTATCAGAGCTTTCTGTACTTCCGGGTGGCATGAACCTCAGATGAGCTGGTCAACAATTCTATCCTCTAACTCTAATAAATGGTCGGTTAAATAAGAACGGTATGGAGGGCAGGAACCCCATCGTTATCTCGGGAAATCATGTAATTGCGACCTCCATTGTGAATGATGCTCATAGAATGGCTCATGTGGGTGTGGAATGGGTGTTGAGTATAGTCAGAAAGGAATTTTGGATCATTAGAGCAAGGCCCTTGATTAAAAGGATCATTAGAGCCTGTGTGACATGTAGACGTCTCTATTCTAAACCACGTCCACAACTTATGGCTGAATTACCCGATGAACGTGTAGAAGCTGGTAAACCACCATTTTCGTGTATTGGAGTTGATGTCTTCGGTCCATTCTATGTCAAGTATGGTCGAGCAGAGATCAAGCGATATGGTTGTTTATTCACTTGCTTTGGAACCAGAGCCATACACATTGAGAAGTTAGATGCATTGGATACGGAGTCATTCTTGAATGGCCTTAGACGTTTCGTGGCTCGTAGGGGTCACCCGGACACCGTGTTTTCGGATAACGGCACTAATTTTGTTGGTGGTGCAGCCGAATTAAAGAATAGCGTGAAACAAGTGTCACAGAAAATCATTAATGCCTATGCCGTTAAACAAAATATCGTTTGGCAGTTTATTCCACCTACTGCATCCCATATGGGGGGAGTGTGGGAGCGTTTAATTGGTGTAGTCAAGAGAGTTATGGTTGCTGTTCTCCCCAGAACAGTGAGATTAACTGATGAAATTTTACAAACCGTATTTTGTGAAGTAGAAGCAATTGTGAACGGGCGTCCATTAACTAAGATGAATAATGACCCCAATGACCTAACACCTATATATCGCCTAACCATTTATTACTTTTGAGAAACAGTTCCAGTTATCCACCTGGAAGGTTTAATGATGTAAATTTGCGCAGTCGTTGGAGACATGTTCAGCACTTAGCCAATCAATTTTGGCGAAAGTGGCTGAGGTTGTATCTGCCCGAGTTACAAAAACGATCAAAATGGATGAATCCTGTTGACAATCTTGCCATTGATGATCTTGTGTTACTTTCAGAAGAAATGACCCCTAGAAATTTATGGCCGCTTGCACTTGTTAAGGATGTAATCCGTGGAAGAGACGGTCTAGTTAGGTCAGTGAAATTAAAGACCCGTGCAACAGAGCTTGTGCGCCCAGTAACTAAGGTTATTTTATTGGAAGGTTCGTGCCCCTCTTAAATGATGATGTGGTTTATTCTGGTTAAAGTAAGCTTCGGAGACCAATGTTTAGTGAAGTTGATATATATATTAATATTATACTTAAATTTATATTAAATTTACCTCCTATACAAAGAATTACTCCTACTAAAGAGATTATTATGATATTATTATGATATTATGTGTGTTTTCCTGATGTAGTATATGATAATTTATGTGATAGTAATTTTACAGTTTAATATTATTACCAGCCGCCCCTCGTGATCAGTAGGTTTGTTGTAATGAGTTTATTGAAGTGCAAGACTTTTGATGTAAAGATGAGATATTTATGATCTAGTTAATTTAGGTACTTGTGATTATTATTGTATAGTATTAATATTAATTTATAGATATGTAAACTTGTAAAAATGTATTTATTGTTTCGGGTTTGAACTGTCATTCAAAGGGGGGAGTGTTATCGTCCCCGATACGTTTTTTGTATTATTTATCATCATGCTTGGAATGTCTAGCAAAGTGATTCTTTACTCGTTTAATATATTCAATCCTGATCTGATTTACATAGAATGCCTGGTCATATGGTTCTTTATTCGTCAATACACTGTACATTATTATTCATCATCTAATTTGCATATAGAGCATCAGGTCATAAGGTGTTGCTTAATCGGAGGTATTGAGATGTGTATCATTATGTGATCACGTGATGAACTCTTGGTGGCTCTTGAGGCGTGGATATTCACGCTCGGGTCAGTCTTCGTCACGCCACCGAAAGCTGTGGAGACTCTCCAGAATGCCGCTGTTAACCCCCGGAACCCCAGAACAACCCGGCATAACCCTGCAATATTTTCGTTGTGTGTATTAGGAGGCCAGTCCCGCTTACGAATTTGTAAGTTGTTTAATGACTATAACTGAGTGTATAATTATAAATTCATTGAGAAAGAAACGGGTAATGTATTAGAATGAATTGATCTGTTAATTGTTGGCCCATATATATCTGAATTTATCTGATTACAGCGACGCCTAGTATTTATGGAAATAACAATTAATCCTTCTGAATGTTTTGCGGAATTGTTCATTATTGTCGGCCTACTAGTATTTGAATTTCTTAAGATTGTATTTGTGTAATGTAATTTATATTATTGTATTTTTGTATGTGTAATTTTCAGTTTCACCGGCTCAGTTTGAGTTGTGTAATAAAAAAGGGACAAGGGAAGGCATCCACATTGCGTCACCAGACTCATTTTTCTTGGTGTCACTCATACGCACGATGACACCGCTGCTGGCCCAATCTACATACTTGCTGCCAGTGGTTCCGTGTGCTGGGCAGTTTGTTCGGGGAAAGAGTTCATGGTTTTTGCCACAGTTATTACACCGTATCTGCTTTTGTGCTTTTTTTTATTTATAGTGTCGATGGGTCTGTCGTTGGAGTGACCAGCTGTCTGACTTGTGACTTTTATTGATAGACTCTTCATTTGTTTTCTAGTTGCATCTTTCAACGTAAGCTTCTCATCACAGCCTATCAGAGCTTTCTGTACTTCCGGGTGGCATGAACCTCAGATGAGCTGGTCAACAATTCTATCCTCTAACTCTGCATTATCTCTGAATCTGCATTTTGCTGCGAGGTTTTTCATTTTCGATACAAAGTTATCTACAGAGTCATTTGTGTCTTGATGCAAATCTTGGAAGGCATATCGGTGATTAGTTTTGGGTTCAAGGTGCAGGAGAAATTTATCCAGGAGTTTAGCTGGGTCTTTCTTATCGTTTTCATTCTCAAATGTCCAACTTTTGAACATATCAAGTCCTTGTTCTCCTGCTCAGAGCAATAGATAGCTAGCTTTTTCTTCATCATTTGCCTTTTTCAGAGCACTTTTGAATGTGAGTTCAACTTTCTGTTTGAACTTACCGAAGGCTGCTACGATGTCTGGGGCATCCCAGTGTCGGTAGTGTTGCATTTTCGGATTCAGCCCCCCAACATTAGTTGGACATGATACCACCCTTTACTAAAAAATGCCTCTTATTGCCTTAAGGGTCTGTGAAGTGTGTTTTTGTCATAATTTATTTGTTATTGTTATTTTATCAGTTGATATAAATAAAAAACAATTTTAAGTTTGTTTTGTGTATTGAGGAGTTTTTTTATTTTAATTAAATTTAAAAAAAAAAAATTGTTTCAAATTTCGCGAGGTGGCGCTGTTCGTAACATACACCTGGGCAAGGAGCCTTATGCTAGGCAGTATAGTCTGGTGCCCAGAGGAGGTACTGGTGGTCTAACCATGAATGTATCGAGTCGTCACATGTGTTGTACATAACATACAATCAATTGCAACTAAAGTTTTCATCGTTTGCTAGCATGCCTTTTTGACCCATTATTTTTGGCCATCATTGTTGCTACTAGGGAATAAAACAGCCATGAACTTGCAAGCACTGATTAGCACCAGCCCGGCCATGCCGGCAGTACCGTGAAACGCAGCGCACGCCTCCATTGAATCGGAACATACCAACGGAGAACCGCAGGGGTTATTTGTGTAATAAAATTGAGTACGTTACAGTATTTAGAACCAAAAAAAGAAAGACTGTTGATATTAAAAACTTTGTGAAACTACAATGGTAAACCATGACACAGGGTGCCATGTAAACACGGGCTAGTACTAAAATCTCCCAGGTATACGTCATAGATTTTATGTTAATAAGGAGGAATAAATTTAGAATATAGTCAGTTAGAATTTTTTAATTGAACAAATGGACACAGGGCAATATATTCTCCAAAAGGCATACTTTATTGTTTACACTGTTAAAACGGTCTATTTCATAGCCCCGTTAAATAGAGCCATTTTCCAAATCTTGCCTAGTCTACGGGGGTCACATGATCTTACACATACACTAAGGGGATCTGTGTTGGTGATACAGATTGTTGCAATAGGAACACAGTCCATGTGCTTTACATGTATATTAAGCATGAACATAATCTGTATAAAAATGCCCCGTTTAAAGTCCAAATCTGTCATGAGCCTCGGAATAGTTGTCACAAATACATGTAGATGGCGCAATTACCATAGAGAAAGGATTTCTCTCTGCTATTACAAAGTGCTTATTACTTCTATTAAATTAAATTAATCACCTATTGGCCACAATATGTAAATTTATTTGTTTGTTTCAGGAAGCCCAGGTTGGAGGTTTTCACAGAAGCTCCCTTACCAGTGCAGGTGTTGTGTACAGAAATCCATGTTTTTGTCATGTCTTGCCATTGTTGGATAATGTTCTTGCTTTAATGAGGTAAGTCCATGTGTTATGTGGGAGAATCCCCCAAAATGATTAAAATGTCCGGCATCAGCCAATTTTTCTTTGCTCGCTTCCCTTATTATATGTATATAATATTTCAGGCAAGTTCCTTCCTATATATATTTATTCTGTGTACAACCACATAAAAGGCTTGTATCTCGTTGTGTGCATGATCCCGCTACTGCCGTTACCCAGGTCTGCATCTAACCAGGGCTTGATCCCTGGCTACTCGGCAGATATGGTTTGGCCTCTGACCTGGCCCCATAGAGAAATAGGGGCTGGTTAGCTCAGTTGCAGTTATATATATATATAAAAATGGGAAGCAAGCAAAGAAAAGTTGGCTGATGCCGGACTCGAACCCACGACCTCTCGAATACCATACGAGTGCTCTACCATCTGAGCTAACCAGCCCCCTATGTTGGTGGGCAATCACACAACGAGACACAGGCCTTTTATGTGGTTGTACACAGAATAAATATATAGGAAGAAACTGACCTGAAATATTAACAGGAAGCAAGCAAAGAAAAGTTGGATGATGCCAGACTCGAACCTGTGACCTCTCTATATATACATACAGACAACCATAGTCTAAAATTGTTCTGATTTGACAATTGGTTATAACAATTTGTTTCACTTCATTAGAATGATGAATGCAATATGGGCTCCAGAGGTTAGAGCTAAGGTTCCTATGGATTATGCTAAAGTCTTTGATATTCCAGAGAATGATAAGAATGCTGTCTTGGGTAAGTATCTTGTCCATCCTGTATAAAGTAGAATCAGTGTTTATAACAAATTCACTTCAAGGATTCCTTTTGATAATTTGCATCCAATGATAATATGCATTATCATATTCAGGGGTTGAAATTAACTCTAGTCTGCTAGCCCGAGACTAGTGGTTTTAGCAGTGGGACAACTAGCTGCTGGGTTTTGGGTAGTCTGATTGGCTAGTGAAAGAAATGATATAAAAATACTCAAAAAAAACATTCGGTATGATCTCAGCAAGAACATGTTGATCACCAGGTCATGGTTCATTTTTGTTTTCTTTTGTATTTATATTCACCTTTTTTCAGGCCTACTAAAAAATGTGAAGGGCTAGTAAAATTTTGACGTAACTAGTCCTGTGGGCTACCATAAAAATATCGACCCTTACACATTTGGTTCTTATTATAAATCTGTCTATCTACATGTATGTATCTAGGCTATATCAATCCAGCCTAAGATGTACATGTAGCCCTCCTGGTGACTTTTCCGTTCCGTTTTATAAAAACACACACAAATCATTGTAGCGATCGTCATGACTAGAGGGCTGTGATAGGAGCTGAGCAGATATACATGGAATACAAATATTGGAGGCCTTAGGGTGCTGGTATACAGAGACTTTACAACTATGTGTACATGTGTACGACAGCCCGTGTTTTATATTTTACTTATTGTATATTGTACTTATATCGATAGAGCTTCTGTCCCCTGGAAATGGTGTACAATATAGTTATTTTCTAATAACCTCCCCTGGATATTGTCAAATATTTTGTTTATTTTGTAAAAACAGAAGTCTCTCTAACGGCACATTTATGTCAGAATCACTGGCACTACTTTCAATATCTGATGGTTGTTCAGAAACAGATTCACAATCTGAACCACTGGTTGCCTTGAGAGTATCTTTGTCTTCACTCGAGGCCATTGTGTATGGAAGTGACAGCACTGTGCATAATACACCACGCTGTTAGCCGACTGTAAGCAATAAGCGGGCATGCTAAGCCAGGCATACCCTATTCATCGCACGCGAAGTCCCCACATAGTGTAATTGAAAGGGCTGTGTTAATCAGAAAGCTCTTGAAAGCCCAATCTATTATATAACACTCCCATTCAAGAACAATATGGTTCACCAAACTGTCAGCCTTCTTGAAAATTTCTATTCAAGGCAAAACCCCCAGCAAATGCAGCTGGAAAATCAATTAATTCCTTTCGTGCTGCAAGCCACGGTTATGGCCGGTAGCTGTCCGCAAGGGGTTAAGGCTAAAATCATGACCAACTGGACAAAAACAATATTAGAAGGGGTGCTAAACAAATGTGGCTGACGGAAAACACCTAATTTGCATAAATTCAAAATGGCTACCATCCAACATAGTTTTTCTTATGGTACACAGACATGACCCCAATTTTACCTTTTCTTCTGTTTGAAACCGGAAATACTATTATAGGGTCTGCATCCAATGTGATAGGGAATTGAATATGCCTTCAGTGGATGAAATTATTGTTGACATCTGACTTTTTCAAAAATATGACTTATTATGTCATCACCTGTCACAGCGCACATCTCAAAATGACATAACAAGAAATACATTTGTGAAGTTTGGATGCATTCATGGAATTGAAATGGAACTGATGGTCAAAAGATGGTAAACTTCATTACAATTTTCAAGTGTCAATAATACTGTTGTACACCATCAGTTCTGTTTTGTTAAATTTATTAACATTTTATTACTCTTGAAATGATAGTAACACTTGAGAAATGTCATTTTGTGAAATTAAACATACCAGAAGTTATGGCCTTTTCATCTGGAATAGTGTGGTGATTCTTAATAATAATGTGTGGACTTATATAGCGCACGTATCCACCAACTGAGTGGTGTTCATCAAGGCGCATTATGTTATTACCCCTGCTCATAAGGCTCATAAATCATTCCTGAAACCATCTCACCTCCCTGGGAGTATACAGCTGAATTGCTGCCATTACAGCGCATATAGGGCTAATCAACCAACTCTGCCCTCACAGGTACCCATTTAACCCCTGGGTGGAGAGAAGCAATTATGGTTAAGTGTCTTGCTCAAGGACACAAGTGTCAAGGCCGGGATTCGAACCCACATTCTGCTGCTAACACCAGGACTTGAGTCCGGTAAGCTAGACCGCTCGGCCACGACACTTATACAACGTTATAAAGTACCGGTATAGCATACACATGTACTATTTACAATGGTACAGAACAAGTATAAAGCAATGCGTACAATATGCAACATAATGAAATCCACCAACTCACTAACATCATTTACTGAACAGTGTATTGTCGCGGAATTACCGATTACCAATTGTTTGACAAGTGTCCACCGGTAATCACTCACAGTAGTGCAGGTGTTCCCTAATCAGGCCTGGAAAAGTCAGTACATATGGGTGAAAATGTACCGCCCCATACAAGTATACAAATCACTTGGGTAACACCATAACTCTGGACAGACAAGGGAACAGACAAATGACTGACAATAATTTGTTATTACTGATATAATAACAAATGACTGACAGTTTGAATGGTTTGATTGTGAACCTCAATTGATTGACCTCAGATTTATTGGATAATTATGGAGCCTCATACTAGTATTGCTTAAATGTGTATTTTTATTTAGTTTAATCCCTGGTTAGACTCCATTCCCCAGCCAAGTGTTCTGTGCATCAAAAAGCTGCTCCACTAGCCTTTAGTAGTCATGGACTACTGGTTACCCTTTCATGGCAACGTCGCCTCTCTCAACGTCTCCCAGAATTACCCCAGTGAGCCTCGGCGTTAGCCTACGTTAGCTTCCAACGGACCCGTTTTTCCATTCCCCGGTTACACAGTGCACCCTAGACTAGGTACATGTAACCTCCTTCCTGACCTTTCCTGGTTGTTTGGGGCAATGCTCAGCCTGTGCCTTGTATCCTCATTTCCTGTTCCCCCGTATCCCACCTGATATGGTGAGGATGTGAATTTCTCCGTCTTTACTCCACGAGTCAACCAGAAATTCCTCTGACAGCGGTTTGTCACATCTCACAGAGCTGCAGGTGTCTGTTTAGGCCAGGGGTGAATCCAGCTTGCTCTGGTACCGGTCCTGATGAATTGTTGGCAAAGACCTTACCAGGGGTAGAAAGCAGGGTGATACTTTGATGTGCACTGCAGAGAAGCCTGTCACCCTTACACTTCCAAAAAGGTAGGATAATGCCAGTCATCGCCAATCATCAGGCAGGGACTAAGTGACCTAAACATGATTAATGATTAGTGCAAGCCAGCTCACCAGACCAATGCTTCCATTTTTAAGGAGGTCGCCTGTGATGGAGCAGATACCAGGGGCACAACAGTTATTGAGGCGCTTAATTGCATCTCGAACTTCAGTGTTGTATTCAAGGTCTGGAGTGGTGGCATCAGCAGAAGCATCGAGCTGTGGGTCTGGAACACCGGGTGGCTTATTAACCAGTTTGCGTTGGAGGCTGTGTATACACGCAATTTTTTTTTTGCACCGCCAATCGGAGAGCGTCTATACATGCCATAGGAAACTCCGGAATATTTGTATGCATGCTCGGTTGAGCCACGCGTGTACGGTGACATGCTCGGAAGACGTGGCCACGCGCTGTGGAAGCTTCCATTAACATGTGTGTGGGAAAAAGAAACCCACACAGGGGCCCAGAAAAACTTTTTTATTCCCGACGTGAACTGGTTTAATAAGGAGTTCTGAAAAGTATTTCACCCAACAGTTGAGGATGATATTGTGTCTGCTGATAAGTAGAAGTGGTCCTTGGCTGGATCATCTACAGCCTTAGTAGGTGCGTAGTGTATAAGGATTGATATATGCCCATGATTATGCTGGAACTTGATGCAGGGAGGAGACGGGGCGTAATGGGGCTCCATGACACTAAAGACTTGTGGAGAGTGGGCAACATGGCCAGACCAACTCTAGCTGCATGAAAGCTATCTTTCTACCTGAACAGATGAGGTGATAGCCATCACATACAGATTCAACAGAGTCGAGCAAGCAGGTCTCTTGAAGCCCAGCAAGAATCATCACACAATCTGAACAAGTGGTTTGGATGACAGTTTGGTTGTCAGACAGGTAATCAATAAGATGACAATTTTCCAGGCAAGGAGCAAGGGCAATACACAGCATCAATCAGTAGGTTTCTTGAATGGGTTTTCATAGTGCTCCTAATGACTTCCAGGTCAGGAGGTTCAAGGATCTGATGACGTTGGGCTTAGAAGCCATTGCGAACCCAAATGACAACTTCACTCCAACCATCACTGCATGCAATCACGCCTCATAGGAGGTTCCTGGTATACATTAAGAGACACATAAGTGTCAGTAAAGATAGAATTTAGCAATAAAGTTGCAGCAATGATGTCAACTTTATTGTAATTTGCTCTAAGAGCAAGCACTCCAATATTTGTCCTATGATCTCCGATATTAGTTAGCAGTAGCTGTAAGCGGCACTGTCAAAACACTCTCTTCATTATGTAAGGACTTATCATGGTACAAAAGTGGTTGGGGCAGAATTGGTCTTGCAGTGTCATCCACCAGACGAGGGACAAACCTTCCATGGTTTCTCTGACAGATCATCCCCACCCTCTTCCCCATAGATACTTGAGTTTGTGGTTGCCGTTGGCTGTTGAAGCTCATCGGCCTTTCGATGGCATTTTCTTCATCTGGGGTCCCACTATCCCTTTCAGGCTTCCTGATTTTCCCCGGATTTTAACCGCTGCCCAGTACTCATCAGCATTAGTTTTTGCTGGCAGTACTGTCTCTCCAATGAATACACCCTGGAGTCACACCACAGTAGCAGCCAAGAAAACCATGTGAAAACATGGAAATCCCCCTGGCCAGACTTGTTAGAACACAAGTCCACAGCCCTTACTACTCGTCAGTGTCACCCCAGTCTAGTCTATAATTGTATATTTTCTGACAAAGTGATGAATCTGCTATTTAAGATAGCCTAGGTTGATTATTTAAAGAGTTTATACCTATATGAGATTGATGTAGTTCAATCCATGATGTAGTTTTGCAATCCATTTGTTCTTGAATGTAATTCAGGTAGGTACAGTATATTTGTAACCAAAATGAGTTATACATGTACACGTAAATAACAACAAAGGTTAATTAATACATTTATAATCTACATGACTTAACTTTAAGTCCATGAATGTGGAAACAACTTTGGTCAACAAGTCGGATATTAACAGTTTGTTTTCTTTTTTGTAAGGTTTTACTCAACCATCATCAGATAACTATGAACTTCCAGCAAACAGGTCACCAATTGAAAAAATACAGAGCTTTCTTTCTACAGCACAGGAAAACTGGTGAGTGAAGTCTTATATCACCATATGTTGAACTCAGTAACACATCTCGGAGTGTGTTCAAATACCATTGTAATATAGCAGTGTGTCTGGATGGTATTTGTTGCCTTTTACCTCCATTTATATACTAAACCATTGACCATATTTACATAATGTTTAATTTTTTTCACACACTGAGACATTTTGACGTTCACTTGTTTAGGAGATGTATTTTATTGATTGCAGTTGATGAACATGATTACTTATACATTCAAAATTGTTTAAAAAACAATTAAATTCCACCCAGTTAAAGGTAAGGTACATGTACATATACAAAAGCAGTCATTCAAAAATCTTCAAAAGGTCAAATTGTAATGTGAAACTTACATGGTGTAAAGCTGATGATCATTCTTCCCAAGAAATATTATTTGTTTGAGGTGCTTTGTTTGAATTGCCAGTTTGAAATTTGCAAAGTGTGATCTTTACCACGTTGATGTACATGTAGTAAGCATACTCGTTTTGCTACTATTCAATGTTGTACCTTCTCTTTACGATATTATCGTAAAGAGAAGGTACAACATTGAAAATAGTATAGTTTTTCCCGGCCAAGTTAGTCAATTTAGCATTCAAATTTGTTTTCGTGCATTCGTATTAAAACGATTTTGCTAATCCGGTTGCTACCACAGTTCGAATTAAGATTTCAGGCATTCAATTTCGTTTTCAGACATTAACCCTAACTCCCAAGGCCCATTTGCTTACACTAAACCTGAATCCTCAAATCCTTCAGTAGTAAAGCAAGCACATGACATGTACATGTATGCACACATGTGTTTCTAATCTGTGATACATGTACATGGCCAGGGACTCTCCCTGCATGCATGGAGCAATAAACAGTGTCCACTGACCCAAGCACTGACCTTGCAATCACGACAACAATCGTTGATGTACATGTACCATGGAAAGGCAAGTATGCCTAATAACCTCAATCATCCAAAATCATGCCTAATAACCTCAATCATCCAAAATTTTGTATTTGCGTCATTCATTTTAGAGGTGCACATCCGTCATTCAATTTCGCCAGACTGGCTTGAATGAGGATTTGCACTCGAGTTTCATTTTCAGTTTTGTTTACAATCAATTTTGTTTATTCAGCCATAAACATATATCACGATATGCAAAAACATTAATTCTATCACCGTGGACAAATGGATTAAAACTATTCCAAGAAGTGCGAAGAATGAGAATGACGACTGATTATAAAGATTCAGACTTTGTCAAACTTGGCACTAAAGGAAGAAAAATTATACTTAAAAATATAGAGAGTTGTGCATATGAATATTTAACGCTGGATGTAAAAAAAATATATATATATAAAAATATATACAAATATATAAATATATAAATAAAATTACAAATTAAATCAGGAGGGTGGCCTTAGCTTTCGATCCAAACCGGACCTTCATCAGAGGCTTTGACAAAGTACAAACATAAAAAACACATCCATTTATAGGGAAAAGGGAAAGCAAAGGATCATGGGGCGGGATCCAAAAAAGCGGGAAAATAGTAGCCAATTAAAGATAAGCATCAGTCTAGAAAAGCCAATAGGAGTATCAGAAGTGAACAAAGGAGGGATTATTGAGCCACACAATAAGTAGGCATGGCAGCTTGTGGTAAAGCTAGGTAAATATAAAATAATAATAATAATATAATAATAATAATAATATATAAATATAAATATAAATATAATTATAAATATAAATATAAATTATAAATATAAATTATAAATTATAAATATATATATATATATATATATATATATATATATATATATATATATATATATATATATATATATATCCCCCACGCTGATGGCCTACTAGCGCTACGTCATTTTCTTGACTGCCGTCCTGACTGTGACCCCCCACTAGAACCCTCCTCAGGCTTGCTGAACTTGTCCTCACCCTTAACAATTTTACATTTAATGGTAAGCACTACCTACAGACCACTGGCGTTGCTGTGGGCACACGTATGGGTCCCAGTTATGCATGTTTATTTGTTGGCTTTCTCGAGGAGAAGTTGTCAAATTTTCCCGGGCCCAAACCATTGCTGTACAAACGTTACATTGATGACATCTTCGGTGCCATTTCTGGTTCTAAGGAAGATGTCCAGGCATTCATCGAGTATGCCGATAACCTTCACCCAGCCCTGCACTTCACCTCTGATATTTCCATTGACACCATCACCTTCCTCGACATCAACATGTCTATCAATGGAAACTCTCTCACTACATCGGTCCACTACAAGCCTACTGATTCCCACAGCTACCTGCATTATGAGTCGTCACACCCCAAGAAATGTAAAGATGCCATCCCATACAGCCAATTCCTCCGCCTCCGTCGAATTTGCAGCGAGGACGTTGAGTTTAATCACCGTGGTATAGAAATGAAGGGTTTCTTCAAACAACGTGGATACCCACCTTATGTTACTGATGCCGCTCTTCGCAGAGTATCATCAGTCACCCGCAATGCCGCCATGAAGCAAGCCCCTCCCAAGCAACGGCGGATCTAGGCCCAAAGTTTAGGGGGGGGCCAAATGCTCAGTGGAGGGGCGTATTTGCGAGCGCAAAACGTTTCTGGTGGGGTTTGTTTGTTTTGTGGGTCTAGACGACAATACTTGATTTAGTATGAAATTTCAGTGATAAGCTTTGGATTTGAACCCGCAACCTTGTGATTGTAGGCTAGGTCCTGTTGGGAGGGGCTCATTTTTTTCTGTAAAAGTTTCCATTGACACTTTCCTTTCCTATAGCTACGTGCACAGGAGCTAGCCGGCTCCACTGGGGTGTGGCGTTGTATGATTATGACAAACTTACGCTGCTAATCGTGTGCAAGTTGTAAAAGTTATTAATGCAAATTAATGTTTAAATAAAGCCGCCTGAAATAATCCATTGATGACACAGAACTCTGGAATTAACGGCAGTTATTATTGATCAAAATTGATCCTTTCTACAAAAGGGTAGATTTTCAGAAAAACAATCATTGACATGTTTTAAGATATGGCCACTCATCTGGGTTAGGCTGGTGCCCGCATGGAGTCCCCAGAGTGTTATGGTATGTACATACATTATTGTGTAATCTACACAGTGCTGCAAAAACAGCCCACTGTATTTTACGTTGATACTTACTGCTCATATGACGATGGAAGACAGATCTTTCAAGTCACTGCTCCTGCTCGTACTCACAAGATTGAAATGCGTTTTATGCACGCGATGTTCGCGCCAAGTCTAAACGTAGGCCTACATTGCGGACGTTGCATGGCTCACCTAATATCCAGGAAACCCCACACAACCAGTCGCGTGTGCATAAGCCATGCATACAATCACCGTGTACGCCTCGTCTAATGCAGCTTGGCTTAACTGCACAAACTACCATTGCAAATTTTGTGGCAATGTTGGATCGTGAGTAGGATTATGAACACATTCATGTAGCCAATCAGTGTGTTGTAATTTGCATACTTTAACAAAAGCTGAACGTATAAGCAAGACTTAGCTGCACGAGGGGGCGTAAAGTTGTGGGGTTTTGTTTTGTCTCTCTTTTCCCCCTTTTTTTTCTTCTTTTCTTTTCTTTTCTTTTCTTTTCTTTTTTTTTTTTTGGGGGGGGGCGTACAGCTTCGTTTTTTTGGGGGGGGCCATGGCCCCCGTTGGCCCCCCCCCTGGATCCGCCGTTGCTCCCAAGCAGCAAGATCGTATCCCTCTTGTCCTGACCTACCACCCGCTCAACATGGCAGCACAGACAACGGCCCCTTCAATACTGTTCCCTGCAAGCGTCCAAGATGCAAAACTTGCACACATGTTGATGAGACATCCTCCATCACTGGTCCTCGTGGCCATTTCAACATCCGCGGCAACTACAATTGTACCACTACTAATCTTGTTTATTGTATCTCGTGTACTCGCTGTGGCATGTTGTACATTGGCGAAACTAAGCGCCGACTGGCCGACCGTTTCACGGAGCATCTCCGAAGCGTTCGGTTGAAACAACCTGGTCTGGCTGTCGCCCAACACTTCAACGCGCCATCACACTCCACAAAGGACATGAGCGTCTTCGTGTAATGTTCAAACTGGGCACGCTCCACCCTGACGGGATGAACGTGGAGTTCACCGCGTTTGTTCTACCCGCGGTTCATCACAACAAGCCTTAATTCCCCTGATGAAGGTGCATCGCACCGAAAGCTCGGGTATAACTATCCGGTGAGCACTGTTTCACCTTTACTATTCACATTTTATATATATATATGTATATGTATATGTATATATATATATATATATATGTATATGTATATATATATATACATGTATATATATATGTATATGTATATATACATGTATATATATATGTATATGTATATATACATGTATATATATAACTCTCTTTTCACCTATAGGGCGACCGCTCCATAGAAACGTGCACAAAATTCCCTCTTACCTTTCCCTTTTTTTATATATCCTCCAACCGTCCAAAACTCTGGAAATAAGATGTTTACACTAATTAGAGGCTAAGGAAGCGATGATTTTTAGACTTTATGACAAAATTATGACTTTAAAGGGTAGCTGAGCGTTAAGGCGACCGGCAACGGTCGCCTTAACGCAGAGAAATAGCAATTTCTATAGAAGTCGGTCGCCCTATGTCCGAACAAGTAAACATATATATATGTATATATGTATATGTATATGTATATATATGTATATATATACATGTATGTATATATTTGTTGTAGCTTTTTTGCCTTATAGTTGCATTCAATGCATGCATGCGAGCCCACCTTATACATTGTCGGACTAAAAAGTCTGACTAAAACCACAGGGATAGCAAAATGCTTGGGCCAAAGTACCAAAGGCAACTTTTTATTTGTTGCTCTCACATTATACACATTTGATAACTATTTTGCAACATTAAAAATGTGGCAATGTTGCAACCTTTCTAATGTTAATATATCCTATGTTCGATCGATTTTGTATGTAAGAAATTGCTTAAATATCACAAACTGTGACTGTGTGGACCGTAGCTTTTGATACAGAGTTGATCGAATTGATAATGATCGCGTTAAATTCGCGGCTATTATCGCTATGGTTAATTGGCCCAATTTCCGGACAACAAAATGGCCCTTGCACATCTTTTTGTAAATATACAAATGAATGGGTACAATGAATAAAAGGACAGCCTCACGTTTTTACTACTGAAATTATGGAAAATACTAATTTTTGGCTTCAGAAACACCGATTTTGATCGGTGAAGGTTGGCAGCTCTGCACTTACCAATGAGTGAAGCAATTGTAACTATGAAATTGAAAAATGGAAAACCACCTGTGAATTTCATTGCACAAATGTCACAAATGCTTGGCCAATTACGAATTTGAATGACTGTATGCCACAGGAAACTTAGGTGAAATTGAATGCTTTTGGTGAGTTTTTTTTAATTGGATGCATGACATGATATGAAATTGAATGATCGTTTAAGCAAATTGAATGATGATTTTGAGCAGCAATCGGTTTTGTGCAAAAGTGATCAACGCTGCGTTGAAATTGGCTGCTAAATTGACGAACTTGACCAGGAAAACCTTTGTAATGGGATAAAATAAAAACTATACACTATTGGTATCAAACACAGGAATTATTATGCCAGAGGTGCTCTCATTTAAAATAATGAAATTTGATCACAATAATAGTGAAGATAAAAAGGTATAAATTCTATTGGAAAGAACACTGCTTGTGTATATACAACCTAATGTGACAAATTGTAATTTAAATGTTACTCCTTTCTCTGAAACAAATGGAGCCAATAGATCTGCAGTAGGTTCATTTCTTTACTATTACTTGATTTTCACAAAGAATAAATCTACACTTTTAAAAAGTGTGTATTGTGTGTAGTGTGTATAGAGGAGTTTGCCATTGCAGCAAATAAAGTGTGTATTGTGTGTAGTGTGTATAGAGGAGATTGCCATTGCAGCAAATAAAGTGTGTAGTGTGTGTAGTGTGTGTAGTGTGTAGAGAGGAGATTGCCATTACAGCAAATAAAGTGTGTATTGTGTGTAGTGTGTAGAGAGGAGATTGCCATTGCAGCAAATAAAGTGTGTGTAGTGTGTAGAGAGGAGATTGTCATTGCAGCAAATAAAGTGTGTATTGTGTGTAGTGTGTAGAGAAGAGATTGCCATTGCAGCAAATAAAGTGGGTATTGTGTGTAGAGAGGAGATTGCCATTACAGCAAATAAAGTGTGTATTGTGTGTAGTGTGTATAGAGGAGTTTGCCATTGCAGCAAATAAAGTGTGTATTGTGTGTAGTGTGTAGAGAGGAGATTGCCATTGCAGCAAATAAAGTGTGTATTGTGTGTAGTGTGTAGAGAGGAGATTGTCATTGCAGAAAATAAAGTGTGTATTGTGTGTAGTGTAGAGAGGAGATTGTCATTGCAGCAAATAAAGTGTGTATTGTGTGTAGTGTGTAGAGAGATTGCCATTGCAGCAAATAAAGTGGGTATTGTGTGTAGTGTGTAGAGAGGAGATTGTCATTGCAGCAAATAAAGTGTGTATTGTGTGTAGAGAGGAGATTGCCATTGCAGCAAATAAAAAGTGTGTATTGTGTGTAGTGTGTATAGAGGAGTTTGCCATTGCAGCAAATAAAGTGTGTATTGTGTGTAGTGTGTAGAGAGGAGATTGCCATTGCAGCAAATAAAGTGTGTATTGTGTGTAGTGTGTAGAGAGGAGATTGCCATTGCAGCAAATAAAAAGTGTGTATTGTGTGTAGTGTGTAGAGAGGAGATTGCCATTGCAGCAAATAAAGTGTGTATTGTGTGTAGTGTGTATAGAGGAGTTTGCCATTGCAGCAAATAAAGTGTGTATTGTGTGTAGTGTGTAGAGAGGAGATTGCCATTACAGCAAATAAAGTGTGTATTGTGTGTGGTGTGTATAGAGGAGTTTGCCATTGCAGCAAATAAAGTGGGTATTGTGTGTAGTGTGTAGAGAGGAGATTGTCATTGCAGCAAATAAAGTGTAGAAAATAAAGTGTGTAGTGTGTAGAGAGGAGATTGCCATTGCAGCAAATAAAACGTGTGTGTAGTGTGTAGAGGAGATTGCCATTGCAGCAAATAAAAAGTGTGTATTGTGTGTAGTGTGTAGAGAGGAGATTGCCATTGCAGAAAATAAAGTGTGTAGTGTGTAGAGAGGAGATTGCCATTGCAGCAAATAAAAAGTGTGTATTGTGTGTAGTGTGTAGAGGAGATTGCCATTGCAGCAAATAAAGTGTGTATTGTGTGTAGTGTGTAGAGAGGAGATTGCCATTGCAGCAAATAAAAAGTGTGTATTGTGTATAGTGTGTAGAGAGGAGATTGCCATTGCAGCAAATAAAAAGTGTGTATTGTGTGTAGAGAGGAGATTACCATTGCAGCAAATAAAAAGTGTGTATTGTGTGTAGAGAGGAGATTGCCATTGCAGCAAATAAAGTGTGTATTGTGTGTAGTGTGTAGAGAGGAGATTGCCATTGCAGCAAATAAAAAGTGTGTATTGTGTGTAGTGTGTAGAGAGGAGATTGCCATTGCAGCAAATAAAGTGTGTATTGTGTGTAGTGTGTAGAGAGGAGATTGCCATTGCAGCAAATAAAAAGTGTGTATTGTGTATAGTGTGTAGAGAGGAGATTGCCATTGCAGCAAATAAAAAGTGTGTATTGTGTGTAGAGAGGAGATTACCATTGCAGCAAATAAAAAGTGTGTATTGTGTGTAGAGAGGAGATTGCCATTGCAGCAAATAAAAAGTGTGTATTGTGTGTAGTGTGTAGAGGAGATTGCCATTGCAGCAAATAAAAAGTGTGTATTGTGTGTAGAGAGGAGATTACCATTGCAGCAAATAAAAAGTGTGTATTGTGTGTAGAGAGGAGATTGCCATTGCAGCAAATAAAAAGTGTGTATTGTGTGTAGAGAGGAGATTACCATTGCAGCAAATAAAAAGTGTGTATTGTGTGTAGAGAGGAGATTGCCATTGCAGCAAATCTACAAACTGTGCTATTAAGACACCATAATTATATGCAAAATAAATGTTATTGGCCTTATGTTTCGAACCTATCATGTTCTTTCTCAAAGGCAAAGTGAGACAGAATATAACTTTAGAAGAAGTTTATAGTCGTTTGTGAAATGAACACAAAAGAAGAAGTTATAAAAAACAGTTGGGTACTGTTCATGGGACCAGACAAAAGTAGGATTAAGTATGAATAGAAGTACCTGGAGTTTTTGGCTGGAAGAAGAGATTATGAGATTAGTGAAAAGCAATGAGTCATACAGGGAAAATGAAACAGACAAATAAACTAACAAGCAAAAATTCAGACTTCTTCTTACTCTTATGTTTATGTATGTATGTTGTTTATATTCTGTCTCACTTTGCCTTCAAGAAAGAACCTGCTAGTTTTGAAATGTAAGACCAATAACATTTATTTTGCATTTATACTACAGGTCCTTTAGGTTGGTAAGCAGTTTCCAACAGCTAATTCTCTATTTATTTCTTAATATTATGGATTAATCCCAACAGTCATTTTCTAATTGGACAGCTAGACACCGTGACTATCTTTACCGTGAAAACGATATGAAAGGTCATTTTGCCGTGAAATATTTAGCTCAGGGCATTTTCAGGACAAGTTCACGGAAATGATAATCGTGGAAATGGCGTGAATTGTGAATATCATTCGCCGTGAAAATACTGTGTAATCACCGTACACCTCTCCATGCAGCTCACTCCACTAGCTGAGATAATCCTCTGCTCCATTGTTGACCCTTTTGTATCCATCCATAATCCCCATGAATGGATACTTATTGAACTGAGATATAACTGTTTCTGTTAGCTAAGAAGTATAAACAGTTATTTTGACGTTCTAATTGGATTATGGGTTACCTGACTGAGCATGTGCATATACATGTAGGCCTATACTACACTTTTTATTTACAAATCTTAATCTACTGGGCCATAATTTTCTCATTTTTAAATACACTAGAATCGGGAAATTTTACTCATAAAGATTTATAAACACGAAAAAACTCGAAAGGGAATTCCTCACAGAGATCTCAGTAACACAGTATTGTACAATTTGTATACATGTAC
This sequence comes from Zoroaster sp. YZ-2022, assembly GCA_029582265.1. Taxonomy (NCBI): domain Eukaryota; kingdom Metazoa; phylum Echinodermata; class Asteroidea; order Forcipulatida; family Zoroasteridae; genus Zoroaster; species Zoroaster sp. YZ-2022. Next base: position 11,699,553 of record CM055821.1, on the reverse strand, counting down.
ATTACATATACATATACATGTACATATACATTACATATACATATACATTACATATACATGTACACATACTTACATGTACATACAATGTACATGTACCACGTACGACCCAGTAGTGCTGAAAATTGTGGGCATTGTGCATATGTACAGTTTGAGGATCACGTGCCTATTTCTGAGCATCGTGATTGGATTGCTTTGCATAGTAGCAAATTTATATTGTTGTTATTGGCTGTTCGATTGCTCATGAATAATGTTTGTTATGTTGCATCTTCATTTTTATACAAACGTTGGCGCTCTGTAATTAGTAAATGGACAATATAATATGTTGACTGTGCCGAACTGAGGTATGTTGCGGGCCAAACGGGTACTAAAAATAGGACTTAAAATAACAATTCATCCATCGGGGTTCCTAATTATCACGGGAAACGTATTGTTTCAAAAACAGATGATTTTATAAAAACCGCAGTTTTATTTTTGAAAACTGCGAATTTGGCAGTATTTCGGTTTAGTTAAAATCCCTCAGTTCAGTGTCGGTTTTAAAAAAAACGTGACTACTCGGTTAGTTTAATGAATGACACAGGAGACTGTTATGAATAACAATAGGAGTTTAGACATTATTTTTTTCCGTGAAATTGCAGTGTTATTGCCGTGGATAAAGTTTGTCATATGCCTGGAGTGTGTAAATACCGTGAATTTGCCCTTACCATAAATTTTCACGGCAAAATGACCTTTCATATCGTTTTCACGGTAAAGATAGTCACAGTGAGAGGACACTTAGTCAGAAACCATATCATGTGTAGCTGCCTTACGAAGGTACAAACAAGGGGATCAGTCATAGGTGATAATTTCTAAGCATGTGAATTATCATATATCAACAAACATGAGAAAAACCTTGGTTTCTATATTCCTTACATGGCATTACACTGTAATTTCACTCCAAGTGAAATAAGTGATGGGATGTTGTATTTACATGTACGATGTAAAATATTACTTACATGAATTGATGGTTTATTGGATTTCCATGGCAGGTACCCTTTTGGTGAGAAAGATATGTTCATACAACATGTCACACAACATGTTATGTTCTTACTGGAAATATTTCTTTTCTTGCACACTATTAACCAAAATATGTGTTTGTCTTTGTAGTTGCCACGTCTTGGCGAGTGCATTTGACAACATGGGATATGAGTTGTACATCTCTCATGACTTCATCAGGCAACTTGTGGGCTCAATCTTTGTGATTGTAAACCATGCATCAGACAACAGACTCAGACCAGTCATTCATATCCTTTTTGTTTCCAAAGTACTAATTTGGAAAGTTAGTTTTGATTACTTTGTAGGATTCCGTACTTTAAGCAGTAATAGTATCCAGACCACACACTCACGTGCAACAGTGTGGCCAGCATTGTCTAACTGTTTGCATAAATTGTCAAAAACATGAATGCTTTAAAAAGTAAAGCAACTGAGGGCATGCAATGAAAGTGTTTTCATGATTGTTTCCCAGTACATGATTGTCAATAGACCAATTTATAAAAAAAAAATTAAAAAATTAAAAAAACATAGCAGGTAATGCATGTTTTGGCAGTTAGTTTTTGCTGCGAGAGGTTTATAATGTCCAATATGCCTGTGTGCTACCACAAGCACTACTGACAAGGTGAAAGAATTTCACCAACCTATAAGGTAAAAGATGATGATTTTTCTAACTTTCTGGCTGGAATCAATAAGCCAGACAAGATGGTTTCTATCAACACCATCCCAGAGTGGTCTGTTTAATAATTATTTATTTCAACAAATTTTAAGGGAGAAACGGCTTTCTTTGGTTTCATTAAGATTTGTTTAAAAAGATATAAACTTCACAAACAACACATGTTCTCTGATCTGGCACTGGCATAACAGGGAGTTGTCTGGTAGAGGGGAGACTTGGGGGACCTAGATTTTCAGGTGGGTTGAATGTGTTCACTCACATGGTTGAGCCCTGCCTCAAGCCAGTGGGCCACCTTGCACAATTTCTGTCAGCTGTACAGGAGACTCTTCGTCCCCTGAGGGTCCTCCATCCTCTACCCTTTCGTTGTCCAGAGCACTGAAGGTAGCGAACCTAGCACAAGGCAAATCTGGACAGACCTCGCCTTGGGTTGACCTTAGCCATCTTTTATATGTGACCCACTTTGCGAAAAAGGGTATTAACCCTAACTCCCTAGGCATTGTACTAAAACAATAAAAATCCTTCAAAATCCTCCAACTGGCTTTGTTGTCTAGGGAGTTAGGTTAGGGGACGCTATGCTATTACCCATAAAGGGCTGTTCTATGTGGAGAGGGTGAAAAAAAAATTCACAACGTGATTTTTTTGTTGTTGGCTTCTATTATATCAATACTTTCATAATTTATTTACAGAAATATTATTATTGATGAGTAAAGATGAAAAAACAAAAGTTTAAATTTTACACATTATGCAAATTAGCAAAAATATTTCAAAAAATACTTCAAGATGCTTGATAATTCAAATTTATATTGCACAAGCATTCCTAAAGGAGCTCAAAAGGAACATAACTGTTGCTATGGGCATTCAAGAGTTTCTTCTAAGCTCATTTCTTTTTCCACTTGCTGTGTTTAAAGGGCTGTATCTCTGAAGGCACTTCCGTTAATTTGTACAATATGAATATGCAAAAATCAGTATATCTCCAGAATGCAAAATGCCACAGGGTTCAAGCTTATAATGTAACCAATTCAGCTATTTATGTAACTCAATTTTTAAATTTTGTCCCATAATACCCATTTTTGTGGAGCCGGTCACATATACTTTAGTGGATCCGTCATGCCCAGAGACAGTTGACAGTAGTTGTGTTGCAGCACGTTACTTCAGCGCTAATCTAATCAGGTAGCCAGGGCCATGCTCTCTTAAGGCAGCATGCTTTTGATGATCATCTAGACGGAAGATTTTACAGCCTCAAGTAAAATTCGAGCAGACTGATTCCATGTCAAAAAGTGGATGTTGCAGCAGTTCTGTTACAGACAAGTCATCTTCAAAATGTTGGTTCCCAGTTGAAGGTCCCTCACACAGGACAGTTGGATACTCCAATCAGTGGTTGGTTATCAAATACAATTTATAAGAATTTTGTTTCAGTTACAGCACTGAGTGCCAGTAATGCACATGAACTCCCAGTCTCAAGTAGAGATTGTTCAAAAAGAGGTTAAAAAGTTATTGAACAAAGGGGCATTCACTGTGGAGGATCCAGTGGATGGCCAGTTTATTTTGTCTTGGTTCTTAATCCCCAATAATAAATCTGCCAATAATAAATCTGTGTTCTCTGAACAATTTGTAAAGTATCAAACTTAAAGATGGAAGGTATAAGGTTAATAAAAGATCTACTAACTCATCAAATGTATCTTCATTTCATGTGGAAGAACAAACTTTCCAATTTGTGTACCTTCCGTTCGGGCTGTCAAGTGCCCCCTGAACGTTGACAAAAATTCTCAACCCAGTGGTGGCACATCTTCGAGAGAAGGGAGTTTGATGTGTATTCTATTTAGACCATTGTTACGGTCCAGTAATGAATATACATGTATTGTGTTAAAACCCGCTCAATCATTAAACATACATGTATGTGCATGTAGATGTAGTACACGTTTATGCCAGAATATTGAATAATAACTCATTGTAGTATTTTATATTTATACTCAACCTACGCTACTAAATACTTCTACAAAGGCATGGTAAATGACAAACCAACAAGTATGTGTAGAGACACTGTAGCTACCGTGTCGGTAGTTCACCCACATCTCATCTGGGATGCAGCATTGCTAGAGAACGTGGAAATTGTTCAACTCGCCAGTGGTATGGTATGATGAAGTGCCAAAGGCGCGTGTAACTCTGCACATTGGGGAGAATAAGGTGGAATCTGATGTTCTAGTGATGCACTACCCATGTGATGTGTTACTTGGTAACAATCTAGAACATTTGTGTGGAGCAGTGGTAAACCAGAGCTGAATCTCGACGTCAACGTATATCCAAGGAAGAGGCAGATAAAGAGAAACACAAACTCAATCCCAAATCCACAAACATTGCAGTTGAACCAGGAAAATCATCTGAGAAAAATGGAAATCTACGTGTAGTTGGTGATTGTACAATGTAAGCTTAACCCTAATGTAATTCTGAGAAGTTGGAAGATGGACAGAAAAAAGATTCATCTCTCGCTTGTGCCTGGGAATATGTGGTACCTTATACACAGAACTTTATAATAGGCTTGGGTGATGACACGATAATATCGAATATCGCGATTTTTTTTTTTTTTTTACTCGATTATGATATCGAGAACTTTTTAAATCATTGAGATATCGGCGGATCGCAATGAAAAAAATATATCGCGATTAAACAATATCCTCGATTGTCAGTTGGGTCAGAAATTCCATAGAAAAACTTTGAGAAGTCTTTTCAGCTTTCGTGAGAAACGAAATCGACTGTCAGATCACAAAGGAGCCGTCTGACAGGGTGTTGTTTAATAACCACAGCCACTCAAAGAAATCTATTGAGAGTGATTAAGTGTTGGGGATTGAATGGGGTATTTGATCCAACAATGGGTAGACAATGTTTACGTCTCACTGTCTATCCATGGTGGTCTGTGACTCTGGCTGGCGCACCACAGGCGAGTACATTATATTTAAATATATGCATATTAAAATATATGCAGAATATGGGCGTTACCTTAAAAATCTAGTCGTGAATTAAATCAAAGTGTGCATGGATCGGCAGCGGCTCGATTAGGACACTATTCTATTATACCATACTGGGACTCTTGTATAGTGTGACAAAACACATACACGTACTCTAGATAAACCATGCAACGTTTATTTAAAATAGTGTGACTACAATCCACATTTTCTGAAGTGCAAATGACGTTCACAATCACATGGTTTTATTCTCCACGGTACTATATGCAGGAATAAACCTAGTCACGTGTTTATACTATGACCCCATCACGTGGAACGCGAATCACGTGAACTCGGGCTGATGATTTGATTGGGACGCACGACGCAGTAACCATCCCACATAATTATTATGCAAACGATTTGCCAATGGCGATGGGTGCGTTTTTGCGACCGTAACCAGAAACATGTTTGGGCTTTGGTCATTGGTTAAGCATTTTTGCAAGTTCGGTTGTGCTGCAGTTACGTTTAGTTTCAAGATGGCGGATTGTAAAAAGTGTTAAAACATGATTAAATGATTGTTCATATACCAGTATATTTTTCAAGTTACTAGCACTCACGAGTAAGTTCTATTTTGAGAAACGTTGATGATTGAACATGTCACAAACTGAAAACAATTGTCTGGTTACGTTCGCATTTTCGCGTAGCTGTGCCGTTTTGTTTCTGGTTAGGGTAGCGAAAACCCACCCCATATGTTGCACTCGTGAATGGTGCAATTGCACGTGTCTCTCAGGTAAGCACTGGCAATTTATTGTGATGCTTGTAGATGGGTACATCCTTGTCATTACCGGCTCTAAAGTACTCATGCGTGAAAAACAAAAAAAATCCCGATAATATCGAATATCGTGGATGAAAAAAATCGATATCGCCCAAGCCTACTTTATAACCACACCTGCTGCTATTTCGTGAAAGACAAACTCTTATATCGCAAATAGCAAGTTGGTGCTCACCCTGAGTTAATCCAACACCAGATTGTCGTGTTGGTCAAGTTTAGAGTATCGGTCCTGAAGTTGTCACATGAAGTGCCACTTTGTGATGTGAAGAAATGGTGTTGGAGTTGTGCAAACCGTCAGAAGTCTGCAAGTTTATTTCAGAACGAGCCAAACTAATAATGACACCGACAATCGGCGAACCATTCTACCATTCTACATTGTTGGTCCACTCAACTTGAGTAACAGGAGAAATCGATGCGTACTCATCATCGTCGACCATGCGTCGCATTTCCCTGAGGCCATTCCGATACAGACATGAAGGCAACAACCACCATGAGGGTTATGGTTGAATTCTTCTGTAAAGATGGAGTTCCATGGAATTTCATGGGTGAGGTGATGCAGCAGATGCACATCGTAACTTCTGTTAACCATCCCCAGACAAATGGAACCCTGAAGGCAATGCTATGTCACTTGTGTGGTGGAGTGAGCCATCATTTTCAATGGATCTCATCTCAATTAGGATCCGGAGAAGCTCATCTATGGCAGTGTTGTCTATGTTTGATTGACAGCAGAGGACGGAGTTGAAGTGAGATGCCCAGCACTTGAGAATGGTAGCTTTGTTGGTGATCAAGGTGGTGTTGCCCTCGGAGCGGATAGGTGTCATCCCACTTCCTCAGTGTGGACCGCAGATGGCTTTTAAACCATTAACAAAACTTTTCATCTCTTTGCGGTCCGCAGCTACCTCATGAGATTTTGAAGCCACCAGTTGTCCTTCATCTGCCTTAGCTTGTTTTGTGCATCCTTTCTTGCATGTTGATATGCAAGCCTTTGGGATGATCACTTTCTTTGGGATGATCACTGATCCATGAGAGGTGCGCTGAATGCATCTTGTCAAGCAGCAGTTTAACTGTACCATCATTGTTGTCAAAGCAATCCTGGTTCTTACGCTTCAAAAACCCGAGAACAGATGATGCACAGCTGCAGATTGAATTTCTTAGAACCTGCCATATGTTTTCTACATTCTCTGTTGCTGGAGTCTGTTGGCTGAGACTGGAGTCGAGACTGGCTTGGAACTGGGATTTTACCTCTGCGTAGTTGTGCTTGCTCACATCAACTTTCTTAATGGGCTTGCTACGGTGTCTTTGTTGCCTTAGGGCGTCAATTGATTCGCCCAAAGCCATAGCCCCTTCAGCTAGTCAGTCTGCACCACAGGAAAGTACTGCTGGGCCGCTGTGTTTTTGGCACATGCCTTTACCAGACCTTGCAGAACTTGTGTGCCAGTACTGATGTGACAGATTGAGAAAACTACCTTCCTTACGCCTGTTTTGCCTATCGTGACAGTCGACATGAGCAACTGGGTTTCAGCCCTTTCGAGTTGTTATACGGACATGAAGGTAGAGGACCCTCACTTTGGCTTATAGACAGATGACTTACAAGCAGGAGGTTCAAAACAAGGTTGTTGACTACATCTTAAATCATGCAGACAAGACGAACCGCATCATGGAGACAAAGCAGAAGGATGAAGCAAGCAAAACCAAGACCAAACACTGGTACAATCAGAAGGCTTGCGATGTTGAGTATACTGAAGGAGATGAGGTACTAGTCTTGCTTCCTAATTCTGTGAATAAGCTGCTAGCTGGTTGGCAGGGCCCTACAAAATCACAAAACGTCTTGGAAGAGTCACATACCAGGTCGACACCGGAAGGGTGAGAAAAAGGTATCGAACCTATCACGCCAATCTTTTTCAAAATTGGAATTCATGTGATCTGGTTGAGGGTATAAATATGTGTTTCCAGACTTTAGTGATGAGAAACAAGACAAATGTGATTGGCAACAAGTTTTGAACAAAGACAAGCTCAACGATGAAAAGCAGTGATCTTCTTCAGTCATTTCACAATGACTTCTCACACAATCCAGGCCAGACCAGCATTGCCGAATTTGACATTAAAGTGACAGATAATACACCTATCCTATAGAAGTGTTACACCGTTCTGCACACACAGCGTGAAGCTATGAAGGACGAGCTGAATTCTCTTCTGAAGTTGTGAGTTATTGAGAAAGCCTGTAGCCCTTGGGCTAGTCCGACAATGTTTGTGCCAAAGAAGGGAGGTAAATTACGACTGGTACAAGGTTACGACTAGTACCGCTAACAAAACAGTGTGATTTTTGTTATGCTTATTTCATGCCTCTCATTGACCACATCATTTATAAGGTTGGACAGTCGAAAATTATATCCACTCTCAACCTTACGAAAGGTTACTATCAAAGAGAAAGCAAAACCGAATAGTGCCTTTGTCACAATGTTTGGGCAATTTCAGGATGTTTGGGCAATTTCAGGATGTTTGGGCAATTTCAGGATGTTTGGGCAATTCCAGTTTTATACCAGGATGGCCTTCAATTTCAGAAATGCACCCGCATGCTACCAAAGTATGATAGACACCATACTTGATGGGACTAAGGCAAGCTTTCCTGGATGATGTGATAATCCATAGCGACAGCTGGGATGAACATTTGGTTAAGTTAGATGAGATATTGGGCAGACTCCAGAAGGCTTGATTGACGGCTAATCCAACAAAGTGTCGTATTGTAACAACACAGAAAAAGTCAAACCAAATTGCCATTCCTTGTTCAGATGGACGCATTGGAAAAAGCTGATGGAGCAGAAGCATGAGAGCAGAGAACATCCAATTGCATTCAGGTCCAAAAACTCTCAGAAACACAACAAAAATGGTCAACCATTGAATGTGATCTCTATGCAATTGTATACATACACGAACAGTTCAGGTACTATTTGTATAACACACATTGCATTCCTCTCCCCCACCCCTTGGATCCCAGTCCCAACAGTTCCTGCCTGCACACATCAATGCACTAATCCTCCAGCATCCAGGCATCGTGTGACTTTGTATTAGTCAACCATTTGATTAGAGTTAAAACTAAAGTTTGTGTGAGAAGATGAATCAACTTTTGTATGAGAAGTTGAAACTGATTAATTGACCATTTGAAGGTTTGTAGGAGAAATTACATGAAGAATTTTGTAATTGAACTAAACTAGTATGTGCAAGTATGTGTTTGTTGGTTCTTTTAATTAAGCGCCATTATTGAACTTGGTTACTTGTCTGAAAACAGATTTAGTAATTAAGGAATGTGCACAGATGTGTTAACTGACTCTAAGGCTTGGGAATTGTAAGGCAAGACTACATGCTTTTGATGGTAGCATGAATGTTGAAATGCATTTTACTGACAAATCATGTGCCTAATTTTGGTTAACAGTGAAATAGACAAGTTTATTGGACTGAAAACAGGGTGAGTAGAATGTCACTAGTAAAATGGTTGATCATGATTGGTCGGTTGTGGGAGTTGGAAACATTCTGCATATCTCAGCTCTTGACACTTAAACTAGTCATGTTGGTTGCTCTGGTAACAGCGGAACACTGTTGTGTACACCAGAACTATCAGAAATTTTCCAGACTATTTTTGTCTTTTGGGAAACCTCATCACTCTGTGGTCTCATCCAGTATTGCAAGATGGCTTAAAACAGTCATGGGCAGCAGTGGAGATAGACATTTCCCACTTTAAAAATCAAATTTTAGATTGGTCATCAGCAAGCACATTCAGTAAATTCTACAAATGAGATGTACAAGGTACCCAAGAATTTTGCAGAGCTGCCCTGTCTTCGGCTTAGCTGTGAAATATATACAGTGTGAATCTGACGATTAGAATGAAATATAATTTCTAATTATGTAAAGGACTTGCCTGCCATATAATTGGAATTATATGAGGCCGTAAGAGGAGAGACTCACACTCACTCCCTCGGTACCTCAGAATTTCTTCAGTTTCCCACCTATCTTTGAGTTGGCTTCAGCCAGGCTGGATGCTCTTCTTTGCTATTTTAGATCTACAAAGAGACACTTCAGTGGTTTCATGGTACATGTAGATTTATATACCTTGCGGGCCCTACTAATAATGTTTATGAATGAAGTAAGGGTGGTGCAAACCGTATTACATGGAACAATAATACAGGGTGAGTCTCTCCTCCTATGGCCTCATATAAATGTAATTCAAATTATACATGTATGGAAATTATGCCATACTCATTAAATTCTCACAAAACATTGGATGACATAATATGTGCATATTTCATCAGAATCACAGAATTGTTTTTGGTTTGTTAGGATTTTTTTATGCAACTATCATCAATTAAAATAAAATATTAAAAACAGGCATACATTTTTGGCTTGTGTCCATGTCAGTGATTCGGTTGAGATTTGCATCATAGAAATTAATGAATTTTTTGGTTTGGCATCTATCGTTTTCAGTTTTATAAATGCAAATTGAAGGTCCATTTGTAAGCATATCAAATAACCATTACAATCCAAAGGGGTAGGGGTCTGAATCATACAAGGGGGTAACATTTCCATGATGGTTCTTTTGACACTATACAAAGTTTTACATGTTATTTGTTCAACGTATGCATGATGTGTTTTTGTTCTATTCATTTAGGCTTGACAGGTTTTGTATTGAATTAGTCTCCTTTTTTAGGCACTGTGTATTTTTAAATTGTACTTGTATCTCACTGTAAAGTGCTGTGATACCGTTTGTGTAAGAGCGCTATATAAATGTCTTCATTGTATTGTATTTGAATAGACCTAAAACCTCCTTAACATGACTACGTGTTTTCATGAAATCATTGGTGCAGCATTGTCCTGTAGATTGTCAAGACCAAGTGTTACTACCAGTTTTAAACTGCCTATGTGACTTCATGCTTCAAAGACTGAGTGTTGTATGGGAAGTGGTTAATAAACAACTAGATGCAGGGTATTTAATGATTGATTATTATTATCCCTCAGGCAGGTGCTTAGCCATATTTGACCCCATTTTACCATTAACCCTATCAGGGTTAAAGCGTGGGGGAGAGTTATACTGTGACTTCAATCAAAATATTTTTCAGGCAAACATTTTCTTGGGCTATCTTTTTTTTTAAATTGGCCACTGCCCCTCTGTTGACAAATTTCTGGCAATGTGCCTTCCCCCAGGTCCCTTCCCCCACATCCATGGAAAATATATTGGGTTTCACAAGTGTTGCCAAAGTGCCCCCTAAGAAGTTCTTGCCTCCCCACTGACTATACCACTGAGTCCAATGCAGACTGAAAGCATCAACACTTCAGCAGCCTACTAGTTAAAAAAAAAAAGTTAACCATTGGTTGATTGGTATAGCTGTATTCCATCACATTACCGAATGTTTGCATTGCACATATTGTATCCTACTGGTACCAAACATATTTATGACGTACACATATGGTTCCTCATATGTCACACATTTATTTAAAGGGACAATATCATGATCAACAGGGCATGGATCAAAATGCTAGTTTTAGATAAACTCAGTGACTGAAAATAATACCGACATGAAGGTCATATTACTGTTGCTGCTGCATACGTGAGCCAGTAATTTTCAGTCACTGTATTCATTGATTTCATGTCCTGTTAAAAGTCTGTTATGATCATGACGATACTGTCCTTTAATATTCATGAGCTATCATGCTTGTGAAAAATTTCAAAAAGTCGGTCAAAGTCACAAGTTCTTTTGAAGAATTTTGAAAAGATTTTATTTAATTATTATTTTTTGGGGGGTATTTTACAACCATCTGGAAATAAGATGAAGCATGACTCAACCCCAGGGAGGACCCAGGAGTTTTTTTTTTACCCCACGGTTACCCTGGCGCAGTTTCAAATATAACCTACTTCAAAATCATTAGTTTTGGAAACTGATAAAATCTTCCAAAACTATAAAGTAAAATATGTTTTCGTTGATATTTGATTTTTATAAAATACAACAAAACTTTATAAATACTTGAATACATAAAATCTGTAAAAACAAACAGCTTGAACTTCGACCACGCAATTTATTTAGCGCCTATTTCCTGACCTCGACTGAACTCTCTGACCTTTCACAGTTTATTTACATTATCTGCCCGCCACGTAAACTGGGATGAGCACAACCCGCTTTTGTTTCCCACTAGCTGTTACTCTCCGGGAGATTCTTAATCCCCCTGGGATTCTTAATCCCCGGGGGTTTTACTGCTTACCCCTGCTCCGGAGCAGGGGTGGCTATACCCCCGGGGATGACAATTTACGGGGGTAAAGTGATCCAAGTGTGAAAAGGCTGACCTGGGGACGCCTCCGGGGATTTGACTAGTGTGAAAAGGGCTTTATTTCATTTGTAAGTTACCCTCCAGATGATTATATAACCTTAGGGTACATGAATGATATGTATTTATATATTTCACCACAAAGCTAATAGTATTACTGATGATATTGTGATATGGTTAATACACAGGGAGCAATCAGAGAATAGAGAAGCTAATCAGGAATCTCAAGAGATCCTTGATGAGATGTTCCTTCGTCTTATTACAAGGGATTATCTGGATCTATTGAGTAAGAATGCAATCACATATACAAATATTGAGATATTTTGAAATATATATATTTGTTTTCCATTGTACAAATTAAAGGCGCTCAATATGATTTTATAAAAAAAAGTATACATTACAGCTATCATCATAGTGTAGTTGCAGCACTTAATAATTAAATAAATTAAATAGTCATTTTAAATCAAAACCAGAAATTCTTATTGATGCATCCCCAGCCTCTTACTCAATTCCTTCAAAGACAGTCCCTGCTGCTTCATGTGCTTTGAATAGACAGTCCCTGCTGCTTCATGTGTTCTGATTAGACAGTCTCTGCCGCTTCATGTGCTTTGAATAGACAGTCCCTGCCGCTTCATGTGCTTTGATTAGACAGTCTCTGCCGCTTCATGTGCTTTGAATAGACAGTCTCTGCCGCTTCATGTGCTTTGAATATGTGCACATTTTGAATAAAATACAACATTTGGAAGTGTACATCAGAGGAATGGCCAATTCAGTCATTTACCATTTTCTCATGAATTATCCATAGTAAATCAATACAATTAAATTTCACAAAATAACTTTTTGCACTGACAATGAATGAAAAACTACAAAATCCATGGACTATTAATTTCCACTAGAGTTCGTAGGCATAACCAAATACAATGCATAATAGATATATAGTTGAATGTATAAAGACATACTGTACCTTCACATAGAAAATGAATGTGAAAGAGCAGCTTTTATTCATGAAAGGGCTATTTAGTCATGTACTAACTCAGACAGCAGATAGTCAATAATGCATGTCAGCTATTGCATGTCACTTGTGCTTGCTGTTGCACAACATGTGTGCCTCTAATTTTGTATGTCACACATGCATGTTGGTTAGATAAGCAACTGGACCATAGAGAAGGATTTTCAGACTGGTATGCCTTGAATTTCATTTCACTTCATTTAAAAAAAAAAATTCACAGGTTAATTTAAAAACACAAAGCACATACAAATTCATTAAAACAAAAATAGCACAGTTATCATCAAATATATAAAGAGTGAACAACAGAAAAAGAAACAATAGCCCCAGCAGGCTTTGACATTAAGGATTGAGAGGGCAGGACCACTTGGCCTTGGCTGCCTAAAAATTTCAAGAGGCACCAAGGCCAAGTTTCACATATTATGTTTGTGTACATGTATATGCCAGGTAACTTGTTCCATTTGGTACCTGCCGGTCAATTTGAATGAAAAATCATTTTCATGCCATCTGCTTTGTTTCTTATTAACGAAAACTACATAAAAAATTCACCCATTTTTTTCTAAGAAATATATGTTATTCAACAGCTAAATGGCGAGCAATCAAACCAAAAAGTTGCTTACGATCCACCACCGGATGCCGCCATCATCACTGTTCTCAGTTAGTGCACGCTTTGCGCACAGTCATGGTAGTCACGGCCAGCCAACCCTCAGAACAATTTCTACTGATGAGCTATATTATATAAATCATTTTTCAAGTGTGCTAGCTACTTGAAATTTAAAGATATATACTACCATAAACAAGGAATTATCGTCACAGGGAGTCTCAAAAGGGAATTCCCCATGCATATGCAATACGCTACATAACAAGTACATACATTGGCACATACACAGGCTGAGCTGCAAGTGCATGCAGTGTGTACGTGGTTATTCAGGATCCCAGTATTACGTGCCCATTTCCAGATTTGCATAGTAACATGCTATATTTGTTCTCATTGGCTGTTTGATCAAGTGCTCATGCAACATAATGAACATTTTCATGTTTAAGCCAATACATTAATCCTGTAATATTGTTGCGTACCATATATGTCAATGTGCATAGGCCTACATGAATGTATCGAGATACCGCTCTTCACAAACCTAAGATTTGAATAAATTTTATTAAAATAAATAAATATAATAATCATAATTCAGCTTCAAATAATTAATTCGTTCTCAAAGCCTACATGAAAATATTTTTTGGAACTAAGAAAATGTCAGAAAAACGACTTTGGTCGTGGCAAAAGTTATGTAAATGTAAATCGTGCACACATAAATATTCCCTGAGGGACATACATAGAACTTTCATAAAGTTAAATTTGTTTTTATATCAATTTGTTTTCAATTATCACAATAGTTTTTTTTTTTTTTACTTTTGGAAAGGAAAAATATATTTTAAGGGTTGTATTGTCTCCATTATTGCATGTAGTAGCAATTTGATGTGGATCAATCTTCAATGTTGATTGAGTGTTGGTTGTGGAGTGTTGTGGTGTTGTCAGAATGTGGGTTCGAATCCCGGCCTGGCGGGTCACAACTCTTGTGTCCTTAATTAAGCAAGACACTTAACCATAATTGCAAAGTCCTTCGTATGGGACGTTAAGCTGTAGGTCCCATGAACTAGATTATTAAGGTAATGCACATAAAAGAGCCCAGACACTTATCATGGAAGAGTAGGGGTTTACCCCGGTGTTTCTGGTTCACATAACAAGCGCCCTTGTTTCCTGGGCACCTTTGAAAAACAGTGCTTCACTGAAAGGTCCCCCAGGTTAAATAAGAAATAAATAAATAAATAAATGTTGCACCATGGAGCTCGTTTATAGCAACAAAAAACTCTTGCAAATACAAGGAGCTGATAATCCGCCGCCAACCGAGAATGTAAAAATAGTCTGGTACTGTGTTCTTAGTAATATAAGCTCAACTACGAATGATACGGTTGCCAAGACACATTCTCCACGTAATGCATGTCATCAGCATGTGAAATAAATCCAGTATTGTTTTTATTGTAAGGTGGCGTGTTACTAGATTGGTGATAAAAGTAAACACAATGCATGCTCCAGCAAAATAAATATAAATGAATATTTTTGTTATGGAAACGATGTTACACTTAATGGATCATAATATTAATACTACACTCTGCATGAACATATCCTGAAAAGGACATGTTAGCCAAAGTGGCCATAAAGTAAGGGCATCATGGCAAACCACTGGTACATCACGGTAGTGGCCGCGGTGGCTGCTTTTAAGGTTGAGGCCTGAGCCCCAGACCAAACAAAGATACCCTGTAGGATTGTAAAACAAGGTAAACTTAATCACTCTCCTAATACTTCCATAACAAACATATAAACAACAAATAGTATACATAGGGCAGACAACCATCACAAAAACAGACAAATAAAACAGACATTGACGACCACAAACACGAAACAAGATTTTATAGAAACAAGATTTTAAACAAGTTTTTAAAAAACAAAACACAGATGTAAGCAAAAACATGAAGACTTTCACATGCACTGTGACATTACTAGTGCATGTTGTTAAGTCATTGTAGTTTTTTTTATGTTTTTTTTTACGCAATTCGCCCCACACGAGGCCAATGGCCACTCCAAGGTGGGGGCTACTAAGTCATTGAGTTGTTACAACGACTCCACACTGAAGAAACCAGCCCCTTGCACCGAAACAAGACAAGTTAATAACCAGCCTCTTCACGGTGCGAATAGGACTGGGAGGGGTAACTAGTCCAGAACAAGGCAGTTCTTAAACTGCCTCTGCTGGTTGCTGCTGAACAACAACCAGTGACAGTAGTCATGAAACTTTAAAAGCAGTTTGATATGCAGTTATTGATCTGTATGTTGTTTTATATAACACACACAGATCCTTGTAGTTTGATTGGTGGAACACACATTGAGTGTCATCCACTAGTTTTGCCATTTCACCTTTACTCCAAAATGAGTACACATATAAAATTTATAACAGTACACAATAAAGAGTATATTTGAACATTCTATCTTCCACTCTTATCAAATTTTCAAGGTCTGTATTATTTTATGTGACAAGTTGATATAATTAAGCAATTTGTAACAAATTCTTTTCAGCTACGATATTCAGGAAAAAAGCAGACTATCCAGAGACCACTGCTTCTTTTGTTGAGGGTGATGTTAAGATGGAGATGATGGAATCAGATGCTTTGCCTTCTGGAGATGTAGTTCATAAGGCCACAGAGTCTGAACAACTGAGTGAACTTGGCAAGAAACTATTACGGCAGGAGGTTAGTTTCAGCCTTTTATTAGCTGTATTATCTTATAAGCTGTATTGTTGAAGTGAAGCTTCACCAGTGGTGTAACTATGGGACCAAGGCTTGCGTCTCCCCCGTGTATCCCCCGCTCTAAATTTGGATCCCTTACAAACATAAGGGCCTATAAAAAAAAAAGTATACCTTCAGCCAAAAATAAAGTCTCCGGTTTCTGGTCATCGGTTGGCTTCAACATAGGTGCGGTGATGCGCATTTTTTATTATTTTTTTTCCATATACAAAGTATCATGATGTCACAACTTCATTATGAGATTAAATATATTTACGTTTCTGTCAAAGTAAAAGTATTTGTAAAGTTATAAGTTAGTATGAACTTTGCAAATATGGTTTTCTCTTCCAAAAAGTTTCACGACAAAACTCATCCATGCGACATGATAAGAGGCTATACGGCTGTACATGAACGGCGTGTGACTTGACACAAGACTATATATGCCTCGTGTTCTGTGTGTGCGAAATGGGCTGTACATAATACATAGGGAATATCACTTCAGAATATTTTTTCACTTAAACTTCTGGTTTCAACCAGAGGGAGAGGTCAGATTGGGGTCATGTCTGTGAACGAAATGTGACATAATTCAAGATCTTTAAGATGATGCAAAGATTGTGAAAATATCTTGTGTGGTTCATGAGATGATTTTTTTGAAACTATGAACTTTGATTTAGTGTAATTTGATATCTGATGATGACCTCACCATGACGTCACAACTTAGCATACAACTGCATGTTAAGGTCTAAGTATCAGCTTCAACATCGGTGCGGTGACGCTTTTTTATTTTTTTGGGGGTCATGTCTGTGAACGAAATGTTCCATAATTCAAGATGTTTAAAATGATGCAAAGATTGTGAAAATATCTTCTGTGGTTCATGAGATATGATTTTGTGAAATATTAAACTTTTATTTAGTGTAATTCGATATCTGATGACCTCACCATGACGTCACAACTTAGGATCTAAGTATGTGTTAAGATTTATGGTGCTGTGAACTTTGCAACTATGTATTTTTTGTTAGATAAATCTCACTGAGAAGAAGAAAAAGTAAAAAAATAAATAAAAATACAATTTCAAGAGGTATTCGGTGTACAGCCGAACACCTAACTAAAAATGCTGATGCGCTGGTCTGAGGCGACGCGCACGGAGACCAGAAACCAGAGACTTTTTGGGGGGGCCTTAAGTGCACCCCTGAAAATAAAATTGCGCCTCCAACTGATCCAACCCTAGTTATACCACTAAGCAGTCTCTGGAAAAATATGGGAGATACATGTGCATACCCTTCATATGATGTCATCAACAGAAATATCAGTAAATAGGGTGCCAAAATATACTCAGATTCTGTTTGAAGAATAAAACACAAACCTGTTACCATTTACAGCATACTTACGTGACGCTCACGACCATATTTTGTCAATGACATGTGCAACAATGATTTTTTTCAGCAGGGTGAAAAACAGCAACAAAATTTATTGCTGTTTTTTAAACAATTCATCTGAAATGACTGTTGAAACTCAGGAAGATTTCATAGACGTCTTCGCAAATACCACAGTGCACACACGCAAGCCGATTTGCCTGATGACACAATATTGTCTATCAGTGTACAACCACACTTAATAACAGTTAGCAATGCTTTTCTTCCATTTTTTTGTGTTCAGTTTAATAATGCAACAACGTAGATGATTCACTTACAAACTACACATGTGAAGAGTGATCAGCAGCTAGATCGAGATGCAACTTGCACATATATTTATGAAGTACATGTAGTCTATGATAGGCATTGATGGAAATAACGTGCATAAATTGCAAGTACTCTGTAATTATTATTAGCTGATATTTATTTATTTATTTTATTGTCCTCAACCAACAGCAGTAAACTGTCAATAACAGGATGGGATAAAAAATAAAATGTTTAAAATTATGAAAAATATATAGCAAAGTTCCCAAAAATATCAGTATAAAATTGCACATAATAAAAATGTACAATTGTTTTCTAATAATCACACATTAAAAGTAGACATTCAGAACTGACATAAAGAGCACATCACACATCCCGTGAAGCCTGTTGATGGGCACCCTAATAAGATGAGATATATATATATATATATATATATATATATATATATTGTTTGATGATCGCATAACGCGTGAAACTCGGAGTTACAACTACCAGCGTTCCACTACTTTTACTACAAGTATATATATATATATATATATATATATATATGTCTGATGATCGCAAAAGCGTGAAACTCGGAGTTACTACTACCGTTCCAGCAAGTCTTCATTCCTATATATATATATATATATATATATATATATATATATATATATATATATATATATATATATATATATATGTTCGTGAGCAAAGAAAAATTGGCTGATGCTGGACTCAAACCCGCGACCTCTCGATTACTGTATGAGCGCTCTACCAACTGAGCTAACCAGCCCCTATGTTGGTGGGCGGTCCACTTATGCCAATTATCTATTGCTCTATGGGACCAGGTCAGAGGCCAAACCATATCTGCCGAGTAGCCAGGGAACAAGCCCTGGTCAGATGCAAACAACCCGGGTAACTGCAGTAGCGGGGATCAGACAATTAATGGGACACAAGCCTTTTATGTGGTTGTACACAAAGTAGATTTATATGGAGAAACTGACCTGAAATATTATAAACGGTTCGCGAGCAAAGAAAAATTGGCTGATGCCGGACTCGAACCTGCGACCTCTCGATTACCATACAAGCGCTCTACCAACTGAGCTAACCAGCCCCTATGTTGGTGGGCAGTCCACTTATGCCAATTATCTATTGCTCTATGGGCCAGGTCAGAGGCCAAACCATATCTGCCGAGTAGCCAGGGATCAAGCCCCGGTCAGATGCAAACAACCCGGGTAACGGCAGTAGCGGGGATCACACAATTAACGGGACACAAGCCTTTTATGTGGTTGTACACAAATTAGATTTATATGGAGAAACTGACCTGAAATATTATAAACGGTTCGCGAGCAAAGAAAAATTGGCTGATACCGGACTCGAACCCGCGACCTCTCGATTACCATACGAGCGCTCTACCAACTGAGCTAACCAACCCCTATGTTGGTGGGCGGTCCACTTATGCCAATTATCTATTGCTCTATGGGGCCAGGTCAGAGGCCAAACCATATCTGCCGAGTAGCCAGAGATCAAGCCCCTGTCAGATGCAAACAACCCGGGTAACGGCAGTAGCGGGGATCACACAATTAACGGGACACAAGCCTTTTATGTGGTTGTACACAAAGTAGATTTATATAGAGAAACTAACCTGAGATATTATAAACAGTTCGCGAGCAAAGAAAAATTGGCTGCCGGACTCGAACCCGCGACCTCTCGATTACCGTACGAGCGCTGTACCAACTGAGCTAACCAGCCCCTATGTTGGTGGGCAGTCCACTTATGCCAATTATCTATTGCTCTATGGGGCCAGGTCAGAGGCCAAACCATATCTGCTGAGTAGCCAGGGATCAAGCCCCGGTCAGATGCAAACAACCCGGGTAACGGCAGTAGCGGGGATCACACAAACGGGACACAAGCCTTTTATGTGGTTGTACACAAAGTAGATTTATATGGAGAAACTGACCTGAAATATATAAACGATTCACGAGCAAAGAAAAATTGGCTGATGCCGGACTCGAACTCGCGACCTCTCGAATACCAGACGAGCGCTCTGCCAACTGAGCTAACCAGCCCCTATGTTGGTGGGCGGTCCACTTATGCCAATTATCTATTGCTCTATGGGGCCAGGTCAGAGGCCAAACCATATCTGCTGAGTAGCCAGGGATCAAGGCTCGGTCAGATGCAAACAACCTGGGTAACGGCAGTAGCGGGGATCACACAAACGGGACACAAGCCTTTTATGTGGTTGTACACAAAGTAGATTTATATGGAGAAACTGACCTGAAATATTATATAAACGATTCGCGAGCAAAGAAAAATTGGCTGATGCCGGACTCGAACCCGCGACCTCTCGAATATATATATACATACATATACACACGGGATTAACAAGGATACCCTTAACTATCTGCTCCCACAGGATCTTCGTACGGCCTGTTTCTATCTGCTACCCAAAATACATAAGGCAGGTAACCCGGGTCGCCCCAGTGTGTCAGGTAATGGTAGCCCAACAGAACGTATCTCCGAGTTCGTTGACAGCTACCTTAACCCTCTGGTCTCTCATATCCCTTCATTCATACAGGACACTACAGACTTCCTCCGTAAACTAGATGGTATTAAACATCAAATACCCAATTCTGCCCTCCTTGTCACTCTGGATGTTTCCTCCTTATACACTAACATCCCCCATAGCGAGGTGCCAATTCTCTCAGATCCAACAACCAAACCAGACCCTCTGTGAGACACCTTACAGATCTCATCCGGCACATACTGACCAAAAACAATTTCACTTTCCTAGACAGAAACTTTCTCCAGGTACAAAGTACAGCAATGGGCACTAAGATGGCACCATCATATGCTAATCTGTTTATGTCTGACCTTGAAGACAGATTGCTATCTACTGTACCCCACTGCCCTCTAGTATGGTGGAGATTTATTGATGATATTTTCTCCATTTGGTGTGGCAGCCAAGATAGCCTAGATGAATTCATCAACTACATAAATTCATTCCATTCCACCATGAAGTTCACTGCTAACTACTCTCCTAATAGCGTGAACTTCCTAGACGTCACCATCAACAAATCTCCCCACAGCATCATGACTGATGTCTATTGTAAACCCAGTGACACTCATCAATACCTCCTTTCTGACAGCTGCCACCCTTAGCACTGCAAAGAGGCCATTGCCTACAGTCAAGCCCTCCGTATAAGACGTATCTGTTCCACTGATACATTATACAGGAGACGGTCGTCTGAACTGAGGCAACACCTTGTATCTCGGGGTCATAGCAAACGCAGGGTGCAACTACATGTAGCAATCAACAGGGCCCTCTGTACCCCTCGTAGCACCCTCTTGACTACCCTGGGTAACAAGAAAACCCGTATCAATAGAATTCCCCTGGTCACTACCTATCACCCCAGATTACCCAGACTTTCATCTATTGTAAATGATAAGATGACTATTCTACACTCCTCTGACAGGTTAAGCTCAGCCATCCCTGAGCCCCCTTTGATTGCTTTCCGGCGCCCCCGCAACCTCAGCGATATTTTGGTTTGGGCTAGGCTTCCTAGCACCAACAGTGACCTTAACGTTACTGACCATGAATCACCACAGGGGTGCTCTAATTGTACCCCCCCGAGATGCAAAACCTGTTTTTATCTCAAAGCCACACTACTGGTCTCACCTACACAATCAGAACTAAATCCCAGTGTGACACACCCAATGTTGTATATGTAAGCTCATGTAAAAGATGTGGTATACAATATGTAGGAGAGACAGAGACCAAATTGTGTCTCCGCTTTGGCAACCATGTCTCCTCTGTAAAAACCAAAAAGCCCTACCCTGTAACAAGCCAAATAATAATATTAAGGATGTCACTCATTGTAATTGAAGCCTGCACTGGCGATGACACATATCGCAAACTTAGGGAATCACATTGGATACATCAACTCCTATCCACACACTTCAACCCAAGGGTCTGAACATCAACACGGGTATCAAATAACCCAGTTATTTTTTACTTATATCATTTCTAGTACTAGATTTCATCCACTGCCTTGATATATGTATTTTCTACCATTTACATGTATGATACCTTATCTTTAACGTCATTTCTTTCCCACCTGTCCTCTATTGCCATTATGAGAAATTTAAAACCATTTTGGAAAATGTTTAGGACATTTTTTGATATTAAGAATTTTAAATTTAGCTTTAGAGAATCATTAACTTTTCAGGTCCTTTCAGGGCAAATGCCGATTGGCTGCATATCTTCAATATGGGATGACGGTTAGGAAGAGCATATAATGTACAGTACAGTACAGTACTGATGATGCATGACCAAGGCTCCTCCCAGACAAAGGGCCTCCAATAGTCATATATGGGAACATATACATGTATGTATCATAAGTGAGTTCCACTCATGTACATGTAGGGAATGGTTATCAACTATATGGTTCTTTCTGTATCCATCCTTGAACAGTTTGATGGTGTTATTGCTAAATCTGATATTCACCTGAATTTCTAAATTGAAGTTAAATATTGTGAGGCTTCCTATTGATTTCTGTCAACAGTCTCTGTGCAAAAGCATGGTTGTGTGTATCTACTCTGCATTTACATGGAATGACACTCAGACGTGTATTAAGTCACTCAACATATGCTGGCCAATATTTCAACAGGTAAGACAACCACTGCAGGCGCGTGTCCAGGATTTTCAGCAGGGGGGGGTCTGGCCTGAGACTATCTAAGCGGAGCGCCACCATCGGTTGGCGCGGAGCGTACAAGAAATTTTTTGGTAGAATAAACCCCTCAGATCGCAGGAAATGGCCTCTCCCATCCCCTGATAGTGTATGTATGCATTGAATATTTTGAAGCCACATGGTTTGAAAATTGACTAATTATTAAAAAGGAGACTGAAAATTTGCAGTGGGTTTAGGCAATTTAATTAATGTCAGATCAGCTACCACCATTCATTTCAACCCCAACCCTCCCCCCCACCCCACCCTAAAAAAACCATTCCACGTCTCCCTCTAGACCCACTCACAAAATTATTCTCGCCTATCTAACCAATACCATCTTTTAACATCGTCGCCACACCAGCCTCAATTTATCATTGCAAGAAAATTATTTGATGCCATTTAGTTTATAAAGGTCTCACCCCGGCTATGGATCATAGGCTCGTGTACACATATTATAGGCTGAGGGCGAAGCCCTTTTGCGCGCACCGAAGGTGCACGCGCACAGCGGGGGGCCCAGGGGATTCAAGGCGGGGGGTCAAGAATTGGTATTAACTAATATTTAGAATAATATTCCAAATTTCAGGTGATTAGTGGTGTATTCCTCTAAGAAGAAACTGTGCAGTTTTCTTACTTGCATGATTAGGTACATGTAGCCCACTACTCGTATAATTTAGAGAAAAGTCTGCGTGGTTTCTTCTTAATGAATCGTCGCTAACGCGTCATCGGTATCAATATGGATCCTCCGGTAGGTATTCAGTAGCGCCAGGGCACTCAAACGTCCCTCTCCCATCGTTGACCTTAACCTGCTCTTAATACGACGAACAGCAGAAAACGATCGTTCTGCTTCACAGCTGGTGGCTGGTATCACACATCCGATCTGGAGTAAGGTATGAAGGTTCGGAAGCAGGTCCTTCGAACAACATCTAAGGGCAGTAATGAGAGAATCTGGTGGATTTTCAGAATCTACCCACTTCCCTCGCCAGATTTCGAGCTCAGTGTGTAAGCTCTCAAGACGATCAATATCCGGCTCGTATTCAGAAAGTTTTTCCACAACTGCTGGTATGTCCCTGATCTCCATCTTCGCTATGACCGCCGGTAACAACGAGGTAAACCCTTGCACAACAGCTACTGACTGATCAGAGAATCGATCTGCCATTTGGGTGTTCACATCATCGATGAAAGGTATCACTATGGCTCGTTTAAAGTACTCCTTTGGGTTATCAGCTGGTTGCGTAGCTCTGTAACGGCTTGCTATCGCTCGTCGCATTCCTTCCTCTGTCCCAAGTTTTTCTGCAAGTTTCTTCATCTCTGAATACCACGCTTCAAATCGGTCATCTACTTCTGCCCTCATTCTTTCCATGTCTGCTCGAACAGATGACAGTAAAGAGTATGCTGTCCTGATGCCAAGATCTCTTTGCTGTAGCTTGAGAGTGATTTCCCTCAACGGAGCCAAAACGTTCCTCAGAGTGATGAGGGACACTAGCGTCTCAAACTGTCCGAAGTTTCCAAGTATCCCCTGCGCCCTGTTCTTGGTGTCTCCATCCCACTTCCAATTTTCGTCAATTACTGCTCTGATTTCCGCATCTTGTTGGTATAAATGGGGATTGACAATGATGTCACACGTTGTCATGACAAGTGGCACCATATCGATGAAATTATCGAAAGCCTCAAATCTTTCAACCCATCTTGTCTTGCAGAGTCCCTTAAGTTTCTGCTGCCGTGAATGCTGTCCTTCATCTCTTGAATGAAGAATGACCATGACTTTCTCAAAGAATCCCTGGCGTTTGTGTGATGCACTGAGGAACCAATGTGCCTCGTTAACGGCTGTGACACAGCTGCGAATCTGTGGCAGTTTTGATGCGGATGCAATGACTAAGTTCAACTTGTGACTGTTGCATGGTGTATAAACTGCCCTTGGAACCTCTTTACGGAACAAGCCTTGAACTCCCTGTTTATCAGAAGACATGGCGGATGTGGTGTCGTATGACTGTCCTCGAACATTGGAAGGTTTTAGCCCACATTCAAGAAGTTTTGAACGAATCTCCTGAACTAAATGGGCCGCTGTCCCCCTTTCGGTGTAGGAGAAATCTAGTAAGCCCTCTTGAATATTGACGTCCCCATCGAGATATTCCAGGAATCTTATGCAAAGTGACAGAATATGTTTGTTGGCAATGTCGTCCGTCAGTTCATCTGCAATGATACTGAAAAACGGGCAGCGTTCCTCCGATATGTTTTCTGTAATGGATTCCCGAATGATATCACCCAATATCTCCAATATTTCGTTCTGAATAGTGTTGGAGACGTACGTCGCATTTTTCGGACATGTCTGCAAAAAGGTTTTGAGAACCTCATCCGTTCTCGCACGAAACTCAATCAGAGACTGCAGGTTTCCCTTGTTGATCTCGGGATCAACAGTTGTCGAATTATCCCTGTGCCCACGTAAGGCTAATCCTTGACGTCCCAGGTGTATAATGCAGTCTATGATACTCCCAAGTGCTGCTTTATTTCGGTCATACTGATTTTCTCTCAGTTTTGCCAGCTGGACGTCCACACGATCTCCAGGGTTCTCTTCCATCTGCTGTTTGTGGTGATGAAATGTTTCGTGACATGTCAACACGCCCTCTTTTCTACCAAGAGCCTTACGGAACTGAGTGAAAGGCCGTTCAATAAGAACGCCAAACTCACAGCCCCTACCATCTGGTTTGCGAGCAAAGAGTACACATGGAAGACAGTATCCACCATTCTTAACCTTAGAATAAACGAGCCATGGGAAATCCTCAAGCCAAGATGAATTGAACTTAAGGTTTCTGCCTTTGTCTTGTCTCACAGGATATTTGAATTTTTTGTGAGGGCGAAAATGGTTCTGCATCAGCTTCATCTTTTCATCATTGCGAATGTGTGATCTTTGAAACAATCCAACATTGTCATATTCAGATGGAAACTGTTCATCACCTGCATCAGCATTTAAGGGCAAGTCTACTTCAGGAGGACGTCTTTCAGTTGGCACGTCTACATCATCAGGCCCTTCAGTGGGCACGTCTACGCCCGCAGCAGGCCCCTCGACGGTGGGCACGTCTATTTCAGCCGCAGGCCCTTCAGTAGTTGCCTCCAGCGTGGAGCGTAGGCCTACCCCTTCCTCAGTTGAAGCAGCAGGTATTTGTTCACGATCGACGTCGTCGGTGGTGGCTTTTGGTCGTTTGGTGAGGTGTCCTGGCGGTGAGAAAAACTGCGTGATTGTCGTCTGCGGGGCTTTTCGTTTATTCTCCATTGCTACCGGCACCTGAAAGAGATTGATAAAGATACTGCATGACTGTGAGGCCTAAGGTCGCAGGCTGAACTTGAGACTATGCGAAAAATATCACGATGGGTCATTCTCATATAAAGTGCCCAAACGCTGTCGCCAAGATATATCGCAACCATGGAACCTCACTTTTAAAAATACCTCATAATGAATCATCAGAATGTTATTTGAAGAGTGTATTTATCTGTTATAAACCTCTCGGGATCGGGTATATCCATCACACGTTCTCTCCGTACCTGTAAACCAATTTTCTGAAGAAACAAGCGCGATCAGAAACGTCTCGGTAGCTGCGGCCCAAATGACCTCCAAATGACTAGCATACATGTACGGTTTGATAGATATGAACATTATGAAGAATTTGGCCTCAAATGACCTCGGATGACCTTCAAATGACCTTCAAAATTTTCGCCACTGAATGTTGACTATATGTGCCAACTTTCAACCCCATAGCATATACGGTTTGAATGATATGAGCATTTTTAGCGTATGTGACAAACCAACGGACGAACGATTTTTAGCGACTAGGCCTAACGTTAGGCCTACACTGTACACAGTACCCTGGCAATGGCATTACACTACACGCTATGCTAGCGTAAGTTTGGCCTAGCAAGTACTCTTTATTACTAAATTTTACCATCAAGAAGATGGTCTATATAATCTCTAAAATGTTAATTTCTAACATTTTATCATAAATTACCTCTAATCGGCCTTTATTTCTTCGTTTGGCTGAGGACTTTACAACGCTGTTGCACTGCACGCCAGTATAGGCAGTACTTCATTGAAAAGATGGCGCTCGACCTCTACCTACCCCGCGCCGCCTGTTTCTGATCGATTTTCGTCGCTGGAACGCCGTTAGGGCCATATAGGTGTTTGGACGAAGTAATGTAAACAAATAAACAACGGATAATTTTGAGAAAAATATCGAATCACAACCCCCCCCCCACCCCCCCCCCCAAAAAAAAATTGTGGCATTCAACAGATCAGTGTTACACGGAACGGACTAGAGTTAACCTTTAAAAAATCTGAAGGTCGGCGCGAGCAGGGGGGGGTCTGGACCCACCCCTTGGACACGCGCCTGCACTGGTGCATCATAAATTACGTGAAGATTTGAAAATATTTTAACAGGAATTTTCAGAAATGTCCTTTTCTATTACAGAAAATAATC
Source organism: Zoroaster sp. YZ-2022 (assembly GCA_029582265.1). Classification (NCBI taxonomy): domain Eukaryota; kingdom Metazoa; phylum Echinodermata; class Asteroidea; order Forcipulatida; family Zoroasteridae; genus Zoroaster; species Zoroaster sp. YZ-2022. The sequence goes on along the minus strand of CM055821.1, from coordinate 11,672,578 downwards.
ATCTTCGTTACCTACAAATGCATTTCCAATGCGCATGCGCACACAAACCCGCTGGGAAAAACAAAGCCTATGACATAGCTCCATACCCTGCATGGCCCTGAGAACGAGGAAACCTGTAGCTCGCCCCTTTTTTCCAGCGCGTGGTATAGCACACACGTACAATTTTTGAGCTCTTCACTACGTGGATAGTAACCATCGAGCCTCTATTTCCGACAGTCACCGCGTTTTGCAAATCACTATCATTGAGCCTCTTTTTCCGACAGTCTCCTAAATTTTTCAAGGAAAAAGGAATTATGTCTGACCCAAAATCACCTAAAATGAAATCTTTTAGATGGAACAAATGCTGATCTTGTGGAGGATCTCCAGGCCCTTTGGACTTTGACAATCATTCCACTTGTTTTCGTTGTCGCCTCTGTTCCCGGGAAAAACCTTGCAACGTTTGTTCCTGTTGGACCGCCGATCAATGGAATATTTTTACGACATGGCAAGACAACCAGAGCCAACTTACCGGACACACTCTGTTTTCACTTCCTTCAACTACGGTAGCTGTCACCAGGAGGGAATTTCTACCAGTTCTCCTTTTACAGCATCTTCTTCAATATCTACCTCAGTCCCGCCACATATCGGGTCATTGAGCTACGGTCAGATCTTTACCTGCAACCTAGGAGGAATTACATCTACTTCGGTGAGTCATGGCTTACGTCAGAACGAATCACAAATTCCTTATTTTCATCCTGTTTCCTACCATCCATCTTGGTCCTTTTGGCCTCACGATCCCCACATTATAATACTTTGCCTTTTCCGGGTCCTTCTAGAGAACACAATCTTTACTTCCCGTCAGACTTCCCGTTCCTCTCGACATTCGGATTCGTACGACAATACTACTACCATACTAGTACAGGGAATTTTCATCGTTCCTCACGACGTGCATCACACTCACCTTCTCGCTCCCGAAGTAGGCTACGCTCTCGTTTCAGCTCCCGTTTTCGACAACGATCTGGGACTCCCTCACGTAGCCGTTCTGATTCTCTGTCCAGACGATACGCTCGCTCTGGCTCCTTTTCCTCGGACTCCAGCATTTCAGAACAGGACTATGAAGATTCACACACCTCCATGACTCAGCGAGGTAAATTAGTCATCCCTGAAGTAGGCAAAATTTTACAGTTTCCCCCTCTGTCACCTAAAGAGGTTACCTGTCCGTCTTTCCACAGAGTCTTCACATGATTCTATCAATTGACAACCTCTGTGCAGAAATAATGGATGAAGCTTTCTATAAGGTCCAGAAGAAAAAGAAATTGGTTATTCCTCCTCGAGAAAATCTTCTTTTCAAGATCAAAGAGGATGACATCAATAAGTACTTCACTGTTCCTTCCATGTCTTCTGGAGTCAAGGACAAACTTCGGGCAGAACACACTGGCCAAACCTTCAAAAGGAAATTTAATCTTTCTGACAAATGCTCTCTCTCGAACTTAACAAGTATTTGGAAAATATAGACCGTCATTTACGTCATGGCGCAAAAATTTCCAGTTTTTCTCTTTTGCTCTCTGATGTACTAACTCGTTCTGCGGAAGATCATTCCTCCATCGACCCTGATGTTCTCCCGGTCATGTTTAAATTCTTGGACGACTGCCTTAGCTCATGTCTCCGAGAATTTTCTTCAGCCTCCGCCTTCACCACATCACTGCGTCGGTCCCTGGTCCTCTTCTGGCCCTCTAAAAGTGCTAGAGAACGCTTTGAAGATTTCCCTCTTACTGGAAATGATCTTTTCAACAATCAGTTTGAAGACTCAAAACTGAAGACAGGATCGATCTACGATGCCGTTATGGATTTTCTTCACGTAAGACTAGCTCATGCAGAAGAGGGTACAACAAATACAAACGGAGTAGAGTCTCTTTCCAATTACCCCAACCAAACCAGTCACACCTACAAAAGACTACCTCTACCTGGACCCCCAATATCAGAGGTCCTTGTAGGAAGAAATTTTTGCTCTTATACAAAAGGAAGCCATTTTTCCTCTTCCTGGCTCCAAAGAAAACGGGCGGCTGGCGTCCAATCATCAACCTTCGCCCACTCAATGCCTTTATTCATCCAAAACATTTTTGCATGGAAAACTTAGCAGTCGTTCTCCAGACTCTCAACCAGGGTTGGTGGGCCACTTCTTTGGATCTGAAAGATGCTTACCTCCATATTCCAGTTCACAGAGATCACCAAAAATTTCTACAATTCATTTCTACAAGTTCCAATTTCGGTGCCTCCCATTCGGCCTGTCCACAGCTCGAGTCTTCACCAGAGTAACCAAGGTGGTCGCAGCAGCCTTACGACGCCAACAGGTCCATTTTTACATCTACCTGGACGACTGGTTGATAGTTGGCCCTACTCGCCAATCCACCTTTGAAGCTCTCACGAGGACTATACATCTTACCTTACACCTAGGTTTTATTAACAACACCATTACGGGCAGAGCCTCACCTACCCTCGAAAGATGTCTAATACTGGAGGAATGTGTTCTTCTCTTCCTCACTTCTTCTTCCCTCCAGCTCGAGGTTGGCTTCATCTGTTGTCTCATGGCCAACTTGGTGGACCTCGTTCCTTGGTGCAGGATGCGTGTGCGTCCACTTCAACTCCATCTACTATATCATTACCGCCCACGTTCGGACCCTGTTACCAAACAAGTCCCAGTGTCATCCTTCATCCTTCATCCAAACACATCTGAGATGGTGGCTATCTCGCGAGAACCTACTCATAGGCACAACGTTTCCACGACCATCACCATCAGTGACTCTTACATCAGATGCCTCGGAGATTGGGTTGGGGTGCTCATCTGAACGATCAGACGTTAGCAGGAACATGGTCCCCTTCAGAAAGTCTCCACATCAATCACTTAGAACTACTAGCAGTCTTCAAAGCCCTGGTGAGGACAGACAATCTATGGTGGTGTCCTACTTGAATCGTCAGGGAGGCATTCATTCTCCTTCCCTCTGTCTTCTAACTTGGAGGCTCCTCAGTTGGTGCCTTCCTCTACATATCTCCCTACAAGCCATCCATCTAACAGGGAGCCAGAATGTTATCGCAGACGCCCTCTCTCGGGGACGATCAGTCCCCACAGAATGGACTCTCCATCGACCAACATTACAACAAGTCTTCAATATCCTGGACACCCCCCACATAGATCTCTTTGCGTCTCACTTCAACAATCAGCTCCCAGTCTTTTGCACTCGGTATGCCTATCCTCGGGCCTTTGCGACGGACGCCCTAAGCATCAACTGGACAAACATTTTAGGCTACGCCTTTCCCCCTTTTTCCCTGCTGACAAGAGTTTTAACAAAGATAGAGAAAGAAAGATGCTAAATCATTCTCATCGCTCCTCTGTGGCCTCGCCAGGCTTGGTTTACCAGACTTATCGACCTCATCAGCGTTCCTATAATTCTCCCAAAACGACCAGACATCCTTTTCCAACCCATGTCAGGGCTGCTCCACCCAGACCCGGAGAATCTTCATCTGTTAGCCTGGATGCTATCAAACTCAACCTACGACAGGCAGGCCTTTCTGAGGACGCTGCAGCCTCGGCGGCCAAGAGCAGACGACCATCTACTAGACGAACTTACGATAACCGATTACAACATTACATCAAATGGTGCACCGATGAGACTGTTGATCCCAACTCTGCATCTCTAACGGACTTTGGGGATTTCTTCCTCCATCTCTTTCATTCTGGTCTCCAAATCTCTATGATACGGGTTTACAGATCTGCAATAAACATTATCCATGACGGTTTTGAAGATGGATCTAATCTGTCAAACAACCTGGCTTTTTCACACCTGATTAGAGGAATGTTTATCGAGAGACCTCCTTTAAAGAAACTTATCCCCTCCTGGGACCTCGGTTTAGTTCTTCACAAACTAGCCAGAGCTCCGTTTGAACCAGCTGGCTCTTCATCCCTCCACAACTTGACCATTAAAACAGTCTTTTTGCTAGCAGCAGCCACTGCCCGCCGAAGAAGTGAACTCCATGCCCTCACAATTGATTCGGGCCACTTACATGTACATTGGGAACCGGGAGGCATCCGTTTGATTCCCAACATTAAATTCCTGACCTAGAACCAATCTCCGGATTTCTCCCTCCCAGACATTTTTTGTTTCCAGCCTGAATTCATTCTCAAGTGTCCAAGAGGACAAACTTTGGTGCCCTGTCAGGTCCTTTAAGTTCTACTTAGCTCGTACCAAGGCACTCCAACGGGATGCTAAACAACTTTTCATCACAACAGTTCGCCCACATCACCCAGCCTCTGTGACATCTATTGCCAGGTGGATAGTTGAAGCAATCTTGACCTCGGCTCCTAATCAACAACCACAACCTAAGACCTCAACAATGTCACATGAGAGTCGACACTGTAATCGGCATCAATATAAACCAAAAGGAGATGTTTGTTCGTCTCAAGCTCTCCCAGATAAGCCACAGGGGGTGATGGAACCGTCCCAGGCTCTCCAAGATAAGCCACAGGGGATGATGGTACCGTTCCAGGCTCTCCAAGATAAGCCACAAGAGACGATGGCACCATCTCAGGCTCTCCAAGATAAGCCACAGTGGATGATGGAACCGTCCCAGGCTCTCCAAGATAAGCCACAGGGGATGATGGTACCGTCCCAGGCTCTCCAAAATAAGCCACAGGGGATGATGGAACCGTCCCAGGCTCTCCAAGATAAGCCACAAGAGACTATGGCACCGTCTCAGGCTCTCCAAGATAAGCCACAGGGGATGATGGAACCGTCCGAGGCTCTCCAAGATAAGCCACAGGGGATGATGGTACCGTCCCAGGCTCTCCAAGATAAGCCACAAGAGATGATGGCACCGTCTCAGGCTCAACTCCAACAACTTGGAACTCTCTCTCCCCTTTAGGTGCAGTCCAAGCTCATCAAACACGCAGCTTGACTACATCCTGGGCTCACTTCCAAGGTGTCCCCATCACAGAGATCATGAAAGCAGCATGTTGGAAGAACCCTTCAACTTTCACCTCGTGCTATCTACAGGACATCCTGCAAACGGAAGGTTCAGTGGGCAGACAAGCCCCACGTGGGGCAGCACGAGCATCATCCCAGAAAGTCCACAGACCATCCTTATAGGAGTCTTTATAGGGCTTCTGATGGGTATGGCTTAACAACCCGTTTCTGCTCATTCGTTTCAGATAGGCCTAGTTAAGACATTCACTTATGTAGCTCCACCCTGCATGACCTTCCCACCCGGCTTGTTTCCGGTGCTACTCTGCATTTGTAGGTAACAAAGGTGATTATTTTCTGTAATAGAATCTCCCAAATCTGAAGGGATTTTCTATTCTATTAAGAAAATACTCACCTTCGTTACCATCCCTGCCTTTCTATTTTGTATTCTAAGGGGAAAAAAGGGGCGAGTTACAGGTTTCCTCCTCAGGCCCATGCAGGGTATGGAGCTACATAATAGACTTCATTTTTCCCAGCGGGCTTGTGTGCGCATGCGCATTGGAAATGTATTTGTAGGTAACGAAGGTGAGTATTTTCTGAATAGAATAGAAAATCCCTGCAGATTTGGGAGAATTTGCTACTTGTGACTCATTTTCACAGAGCGGGTCACATATAGAAAAATAGTTTCATTGTCATACATGTATCTCATGAACTACAAAAAGAACATTTTTTATTCTGTGATCCAGGTAAACCTCACTCCTCGCAAAAATCTTTGAGGAATGTTATAAAGTCATGTGATCTTTTCTTTCATTGTTACAGGAAGTTCACTTTAATTATTTTGTGCAGTTCTTGTACATAGAAGCTCATATGAGTTTAATCATCATACTCATCATTTCGTTCAATTTTAAAATGGCATGATGTCCTCCCTTCTGGATATTAACGTCTGGTGCAGATTAAATCCTGGTGATTCGCCATTTTCTTAGAAGACATACTACATGGCAAATAGTTGTGCAAGATTTATTGTAAGTTTGTGTGACCAGAAAAAAATGCCTCACGAACACTGATCAATAATAGTCTGACCTAGAGTAGATGATATCCCTTCAATTAACATATTCAAAAGCTTGAAAATTCAAACTTAGTCTGAGTTGCCGACTCAAGTCGCCAACTCAGTAATACAGGGGTATTTTGTTAGTATTATAAAGGTTATAAAGTATGATTGAAAATTAAAAAAAAAAACAATGGATGACAGAACTAAGTGAATAAAAGAAAAAAATTTACAAGATTTATTTTTCTTCTAACATCATTTAGTTTACAACAATTATGGAACAATTCACAACAAATTCACAATCACAACAACTATGGAAGAGATTTAGTACAAACAAATTATAATTTCTTGTATTTATCTTACCTGATCAAGTATGTTATGAATTGAACTTAATAGATTCTAGAGAGACCTCTTCTCCCTGATGCTGCTAACTGGTTGTTTACCTGCCTACTGACAGGCCTTCAAATCCATGGGCAACATGAAGCCTGCATGGCATGGCTCATTCAAAAGACTTTCCAACATTATGAAGTATTGGTAAGTGATTTGTACTAACTTTGCTTTCTTTTATATGTTTTGTTTATACCTTGAGATTGTTGCTCTTTGAATGAAGATAAATAGAGGTTGCGATTCTGCACATGAATCGGTAGTGTATAAATGGAGCCAAAATTACACATGATTTCATCCATAAAATGTGTAATGCGGCATTTACAAAATTGTTGAAAAACATGATCATTTTGAAAGTAAATACTTGTACATTGTAAATAGAACGCTAACTAAATGTTAGGTAAAATGTCTGGATAGTAAAGACAAAGAATTAGAAAGGCACCCGCATAGCTATAAATCTGTCAATGGAGTGGGTGGCACCCATCAATAGAAAATATCTGAAAAGGTATATAACCTAATATGGGGAGGGGGAGAGTTATCACTGTACATACATGCTTTAAAACATTTGCAATGTTACCAACATTATTTAGTAGATTTTTTTTAAAGCTCATTCAATTGTCTGCAGATGCCATTCTCGGCAATTGTCCATGTTACACATGCAATGGAGTCATTAACCCAACCCCAGTGGATTTAACTTTCAGTAGTTATCACACTCAACCACAAAAAATGCAACAACAAGTAATCCTATTATTATTATTATTTTGCGTTAGCACAGCATGAAAAGAAAGATCTTGTTTTCCTTTCTGCCGGTTACACCTCAAGTCAAGCTACGTCCTGTAGCCTTAGATCTTGAGTGTCTTTCGCAGAATCCTTGCTGTCCCTCAGAGTACCGCCTTCTGTAGTAATTCTACTCTAACAGATGTTCCTATCTCCTTGAGACGTTTCTCCAACGCCTTCGGGATTGTACCCAGTGCTCCCAGTGCTGACAATGTGAAATACAATCTCCTCCGCCACATTGCACATTCTGCACATACAAAAGACATGTCTGACATCTGACTTCTCGATCCTTGCCGAATGTACCCTTTTACCCCTCTTCATGGTCATCACAGCACATTTCTCCAAACTTAATACCGATGTCATCACTAAAGATCCGAACAGTCTGCACCAAGGAATCAATCTCTTTCTCATTCTTTGCAAACAACTTCAGGTCGTCCATGAAGAGCAGATGATTAATCCTGCATCCATCCTTCATCATCTCGTATCCCACACTAACCACAAAATCATCGTCGAAGAGAACAGCGCCAAAACAAACAACAGTGGAGACAGAGAATTGCCCTGGAAAATACCTCGTCTATGTTTACCTTACCAAGACATTCATCACTGGCCATCAGATTTGTTCTTCATGTCTTCATGCTCTCACCCAGAAGACATTTCACCGCATCAGCTGCCCCTATCATATTCAAACATTCCATAATCCATGAGTGTGATACCATGTCGTATGCCTTCTTATAATCTACATGTATGCCTTCTTATTATCAATGATAAGTTGGTCTTTCGTTCCTCTTGATCGCTCCTTGCAGCCTTTCTACTCATCTGGAAATAACTGCTGATCTTCTGTGTGACTATATATAGATCTTCTGCAATGATACCGGTCAGAAGTTTATACATCATGTAATGGGTCGATAGTTGCAACGTTATCCTTCTTAATGTCCTTCATGATGAGTACCTTTCTTGCTTCAGTCATCCACGTTGGAACGTTGCCATGCACTAAGCAGTTTTGCAGCTGCTGGGCTATTCTTTTGTGAAGACTACTGAAGTTCTTTAGCCAGTATCCGTGCACTTGGTCTGGTCCCGGGGCTTTCCAATTCGGCACTTTCCTCAACTGTTTCTTCACCTTGCTCACATCAATCTGAAATCCCTCGTTGTTGGCTATAAACCATTCTGCTTGTCTGTTATGATCACCAGGCTGATCCCAAAGGAAGTCAATTGTGGAGTTACACATGAAGAAATAAAGCTGATTAGCCAAGCTTGATATTGAGTACATCAACCTGTTATCTGTATTTTCATGCCTTATCACATGATCTGCCAGTTTAAACCGTCATTAGACATGCACAACACGTGAAAAGTGTTCAAAATGTTGCAGAGTAACCTTTAGTACTTTACTTCCACCAAAAACTGCTTTTGTGTCCTCACATGGACAAAATGTACCAAGAAATACTTTTGAGTCCTATTTTATTTTGAGCAGTATATATAACATTGGGTGTGTCACCTTGAGATTTAGTTGTGATTGTGTAGGTGAGACCAGTACTGTGGCTTTTCACCTTCTGAGCAGGTTTGAGATACAAACAGGTTTTGCATCTCGAGCGGTTACAATTAGAGCACCCCTGTGGTGATTCATGATCAGTGACGTTAAGGTCACTGTTGGTGCTAGGGAGCCTAGCCCGAACCAATATATCACTGAAGTTACGGGGGCGACGAAAAGCAATCAAAGGGGCTCAGGGATGGCTGAGCGTAACCTGTCGGAGTGTAAAATAGTCATGTTATCATTTACGATAAGTCTGGGTAATCTGGGCTGATAAGTTGTGACCAGGGGAACTCTGTTGGGAAGGGTTTTCTTGTTACCCCGGGTAGCCAAGAGGGTGCTACGGGGGGTACAGAGGGCCCTGTGGATAGCTAGTTGGACCCTGCGTTTGCTATGACCCCGGGATACAAGGTGTTGCCTCAGTTCAGATGAGCGTTTCCTGTATAAGGTATCAGTGGAACAGATACGTCTTATACGGAGGGCTTGACTGTATGCAGTGGCCTCTTTGCAGTGCTTGGGGTGGCAGCTGTTAGAAAGGAGGTATTAATGAGTGTCAGTGGGTTTACAATAGACATCAGTCGAGATGCCCTGGGGGATTTGTTGATGATGACGTCTAGGAAGATAGCAATCTGTCTTCAAGGTCAGACAAACAGATTAGCGTATGATGTGCCATCTTAGTGCCCATTGTACCTTGTACCTAGAGAAAGTTTCCGTCAAGGAACGTGAAATTGTTTTTGGTCAGTGTATGTCGGATAAGATCTGTGAGGTGTCTCACAGAAGGTTTGGTTTGGTTTGGTTGTTGGATCTGAGAGCATTGGCACATGCACTTATGCACCACATGCACTCATGGCTCGACGTGAAAGAATTCACGGAATCGTAGTCTGCGGTTGAAGTGGGCTATGTCCTGTTGGAGTGAGAGTTGATTATGCTCCTTGGGTGTGGGGCAAAACTTAAGACCCCTTGAGAGCAATTTAACCTGGGGATCACTGAGTGCAGTATCAGACAGATTAATTACAGTATGTGTTGGTGGGTTACGGGTATTGTCACCAGAGGGTTTACTGGTGATCTTATGGAAACACCTGTAGATGTATTTCTTATGGTTAGCGTGTGCGCGCGTGTGTGTATATAAAAAAACGGGTAGCGAGCAAAGAAAAATTGGCTGATGCCGGACTCGAACCCACAACCTCTCGAATACCAGACGAGCGCTCTACCAACTGAGCTAACCAGCCGCTATGTTGGTGGGCGGTCCACTTATGCCAATTATCTATTGCTCTATGGGGCCAGGTCAGAGGCCAAACCATATCTGCCGAGTAGCCAGGGATCAAGCCCCGGTCAGATGCAAACAACCCGGGTAACGGCAGTAGCGGGATCACACAAACGGGACACAAGCCTTTTATGTGGTTGTACACAAAGTAGATTTATATGGAGAAACTGACCTGAAATATTATATAACCGGTTCGCGAGCAAAGTGGAGTATCGTGGCCGAGCGGTCTAGCTTACCGAACTCAAGTTCTGGTGTTAGTAGCAGAATGTGGGTTCGAATCCCGGCCGTTACACTTGTGTCCTTGAGCAAGACACTTAACCATAATTGCTTCTCTCCACCCAGGGGTTAAATGGGTACCTGTGAGGGCAGAGTTGGTTGATTAGCCCTATATGCGCTGTAATGGCAGCAATTGAGCTGTATACTCCCCAGGGAGCTGAGATGGTTTCAGGAATGATTTATGAGCCTTATGAGCAGGGGTAATAATATAATGCGCCTTGAGCACCACTCAGTTGGTGGATACGTGTGCTATATAAGTCCACACATTATTATTATTATTATTATTATTAAAGAAAAATTTGCTGATGCCGGACTCGAACCCGCGACCTCTCGAATACCAGACGAGCGCTCTACCAACTGAGCTAACCAGCCCCTATGTTGGTGGGCGGTCCACTTATGCCAATTATCTATTGCTCTATGGGGCCAGGTCAGAGGCCAAACCATATCTGCCGAGTAGCCAGGGATCAAGCCCTGGTCAGATGCAAACAACCCGGGTAACGGCAGTAGCGGGGATCACACAAACGGGACACAAGCCTTTTATGTGGTTGTACACAAAGTAGATTTATATGGAGAAACTGACCTGAAATATTATATAAACGGTTCACGAGCAAAGAAAAATTGGCTGATGCCGGACTCGAACCCGCGACCTCTCGAATACCAGACGAGCGCTCTACCAACTGAGCTAACCAGCCCCTATGTTGGTGGGCGGTCCACTTATGCCAATTATCTATTGCTCTATGGGGCCAGGTCAGAGGCCAAACCATATCTGCCGAGTAGCCAGGGATCAAGCCCCGGTCAGATGCAAACAACCCGGGTAACGGCAGTAGCGGGGATCACACAAACGGGACACGAGCTTTTTAGTTTTATGTGGTTGTACACAAAGTAGATTTATATGGAGAAACTGACCTGAAATATTATATAAACGGTTCACGAGCAAAGAAAAATTGGCTGATGCCGGACTCGAACCCGCGACCTCTCGAATACCAGACGAGCGCTCTACCAACTGAGCTAACCACCCCCTATGTTGGTGGCCGGTCCACTTATGCCAATTATCTATTGCATATATATATATATATATACATGTATATGTATGTATATATACAGTATGTATGTGTGTCAAAATAAAGGAAACCCAAATTTAATCATCAATTATAGGAAAACTTCAGAATTATAGATAAAGCGTGATACATGTATGTCTTAAGAAAGAACTGGATGTCCTCTTTCCAATGACACCCTGAATCCATTGTCACGGCTGAATGAGTAACAATGCATTGTTTACATGATATGAAAATCCTTGCTGTTCTCAAGGGATTGAGAAAAGCTGTTTTTGACGATGGGAAAGTGATTCCATTGACAAAAAAGACTGCTTACTGGTTTTAGTCAACAGCTTACCAGTGTGTAATTATGGCGCTGGTCCCTCCACATGACCACCATTTCTCTTAATGCAAAGCCGGCATCATCTCTCCATGTCTCTCACAGCATGTCTTACCATTTGTTGATCATGCCGCAAGTTCTCCACAGCCTCAGTGATTCTTGCTCTTAACTCATGCAAGTCAGCTGGTGGCGTGGTGAAAACGTTTCCTTTCAAGTAACCCCACAGGGAAAAAATCGCAAGGTGTGAGATCAGGGGACCTTGCGGGCAACTCCACTGGATGGTGCAAAGCAATGACTCATTCACCAAACAGTTCTGCTAACTGATTTCTCACTGCTCTCAGTCGATGTCCTGGTTATTCATAGTACAGGGCCCAATACACAGAGGGCCCGGCAAAATGAATAATTTATTGTGATCTAGAAATAAGAACCTGGGCTGTATGAACGCGCTGTCATCGAGACATCGAGACATCACCGATGCCAGTGGGGGTACATTGACACAGATCCTCCTCTGGCGGGACAGATGTAACCCCATACTGAGGTTTGGGAGCTGGCTTGGCAACCTCATCTGTTGTGATTAAAAAAAAAAAAATTTGTGTTTAATTTCTTGTTTGTATTTATATCTGTTTATTCTATGGCGTGTTCATTTTTGTTATGCGCTTTTGATCATTTTTAAATGGAACAGCGCAATAGAAATTTTTTAATTTATTATTATTATTATTATTATTATTATTATTATCATTATTATTGTCATTATTCATATTATGGGTCGCACAGTGGGCAGTACTACCAAGTTGTTCTCGGAGAACTAACTTTGTTTCACAGGGGTGGGCTATGACTTGTTATTTCCCATGTTTCATCTACATTGATATCGTTGAAAAAGTCATACTAAAACTAATAATTAAAATAGGTTGTGATTGTTAATTTATTTTGTAAGATAGACCGGACAATCTCAAACAAACAAATTATCATCCTAAATATTTTATGAACCTGTTTGCAATTACCTTAAAGGAAAATAACAGTTGATAAATTATGTAGGTTATGGCATGACCTGTTGCTGCATGTTATCATGAAACAAGCAACAAATGAAGCCAAACACCAACATAGACTTCAAATCGGTATTTATTTAGTCATTTTTATGTATTAAACATGAAATAATATCAAATTTTTTTCAGATTAATTTTCGTAAAACATGATTAAATAAGCATTTTTGTGAGGGTAATTATGAAATATATGAAATATATGAATAACCAATAACCTAGGCTACGACTAATGCATACAACCAAAAAATGTGGTCAATTATTTGCGATTAGTCGAGTACTCATGAGGAATTGCTGTACGATTACTTGAGTAGTGAATTTCACTAATCGCCCAGCATTAACACAGATCCTTGTCATTTTGATTGGTAGAAAACACACTTCGAATTCTCATTGCTGGCGTCCCATTTACAGTTGTAGTGGGTGCTTAATGAATGTTGGAACTCATTTAATACTAGGTGCCTTATAAATGCTGTTGCCCATTGAATGGGTTCCTTATGAAGACTTGGTACACAGTAATCCTTGTAATCACTTCCAGAGTGATTTTTATTTACGATATTTAGTCTGAACCAACCAGTATTTAGCTTTAAAATTACATCACACTAGTGTTTAACATCACTTATAGACATAAACAAGTATCTGTGTGAATTATTTTAAACAAAATTTTTTTTCATGCCTTTATTTCGTAAAATGGTGACAACATCACAATGTAACATCTGTAAAAAGGAACATTCCAGTGTTTTATTGTTCATGTTCTACTCAGGCACTCAATATTTGTATAACAATAAATATTTAATTGTTTTAATTGTTATTGTTATACTTTTAATTGTTTTATCATACCATAATAATGAATGTGATATATGTGAACACTGCTTTCAGAGATTCAAATTTGACTCACTTCAACAAGTGATGTTACAAATACCAGGAGTTACAGTGGATTCGCTACAGACTTTTGACCGTCGCTTCATATTCAATGCTGAAAATAAGAAACCAGTCAGTGATAAAAGTAAAAGGGACCACTTTAAAAAGCTCATCAGTGGAATCATAGGGGTAAGTTACAAACATCATCAGTGAGTCACAATCCACCATCGATGGTTTACAAATACATCCACTTACATGTACATACATATACTTATTTTCTTCTATATTGAAATCATATGTTATACCTATTTTAGGAACCGTTTATGATATTTACCTTGGTATCAATTTAAAGAATTGATTTGCAGATTCAGAAATACAAATATGTTGACTTTGGTAATTCACCAATTATAAAACTACTGAGTCCAGGGAATCCCTTACCTGTTAAACCTACATTTGCATATTTCTCAAGCCTTCAGCTTCATGCTAGAATCTGATACCACACCAAAAGAGTGCCCTCAAGAGCCCCACTCCCGCCCGCATAAGTTGGGTCACTCATCCACTTTTTCTCTAGCGTTCAACAAAGTAAGACATGCTATTACAGCTCAAGTTGCCGAACGTATCCTTTACAGCTGTAGTTTCTGATTTTCTTAATAAAGAAGTGTTACACAGTGTGTTGTCTTTTCCTTTCCACATTTCCTTGGATAATAAATTTGAGCGTTTTTGTTACTATTTTCCCTTTCATTTCCTGGTAAGTTCCGAGTGTTTGTTTTCAGTTATGGTGGTGCCACGCAGAAGCAAGCGTGGCATTATTCCCCCTAATTTTGTTACGTGCAGTTCTTGCCGCCGTATTAAACCACATCCGGTACAAGATCGGCATGACTTATGCCCACTTTGGAGAGTTTGCAACCACTGAGAACCGTGTACCATTTGCAGAGACTGGGGATCACTTGAGTGGGAAGCTGTCGCAGCCTGGTTTCAGTCCTGGTCTCCCTCCGGAGATTCTTCGCCCAGCGACAACGACGCCCTAGGACGACGGATGATGCCTCACCTGCAGGTGTTCATATGCTTTCCGGGGTCATGCCTCAAGGGTCTCTGGCCACCAGTAAAGCGGCTTATACTACTAGGACTGTGTCTGCAGGGCCTCCAGTACATATGCTAGTCCCCGAAGCCCCAATTCCTTGCTGCCCTCATACCAGGGACATGCTGTCCAGACCTCTGGCCCCTGGTATTTCGGGTAAAGGGAGTGAGATGGTGCCTGCAGGGCCTCCCATGCTCACCTCGGGCAGTATAAAGAAAAAGAATAAGAAAGGTATGAGACCAGACCCATCCCAGGCTGGGGCTGGGGCTATGCCTGCCGGGCCACTAGCTCCCAGTCCCAATGACCCCCGGTACATTCAGCACCAGCATGAAGCTGAGGAAGGAAAAGCTGACAGGGCCCTCTGGCCAGGGTGACCACGATTCCCCATGCTCACCCGGGCGGCAATCATCTCACTATTCATCACCGGACCGCCGGCCCCAACCACCCCTAGAGCCACCCCGGGAGGCTCCGATAGTTGACTCTGGAGACAGGTTACCAGAGCTGAGTGGACACGAGGGGGCATCACCATCAACGCAAGAGGAGATACATGTACATGTACCAGTATACTAGCTCAAGCTCAGGCCATGATAGCGTCTCTGGTGCATAAGCCAACCAACACAATCCCGGCAGAAGTCACAGCAGGAGTCAGGTCATGATTCTGTAGAGGCTATGTCAATTTTTGTGACCACCGGGGTGGTCCTTGACGCTGTTCTTTGGGTGCTTTTATGCAACGATGGGTGGGTACTCGAAACCATGAGTCGCATCTTATTTATTTATTATTTAACCTGGGGAGACCTTTCAGTAAAACACTGTTCTTCAAAGGAGCCCAGGAAACCTGTAGACAATGGCGCTTGCTATGTGAACCAGAAACACTGGGGTAACCCCTACACTTCCACGATAAGTGTTCTGGGTTCTTTTACGTGCATTACTTTAATAATTTAGTACACATGACCTACGGCTTAACGTCCCATCCAAAGGATGAAGCAATTATGGTTAAGTGTATTGTTTAGGGACACGAGTCGAGACAGGCCATGCCGGGATTCGAACCCACATTCGAACCCAGAACTTGAGTCCGATGCACTAGACCGCTCGGCCACAATACTCCACATACACATTGGAGTTCACGAATACCACCTCCCACTTCCTTGCGCCAGTATCAATAAAATAAAAAAAACTCATGGCACAGCGATACAACATGTACAAGAAAAAAATACAAAATCAGAATATGAATAGGGTAGAATTATGCAATTATCATTATTTGTGTTTTGAGGGCAGTTTTGAATGTCAGAGTTTAATTTTCATTTCATTTATTTCATTTATTGATTTCACAGGTAGAAAAACAAATAAACACAAATTTACATTAAATTAACAGAAATGGAAACAAATTTAAGGTAGCACCCCTGTAGGATTACCAAAAAACACTTATTAGGAAGTAAACAAACATTGAATCACACAAAGGATGATAAACAACATGGCTTATATAGGCACACTTTGAGATATAAAAACAATACTAAAATAATAATATAAAAACTTAATACTACACAGTTTGAGTTAGGGCATCTCCTAGGCCAGGGACTAATAAATGTTTTCTAAGTGAATTAATAAATAAAGATAAACTATAAATAACTGTGTCTTTAACATCTGCTGCTAGCACCTCCCATAATCTTGGAAATCTATAATAAAAAAAGAGAATGATAAGCAGCATTGGACCTTGCCATTTGATGAGAAAACTTAACAACTTCAGTGTGTCTGTGATTAACAGGGAATTAGATCAATAGGAATGTCAAATTTATTATATAAACATTTAATAGCAAACACAATTGAAAGGAAATGAATTATATTGTTTAAAAAGGGAAGACCCAACTTGACACACCTGTCGGAATACACAATTTCACTATCGAAATTAATTAAAGCCCTTCTCAGCAGGCCTAAACAAAAATGGGTGAAATGTCTCTGTACCTTCTCAAGCGTTTCTTGCTGGGTAGTAAGGACAGGGCACCAGACAGGGGCTGCATACTCAAGTATGGGTCTGCTAATTGAGTGATAAAGTGAAATAAGCATTTTATGGTCCCTAGTTTTACCTACTCTACCAATAAATCCATTTGATAAAGATTCGACTGAACACAAAATGGCAAATCAAAAGCAAAAATGTTGAAAAGTAAAGGTCCAAGAATAGATCCCTGTGGCACACCAGAATGAACTGCAGCCCAGTCAGATTATGATCCCATAAACTGAACCCGTTGAGACCTGTTTGTAAGATAAGACTTGAACCAGTCCAACATTGAACCACAAACACCATATTTATGTAATTTGTTCAAAAGAACTTGATGACTCACACGATCAAATGCTTTAGACCAATCTAAAAAATATGGCATCAAAAAAAAAAATGCGGAATGGTTTCGGAACATCAAGTGCATTGGCCCAGCTATGATAAAGGGTTGTCAATTGAGTAACGCAGGAGCGCTTTGGCAAAACACATGTTGAGTAGGTGAGATTATCCCCCCCCCCCCTTCTATACATATGGTTAATGATGAGATGTTTACAGACAACCCTTTCAAGAATCTTACCAACAACAGAACAGAGTGAGATGGGTCTATAGTTAGACATAACATGAGCATCACCAGTTCGCTAGCTTCCATTCATGAGGAACTACACCAAAAAGTTAAAAAGTTAAGCAAGCAAAAAGTTAAAAAGTTTAGCTAATGGCTGGGCTAAACTATCACAAGTTAGTTTAAGCAACATTGGAGATATGTCATCATTCAGGACCACAAGATTTATGCATGTTAAGTTCAGAATGGAGTTGTTTAATTTCAGTCGGAGTTGTTGAAATGTTACAAAGACGAAAATCAGTAATAGTGTGATCACATGAGATATCAATGATATTGTTAGAGTCACTACTAAAAATTTCTCTTTGGAAAATAAGGTTGAAATTCTGAGCAATATTGACCGGATCATTAATAACGCCATTTTCGGTTTGAAAACTTGTAATTGTACTCTTTCGACGCTGGGTACTAACAAACGACCAAAACCTTTTAGAATTAGATGAACAATTCATGATGGCCATGTCATTAATATAACTATAATACGATTGTCTAACTAAATATTTGACCTCATTCCGAAGCTTTTTGTACTTGTTCCATAAATTATGATTAGCCTTGTTGCAGATAGCTGCTTTGTAAGCTTTGTTTTTCTTTTTAGACAAAATAATGATATCAAATCCAAGGATGTTTCTTTCTACCTTTACATTTGGCAATAGGAACAATATCTTTCACAGCAGCAAACAATAGGTCTTTAAAATAATCCCATACTACATCAATGTTGTCCAAAGAAAAACAAGTGTCCCAAGGCACCATGCGAAGAGTGTCACATAAAGTATTGATATCAGCTTTATTATATTGGTAAAATGACCTATTCATAGTTTGAGAGGTTAACAAATTAAAATAAACACCATTATGATCACTGTTACCAAGACCAGAATGTTGGGTAATAACAAATCTATAACTGAGCCAGAATCGGTAGGTGAATTTCTATCATGAGTGGTGAATGTAACTAACTGCTGTAACTTGAGAATATCAGAAATATGGAGACGTTGTACTGAGGATGATTGTATACGGGGGTTATTTGATGACACCTTAAAATCTATGTTGAAATCACCAAGTATAGCAATGGCAACGTACGTACTGTTGGGAAAATGCAATATATTTTCAATAACAGATTGATAATCCTCAAAAAATTTAACAGTGGCACAAACATCCCAACAATTCTGTTTAGTATGTATATCAACCACAATTAATTCTAGGTCCACATGTTCAAACTCATATTTACGAACCGGAGATAAATGTTTAACAATAGTGACAAAATACTCCCCCACCATGCCTGTTACGATCTTTTCTGAAAATAGCATAATTACAGTTAGAAGTGAGTTCTCCATCATGTATTGAGTTGTCCAGCCAAGATTCCGTGATGAAAGCTAAGTCAAGCTTGTAGACATCTAGTTCCGTTTGAAAGAGAAGTGACTTGTTGATGATACTTCTTGTGTTGAACAGAACTGCGCTAATAGTAGACTTGGATGAAAATCCCAAAGCAGTCTGAGATAATGGTGATGGTTGAGATATTGGTCGACATTGTGTAGGCTGGGAAGATGACGATGATGATGATGGTAAGACATCCAATACAATGTTAAATGAAGCAACACAGTTGGAATAATAACTAATTGGGGCATTTCCAAACTTAACGTTTCTTGGAGGTCTTGGTTTGTACTTGTATATAGTCAGCCATGATGAATTGAAGAAGCCACTCGAGTGCTTGGTCAGAACATGGGCTTGATTGTGTAGTACAATAGCAGGCATCAAGGTGACAATGGGACCAGTCAAGCGAGTTTGAGTCATGCATCCTTCTTGAAGAAAAAGCTGAGAAAGCTCAAGATGAGCTTGAAATCTGCCCAGATTTCCTTTCCATGATGAGCAGAGGGTTCACAAACTACACCAAAGTGATCAGTGGGTAAAACTCTAAAAAATGATATGAGATTCTCACTGCAAGTTAATGGGAAATAGCAATGATGACGGCAGTTGTCAGAGCTAGATGAAAGCTTGTGGTCCAGACGCCATGTTGTTTTTGTTTGACATGTTCAAATGAAAGGTAAGTTGTTTCACAATGAAGATACAGCTAAAGCAAATGATCTTTCATCCCAGGATCTATTGGTCTTGACATAAGCATGAACAAGTTGTTCTGTAGCATTTTGAGTTAAATAATTTCTGATGAGGCCAAGATTGCATAAGTGAAATGAAGAACACTTAGTAACCAAAGATAACTGATCCTTAAACCTAACCACCCCAAATCCTGCAAAATCGTCCAAGGGACACTTTTGGAAAAAATTCAGCACTGTTGGAAACTGGTTCTTTCACCTCTTCAAATGGGGCAAAATTACTACCTGGCAAGAAGTACAAGTTATAAGTGCTGAATATGAAAGATCAATAAAAATGCATGGTGCATTTTGAAGACAATATAAGTGCATATTTCAGGAAGGTTCCTAGCCCAGAATACCTTAGCTAGGGGGTTAGGGTTAAGGACATGTCAGAGTCAAATATGGTACCTAAATTACAAACTTTGGTTGAAGCAGATATACTAGAGGTGCCGATTAGAAGATGTGGAATATTAACTTTTTTGCGGTGTGGTTTGGACCCCAAAATAATAAATTCCGTCATTTAATTTAAAAAAGTTGCTGGACATTCGGTCGCGGATTTCGTCGATGCATGTTTCAAGGCGACATAGTGCAGTCTCCATTTCAGATTGGCTTGGACTAAACAAGATATAGATATGAGTGTCATCAGCATAAAAATGATAATGAAGATTATGTTTGTGTATGATATCTCCGATGGGGCTTGTATAAACAGAACAGCACAGGTCCCAGAATAGATCCTTGGAACACCAAACTGCAGTGTTGTTGGTGTTGAACACGTGTCATGGATTTGAACACATTTAGATCTGTTCGTGAGGTAAGATTCAAACGAATTCAGAGCTGTTCTATCAAAACCCAGATGAAGTCATTGTAGTAGGATATGGTGATCAATGGTATCAAAAGTGGATGATAGATCGTGTAGCACCAGTGCAAGAAGTCTTCCATTGTCCATTTTATTTTGTACTTACCTTCACATGCACTTTTAAGGAGTTGCACCATTGCTTTCTACAGTTCCATCACAACAGGATAACCGACAAGAAGTTTCGCTCTCTCCCGTTAGGCCTAACTGTGGCTTGGTTATGCCTCATGGCCAGCCTAGTGAACATTTTACCTTGGTGCAGAATGCGAATGCGCCCTTTACAGCTGCACCTACTGGCCCATGTACTACCGACCATCCCTTCATCCAATATTGATCTCGATCGGTCCTCCCGTGCCCCCACCTTGGTTTCGACGAGCCACCCTCATCGCAGGTCAAGCATTCCACACCCTCATCCGATGCTAACCCTAACAACGGACACCTCTAACCATGGCTGGGGAGTGCATGTGGAGATGGAATCCATCACAGGAACATGGGCCCCAGAGGAAGTCATCCTACACATCAATGTCCTGGAACTGTTCGCAATCAGACGGTCATTGATGTACTTCCAATGGACAGTCTTGGGGCATGTGGTTCTGGTGAAATCGGACAATTCCACAGTGGTCTCTTATATCAATTGGCAAGGAGGGACTCGATCTCCCCTGCTTTGCATGCACACATGGAAACTTGTCCGATGTTGCTTATCAATCAAGGTCACACTGTCTTCAAGTCACCTGGCTGGGAAGTTGAATATTATGGCAGATGCTCTGCCCAGGGGCAGAATCTTCCCAACAGAGTCGCCCCTCCACTTGACAGTCACCCAAATGATCTGGCTTTCCAGTATACTGCATGCACGGTTACGATCCCACGGCCTGGGCATCGAACTTCCTGTCTGTCATATGCTAGCATATGCCTTCCCGTCGATCTTCTACCAAAGGTACTGACAAAGATCGAGATGGAGCATTGCAGAGTAATACTCATAGCTCCATCCTGGCCTCGGCAACCTTGGTTCCAGAAACTGGTCTGCCTGTTTATCCACACACCAATAATATTACCACAGCAGGGGGACTTACTGACACAACCCCGATCTCAGATTCTGCATTTTGAGTTCTCCAACATCCTGCAGGCAGCCGCCTGGAAGACACCCTCAACCTTTGTCTCATGTTAACTGCTAGACGTCCTCCAGTCAGAAGGTCGAACCAGCTGCATGGCCTTTTCTGCAGCTGCAGCCCCGGAAGGCCCAGATCATCAATGAGTTGTTCCCATATGTATACTTTATTTGAGAGAACACGAAAGGACTAAAGTCTTCGGTTTTCCTGAGTGACTCTCTTACAGCAGCCTCGCCCTCAGACCCACCTTTGACTCTCGGTACCAGTCTATGCAAATGTATGTTTAATAGGTGAGTTCCTCAAGTGGACTCCTCCCCCAAATCAAGGGTGATTTGGGAGTCCACGAAGGGACAATACTTACATGTTAAACATCCCTCCCCCTTCTCCACTGGGGCTCAGCCTTGGTTAGGTGTTACTCACGCTTAGAGAATAAGTGACCCGACTAATGCTGGTGTGAGCAGGGGCTCTTGAGGGCGCTCTTTTTAGCGTGGTATCAGATTCTAATGTGGAAGCTTAAGGCTTGAGAAATAAGCAAATGTAGGTTGAACAGATAACTATTGTCCCTTCACAGACTCCCAAATCACCCTTGATAATAATAATGTACTTATAGTGAAATTGATGATGGTACCAACAATCCTAAGAAATAATTTTGTCTGACATGCTGTAATTTTAAAGAAAACTTGCCATAAACTTGTTTCTATCATTTAAGTAAAAGTAAACAATTTCCCAACTAAGTTACCATCTTTAATACTGTCAATATGTTAGATCAAAAAAAGTACCATGTACATTGTATATGTACATGCATTTTTTCCATTATTTTCTCATGAACAACACAATTTAATAAGCTGAAACTTTCACAGGTTAGCTATTTAATGAAAATGAAAATTCAAGGAAAGTAAAAATACTCATAGAAGCAGTTCTATCAACATTACCACTGTTGTACCTTCCCATTGATTTGTGGGATAAAAATGTACGCACACACAATGATGAATTTTTCTTCCTATCATCCTCGTAAACTTGATTATTGTTTACAAAGCAGAATAATAACAAAATCATTATAAATAGATTGATTGTTAACAACTTTACTGCATATTTAAATTAATTACCTATCTACCCATTTACTTATTTGCAGAAACACATTGGCCAAAAATTCAAGAGAGAGGTCATTATAAACAACCTAGAGCCACTCAATAGACCAGTAAAGCATAGAGGCATGGAGGGAGTTGAGGAATATACAGATATTGATCTGGTTGCCTTATTTGCTCCTGGTACTTGAAATATGATGTTTATTTCCATTGTAGTTATATGCAACAGATTATCAACTAAATAAAGAAATAGAAGTTGCAAACTGCTTACCAAGCAAAAGGACCTGCAGTTTAAATACAAAAATGGTAATAAATGGACTTATGCTTTCACCCTAACTGGGTCTTTCTCAAAGGCAAAGTGACAGAGACAATGTGTGTGTACCAGTGTCTCTGTCACTCTGCCTTTGCAAAAGGCTAGGCACATGTACAGCCAGAAGTACCAAGAAATGTCGAACAGGGGTACATTAGTCCCCAGTTTCATAAAACTATAAATTTCATCAAACTATAAATTAGTACTGGGGTTTTGTATTTTTCTCTACCTATGCTGCTAGAGTAAAAACCATAAGGCCAAGAACCATTAATTAGGCCAAGAACCATTAGGCCAAGAAATATACACTATTGCTAATCTCAAAATTGGTAATATCGAAAAACATAAATGATCATAGTTTTAGATGAAAATTCCTTGGTGAGTTGTTGATGATATCAAACAAGCCTAGCAATATTTCTTTCTCAGGCGCTATTTTTTTGTGAAATAATTTTCAAAATTAATTCCATTAATTGAAGACAGAAGTTCCACATTGGAATGAATATATGTACAAGCATTCTGAGTACATTTTCATTTAATTGCACGAGTTGAATTTAATACATAATTATAATATGGATGCTTTTATTTAGATTTTACCAAAAGTGTACACTGGCTTTAACTACATGTACCATTTTTGCAGAATCTCAACTTAGAGAAATTTAGCATGTTTGCTGGAACAATGAGAAACATGTATGTATAAGGACATCTTTGTGAAATTGTGGATCCACTGACCAACTGTGGAAAATGTATATATTTTATTCAGAAGTCTATTACTTACATGAAGTGTGCCAATCGTGTAGACGTGTACTAACAAAGTCCATGTACCATAGCTGCCAACTATTACACATTTTTAGTAATTATTACAATTGTTTTCAGGAATTACGAAAGTACAAATTGCTCTTTAAAAATTACAAATTTCAATTTTTCCGTTTAACAAAAAAAAAACTTGATACAAGTACCATTTTATGACCATTCGGGTAAAATCATGTGTAACGATTGTAAAAATCAGAATCTGTACCCATATTGAATATTTTTGTTTGTGTAGTTTGCTATAATAATAGTATCGATACCTTGTTTCTCCTGAGGACATTCAGAGCATACTGATCGAAACGTCGAGTTGTAACCTCCAGTTCTTTTCAGAACTAATTACTACTTAATAGAGAATTTCACATGGTGTCACTGCAATTAGTCTTACAGATACCTTGTTTGTCGGGGTACCAATTTGTGCGATGTAGTAATGGGTAATAAACAGGAACCAGCGAAGTGCCTATGGTTTCATCATGGCCCCCGCCATTATGTGAACGTGCAATCGAAACTGAGAAAAGTTTCATTACTAATTGGAATTTAGTGTTTAGCGCATTCACCCCACATATGGTTCACCTGTGTCTAGTCCTAGGAACTAACTTCCCGTGTCAAGCACCTAATCCCATGATGCAGAACTCAAAACCATGACCATTGTGTGAGGGCGCATGTGGAGTACAAATGCTGTGGAATATGTTAAAGGCAGGCTGGCACATTTCATGTACATGTAGTTAATAGACTTCTAATTTTATATATGGTGGGGGGGGGGGGGTGTGATATGACTGTTTGTCATTACACAGTCCATTGAGTGTACGCACGTGTAGTAACAAAATGGTAACATATGTTTGAAAAAAAAGTGGCCATGACACCTAAGCGCCCTGGCCAACAGTAAATCTATGCACTATGCAAACCGGCGGACACGGCAGGGCACTTGCTCATTTTGCACTATTAATGAACATCCATTGAAAATCAAGGATTTATTTCAATCTAGGATATATTTCAATAAAATGACAATTATATTTTGAAATTCAAACATCACTATGATAAATTTAATATTATCAATAAATTTTTCTGCCCAGTATCACCGGCTTCACCAAGGCACAAATTTAACAATTTAGGAAAGTCTGTTTTTTCTGTAGGAGCACCTAAAAATTTCTTTATATCCGGGATGTCACCGTAGTAAGCAAAGGTGAAAGTCCAACCTGGGATACTCTCTTTCATCCAAAGTTGATCCAATCAACATTTCTTAACATCCTATAATTCCAACAGTCCATATGTTCAATGACCAAATGTTTCAAGGCAGAAAATTACTGTGGCCAATGAATGTATTGTACTAGCAAAAATAGAATCTAAGATATCAGACTTTTTTAGGCCCCTCCCTTGAAATTCTGGATTCGTGGTGTGAAATAGAAAAACGGTTTGTGAATGATTATTGTGTATGTATATATATATATAACTATGCATGTTTTAAATTCAAGCTGAGGGTTTCAGCAGCTTATTTGCTGTTTAATTTTGGTGAATAAATTTAATTTACACAATGTGGAGGTTTCTTTTAGTTCGTATTTCCTGCTATGAACTAGACCAGGGGTGGCCAACCTGCGGCCGTAGCCTCTTCAGGAAAAATATATATTAATTGGCTATTTTCACAAAACATTTTTTAAAAGGATATTTTATGGGCGTCTGTAGGTCTTGAAGGGGTTAATTATTATTTTTTTCAATTACAATTCAGCCCTCAGTTAAAAAAGGTTGGCCACCCATGAACTAGATGATTTATTAAATTAACATTTATGCTCCGAGAAATTGATATTTTTGAATATCCAAAAAAATATCGGGGATAGGTCAAGGGTCCAACTTTCTAGTTTCTAACCCCCCCCCCCCCAAATGTAACAAGAAATCGCCATCACTGGTCACAAACACTTCAGACTTTAAGTCTGGTTTGTTTTTTGAGCTGTTTTTCTTATTAACAACCGAATAGTGGATATTGACACATAAATGTACATGTACTTTTTCGAAACGGTTTCAAAACGGCTTCATTTCAGTACTACATGTATCCAGTAAATGATTAGTAAATAAAGTATAGATGCATTTTCACAAATTTAAAAAATTTCCGTTTATTTGTAATTAGCCGTTAAAGGGGCAGTATTGTCACGATATGGTTTAAGATTAACACAGTGGCTGAAAATTAATGACTCCAGTCATTTCATGACTGAAAATTAATGCAGCAATAATATGGCCGTATCATGTGGGGTACTATGACAGTCACTGAATTAAAGGTACACATACACCACCCTAAAAGTGCAAAAAATAGGCTTGATAGAATGATAGATAATCATTTTTGGAAGGTTTTCTTCAAAAAACAAAATCCATGTATCGTGTAATTACCGAGAAATGTGCAAAAAACAACAATAAGGTCAAAGGTCACGTATACTCATTTCCAGTCGTCTACATGACCGTGAAACCTGTACGGCAATTGCCGATTGTATTTAGACTGGTACCTCTGCATTGCATAACGTTGTGATTGTAACAAGAGGAACAAGGTGATCCAGTCTGTACATTTTGTATCTGTTGTAAACACACGAACGATGGATTCGATTGCAACCAGATGCACGTCGACGTCCAAGATCATCCAAAAAGTGATGAAAATGCCTAGTAGGCTTGATAGACATTGGATCAACTATGGAGAAAGGCATAGACTGAACAAACCAGTACTTGGCAGCATCTGTCTGGACATACTGGATTCTGGGTGAGCATCTCAATCATGATCAATATATAGTTTGCATTGCTATTGATTGGTAGACAGTACATGATGTACAGGACTGCACATGATGAACACAATCATGACAATGTCCCCTGGCAATGATGTGAAATTGCCCTAACCCCTGATTACATACTCTACATATTTGACAGGAAAAATGTTGAAAGGGAAGCTTCAATTTTGGTTTAGAAATTGGATTCTCATAATCATATTCTCAAAATATTATCAAACGTTTTTATTTGGTCAGGACACAGGCCTTATGACCAAATTAATTTGTCCGAAGTGCTTTTATCTTAGAGAGAAAAAAAAGTAATTATGTAAAAAATACAAGAAGTTACCAGATATAACTTTGTGAAACACGAGGGGGAGCACCTATTTTTAATAAATTTTCACAGGTTAGTTTTTATGCTATTTTTCGTGAGATCTAATTAACATTAGTTAACGTGTTACAGGGTTGAAGTTAATGTTCATTATCAAATACAGTGATGAACATTTCATTTAGTTTTAATGGTTGTTTATTTTTTAAAAATTAAGGTTTAGTATAATTTGTTATTATTGTTTTCAACATGTATAGCAGTACTGGCATTTCAGTCCAAGAGAAGGGGTGTATCTGATAACCACCTTTCCATTCCATATCAGTTAAACAATGTTTTACCTTATTTCACAGTGATTGTTGATAATGTTGATACATTTATTTAAATCTAAGCCCTTACTCCTCTTTTCACTCTTAAATCTTTTTCAGAAAGAGGACAGAAACATCTTGCTACTTCAGCTATGCAGAATTGATGCTGGGTGTGATTCTCGACATAATGCAGCACCAGTCTTTGGTCAATGGAATTGGTAATTTGGAATCAAGCATATGTCTGGACCCTTACTTTTATTGCCTGTTTGCCCCTCCCCTCCCTAGTTCTTGGATTCTATAGTGCTGCAATGATTGTTCAAATAATTTCAGAAAGCAAATGTGTTGGTTCATCACCAGTGGCAGTACATGCCATCACCGAGAACTTGGGGGGGGGGGGGGGGGGGGCAAGTATTTTATTCCAAAATTACCGATTCCAATGACAGTCCCTGAATGTCACCCATTCTGAAATGTCACTAAATCGTAAATACAGAGCTACATTTATTATGCAGATTGATTTTGTTTTCTTGTCAACAAAGGATCATGATGGTTGGGTTCATTTACACTGAAGTCATTTCACTTGTTACATGTGTAAGGCCATGTACACTCATTGTTAGATTCTTTATAATAGGTTAAACAGGTCAGCAAAGTGGTTTCAATTGATTATGGGGGGGGGGGAGGAGAGGAGTGGAACCACAAAAGTCAAGTCATGAAACCAAATGGACAAATAAAATAAATATGTATTTCATTGTTTTATTAGCAATTTACAAGCACCCATACAACTCTTGATTATTTTAATGTCTAAACATTTATGTACAAAATGGCATCTGATCTTTAGCTTGTAATTTTATAGATTGGATGCAGCTACAGACATTTTGCCAAAAATATGTGTACAACCTTGAAAATGCAAAAAGCAATGTAGAATTTGTTTTCAAATTTTATAAAAGATTTTTAATTATTTGCAGTATAGGTGAAAACAAAGACAGTTTATAAGCATGTCACAATAAGGAGATGCTTCATTACTATCATTGTCAATTTATCATTATATTTTTGTTCATTATAAACTTGAGTTGAAAGTGAAGTATATTATAAATAAAGATCACTCTCGGTATATATACATGCAGTCCATCTATTAAATTTATTTTTGTACAAGACTTAATACTAAGACATAAATACCAACGTTGGCTTCATCTAAATCTGCAATTTGAAGGTTTTTCCATAAACAAAATGAAAAGGACAAGCAGTTATTAGATTTGGTAAAGTGGATGTAATTACATTTAATTTTGTTTGAATTGTCAATTGGCTAATTACAATTTGTGGCCTTACTCTTCTGCTGTTGGCAGGGGAAAAGGGAAAGCACAGATGCAAGCTTTCTTGCAACTTGATCATGTAGTATTTATAAGCTTGTTTTCTACTGAAAGACAAATTAGCTGATATCCATACAAGCTTTGAAGACTGCAGACATTAGCTATTTGACATAAGCTGCATTGTTTCTTCTCCACCCAACTACTATACGGCTGTGCTTTGAGTAGACTCTGTGGTACCTGATACATGAACATGGATGAAATGCACAATTATTAGCCAACTTTCTATTATGTTCCATGTAGCGAAAATTATTGACAGCCTGGAAATGGAAATATCAAGAGTGTAAAGACTCTTCTCTCACAGGGTAACTTTCCTTGGTAAAGAAAAACAAAAAGAAAGGGGAAATATTTATATGCTCCATGCTTCAGTGTCTTCAGCAACCCCCAGTCCCCAATCAATTTAATCCCCACTTCCTGTCCTTTGAATGTGAAGCCAAGTTTAATCCAGTTACTACCATAAATCAACTTTGTGACTTTATGCCCATAATAACGCTGAATAAGTTGATCTGGCTACCTACAACCCTGGCAAACTATTTTCATATGAGTGTTTTTACATGTTGATTTATCATCTGGCATGGTTTTTGAAAAGCATGTGTTGGGCTAGTGTCAATATCATGCATATAAAGAGGTTTGTGGTAGCACCATGTAACTATCTCTACAGTTTAAGTGTTGGCTCGTAGAATAACCAGTGGTGAGATAACTTGAAATTTCCATCGGTATACTCTGATCATCTTCATCCCCCTGAAGACGGAGTATACTGATTGAAACATAAAGTAATGTCACTGCCAGTTCTTCTCGGAACCAATGGTATTTACTATTGAAAGATAATTACTCTTACTCCTACTGTTCGTCAACCATGTGAAGCCTCAAAATATTTCAACATTTTCAAGGTAGTACAGAATACTAATAGAGTAATTTGTTTGTGTGTGGGGGTGGGGGGTTGAGGGCTGTCAGTTGCCTTGAAACATTTCAATGTTATACCTGCAATTTTTGAGGGTCTTGAAAGTAGGACATGTCCTCTATACTTCCTAGAAACTTTTGATTGGATGGCACCCGTAACAAACCTGAAGTTGATATAGTAGGTAATCTTCTTGAGAAAACTCTTATTCAGTGGAATGTCTGCTAGTAAATGGGATGTTGTAGGCTTCCGTTTACTGACCCCATTCACATACGTAGGTGACATGATGAACTGAGCATTCGTCTCTGTCTCCATCTCCCTTTATCTCATCTATGGACCAAACATGAACAAACATAATGTATATAATCTTACAAAAGAAAGATTACGTTGAACTGATTACGGTACTCTAGCAGTTGAGAAATGAAACTGACCACAAAGACATAATAACAAAATAGCCAGTAATAATTAACACATGTAAAGCTACTTTGACTAATTATTAGTGCTACAGTACACTTATCATTCACACACACACACAATTAAAATTATAACCAATGTTGTACTTTCCCTTTAAGAGGTCAACGGTCATGATCAACAGGGCATGGAATCGGAGTGCTAGTTTTAGATTATCTTGGTGACTGAAAGTAATATCCCACATGATAAGGTCATACTATCATTGCTGCTGCATAAATGAGCCAGTAAGTTTCAGTCACTGTGTTCATCTTAAACTAGGACACTGATTCCATGCCCTGTTGAAAGTCTGCTCTGATCGTGATATTGTCCCTTAGTAGATGTATTTTGGGGGTTCAGCTCACTTTTTAACATTTTTTTTAGAAGTGTGCAAGTAGTATTTTTTGGTTGAGTTTTATTTTATGAAAAAAATTCTAAACACTTTTTAGAATTTTTTAGATGAGTTAAAAGGTGAGCAAGTAGTATTTAAGAGATGATCCTCCAGCAGTCTACTTAAGCAGCAGCATTTTCCAGAGTCCGGCATTCTCCTGAGGACGATCAGAGCATACTGATCGAAACGTCGAGTTGTACCTCCAGTTCTTTTCAGAACTAATTACTACTCAATTGAGATTCCACATGGTGTCACCGCAATTAGTCTTACTTAGTATTTAAGAGGTCAAAGGTCCAAAAAAAATTAAAGATGTGTTTTATTGCTGGGTAGCAGTAGGGAGTATAGTATTGTAGATGCGTAGATTGAAATTTTTAATCTTAAAAAGATATCGTTTTTAGGCGTTAAAAAATTGAAATAATGAAATTATTTTATCTAGTAATATATTAAAAGAGAGGATGGAAAGAAGAAAATATTTATCGCGATGGACATTTAGGGAATTGAAAGAATTTGAAAGACATCATGGACCCATTTTTTTTAGTGGAAGACAGTAGAACGAAAAAAAATAAACGATCTTATTACTTGGGTGTAAACAAATATATAAAACGAAATAAAGAAAGACCATACTATAAATTAAATTTAGAACAACTTGTAGAGTATGTAAGAATAAACAATATTGTTTTACCACCCCATGGTAGTGGGGTGGTAAATGAGAGTACATAAAAAAAGACTACATTAAGGCGATTAAAAGAGCGCTCGGACGAGAAGACGAGTTGAGATTTGAAACCAAATAGGTTTACGATGGTGCTAGAGTAAAATATAAAAAACTTTTAATGATCGTACCGGATGGTCACATTTTACAGTACGACGCTATAGAATTTTTGAATGGTGTAAAAAGAAAGGTAATAGAAAATTTAATTTTAGGTATGCAAGAATTTAGAAAAATAAAGTTTCAGCTAACTACAACCGTAGATTTTTATAAATATGAGGTAGGACGCGGGCTCCAAGAGTACAAGGATTTTCACGCTAATCATAAAATGATGAATATACTCGAAGAATATGAAATTGAAGATAAGGTAACGCACGCTAACAATATAATGATCCATAAAATAGAAGAAGAAATGAAGAAAGATTCCGGATGGATTTTAGATCGCGTTGTGAAATTGCAAATAAAAATATTGAAGTACTCGCCACTTCGAGGAAGCTCATACATAAAGTTGGATCCATGGATAGAAAACAAAAAAGCATGTATCAATATTAAAAACAAACACGATGAAGCGTGTTTAACCCTTTCGATCCCACGGGCTCTAAAAAGAGCCTTTGTTGTGATACGCTTCGATCCCGTGGGCTCTAAAAGGTGCCGGGAATCGGCATGCCCTTGACGACGACGGCTACTTAATTCACCACCTGAAAATGCTCGAGTGGTTTTTGGGGTTGGCGTCCTCGATTGACAGGAATGAAGTGTATAAAAGTTTATGAAAAGAAAAAATGCGTCACTTTTTGGGGTTCCCGGTGCTACTACTGCTAGCGTCCACTCGCTTCCACAACGGTCAGTTTTTAGTTGCAACCATGATGAAAACGGACATAAATGATGGCATTTTGACTGAGATTTTGGCAGACAGTGGCTCAGAATCAGATGACGAAGTAACGGATGACGACAGCACATTAGTAAAACTTCCAGCGGAATTCGTTCAAGAGGTAGGCCTAAATCACAGTAAAAATGAATAACTAACACTAGTATTAGTTAACGTTATTAATTCTTCCTGGCCCAATGCAAATTAATGTAATTCACTTATTTTCCTAGGCTATAGCGTAAATATTGGATGCATTTTTTTTTATATGCTCAAGGGGTACAACTGTTGGAGTTGAGGAATGTAAATTTAGAAAATGGATCCCTTTAATAGGATTCACCAAATCCCCACCCCCTGAACTGGGTCAAAAAAGTCAAGTGAAAATGTACAATTTTTAGTAGTTTGTTGGGGTAATATTTGTATTCATTGAAACGGCAAGTTGATGTATAGATATAGCATAGAAAGTTTAACATCCACCCATATAGCCGGTCGTGCTGTTTAGCGTCAACAGGCTGAAAATGCACTCTTAGTCTCAAGCTTCCAAAAGAATAGCCTCGTATTCGAAAGGCCCTTATAAGTCGTATTATGCAAGAAGTTGGGGGAATTCACATTCACAATCCCACATTAAAACGAAAATTTATCGACAACGAGTTTTGGAGAGTGGATGGAAGCTGCCATATTTCTTTTCTCAGCACAATATTCATTTTGCGCATGACCCCCTGTGGCCTGTGCACATGCAGCAAAGTAGCATTGAGATATTGTATTTACAAAGGACCGAGATTAATCCTCATTTGCCTTGTTTTTCTGTTGCAGCCTACCTACCAAGGTGACAGCTGGCCGAGATCAAGGAGGACGACAGGAAAGTTAGATTTCCGATCCGGTTGGGAATGACGAGACCCTTATGAGTGTGGGACTGTACTGGAAATCATGGCCCCACCGGCGACTTTGCCACACTGTCGGCAGTGGAGATCTTCAAGCTGTATTTTTGTCAACTCGTGTGGGATATGCTCGTCGACGAGACTAATCGCTATGCGCAGCAAACAATAGACTCAAATCCTGATCAACAATTCTCCTGGCGGGTAGAATGTCGTATCTCGCCGCCACTAAATATAACCAATAATGTAATCTTACCTACCTGGTAAGGTGGAGAACATATGGATGATGATGGACATATACTTCAAATTATTCCAGGATATTTATTTCATGAAAAATCAGGCATTTTTGGTATACGATGCCTTCCTCAGTCATGTCAGTCTGATCTTGTAAACTCCACAATTAGTGACCAACACAGTCATTGTACATGCGTAGTGGCAACTATAATAGGATCTTTCTATTTTCTGAAGGGGAGGATTTTTTTAGAAGGGAAATCAAGTCCGAAAACCATCACAAAAGTTGATTTTAAAGGTAGTTTTCGCTTTCTGTACCACCAAAAATCGATAGAATGATTTTTTAACT
The DNA here is from genome assembly GCA_029582265.1 of Zoroaster sp. YZ-2022. Lineage (NCBI taxonomy): Eukaryota > Metazoa > Echinodermata > Asteroidea > Forcipulatida > Zoroasteridae > Zoroaster > Zoroaster sp. YZ-2022. Next base: position 11,639,696 of record CM055821.1, on the reverse strand, counting down.
GGTTAGTGGTTGCAAAAAATTGCAAAAAAGCCCTTAAAAAGTGGCGGCCGGATACGACATTCTTTCCCTCCTGGCACCCAACCAACATTCCAGAAATGATGGCATTTGTGGCACTTCTCATTGCTATGGGCATAAACAAATCCTCTCAATACAAGATGTACTGGTCGACATCTGAAGTTCTTCACATCCCATTCTATCCGTCGATCATGTCCCGTAATCGGTTCAGTTCAATTCTTCGGTTTCTCCACATCTCAAATAACCAAATTCCTCGTAGAGCCTTGGCTAAACGGGACAAACTTTCCAAAGTTCGGCCCTTGATAGAAGTCCTCGTCCCGAAGTTTCTCAACCTGTATAACCCTGCGCAGAATCTGTCTCCAGACGAGAGTATGTTGAAATTCAAGGGACGGGGTATTAAAGCATTCTCCCTGAACGAGTCCAAAACAGGATACACGTGTGCTTGGAAACTGTACACAGGAGCCGACGACACCCAAACTGTTTATGATGCAGACGTACATGTAGATTCCAAGTCAGACTGCCATCCACCAAACCCAACAGTTGCAGGAAAAGTCGCCATTGATCTGGTCCATGGACTTGAGAATAAGGGACACGTAATATATTGTGATAATTACTATACTAGCCCAGCTCTTTTAGCTAAACTTGCTAAACTAGGATTCAGATGTTGTGGAACTGTTCGTTACACTACACAGGGAATACCCCAGGCCGCAAACCCCAAAAACCATAAAATGAAGAAAGGAGATGACCCATTTTTTGGGGGGTGAAAGGTGGGCAATTGTGTATCGTTTGGCAAGACAAAAAATCTGTAACACTTTTAACTAATGTAGGCAACACTGATTTGTCCAAAACGCAAATTCGGTGTAATAAGAGCACAAGTGGATTTCGTGATGTTATGAAGCCCAATTGTCAATTGAAGATTACAACAAAATGGGTGGAACTGATCTTGTCGACCAATGTTTTCAGTACTACAATCATACACACAGAAGCTTGAAATGGTGGAAAAGAGTTTTTTTTCCATATGCTGAATATCTGTATTGTCAATAGCAGAGTAATCATATTCACCAGCATAGGAGGGAACAAAAATGTCAGTAACCTTGATTTTCGTATAGGGATTGTACAGCGCTTGCTGTTGGGTTGGGAACGTAACGCGACAAGTCAGTTGAGATACCATATTCCTATCGAGTTGACAGGGATGGAAAGAAACGCGACTGCATTGTTTGCAGTAACCGCAAATTAAGCAGGCGAAAACAAACAAAGATGATCTGTAAACAATGTACACAACCTATGTGCATAGTTCCTTGCTTTGAGAAATACCACATCACTTGATTGTAAATCTGCACTATTTGCCTTCAACCCCTCCCCCCCCCCCCAATTCAATGTTGGGAAAGGTCGGACAAGCCGCAGATTACAGTCCAAACTAACGTTGGGGTGGGGGTGGGGGTGTTAGCATGGATTGTAATGCATGTACACTGAATATAAGTAAATGGTACATTTCCAAGTAGAAAACCAAACAAAAAATCCAAAAAAATCTCATCCAAGTTATTGTTTTTCACATGGAAAAGAAATCTTATACATGTACCGTATTTGCATGAAATATCACCCATTTGTATTACTTTTCTTCAGTGTAAATACTGATCTAAATATTTCATTGTTTTGCTTTTACACTTAAAAATCTGCACAATATTTTCCTCCCTTTGTATACTCATTTTTACCATCAGTTTAACATACAAATATATCTGAGCCATTTGGTATGTACAGTACACATGTAAAAAAAAAAAGTGTCTATTACTGCAGAGTGAGGGCGCACTTCAATGAAATTGTGAAAAACCCACTGGTGCTGAAGTGACATTGGGCTCCTAATTACTGTGGTAAAGAAGGGTACTCTCTTACATAACTGGCTGGTAATGAAAGGGTTAAAATGGGCCATTATTTCAGCTCTATCCCCACCGAACCCAAAAAGAAAATCCATCCTGAATTAATATCTAGTTATCCTACAGATCACGGTTTAAATTTTACCGACATTGATTTTCCGACTCCAATCTCCCAAATCAAACGAGTAGAGACGCAAAACAATTTGTCGATATGCGTTTTAGGATACTATTCGGAGGAAAAATTCCTGGAACCTCAGTATATTAGCGACCAACCTAGTGATAAAGATAAAACAATAAAAATAAAAAAATTATTATTATTTCATAAAAAAAGATAAATCGCACTACGTTTGGATTAACAATTTAAACCGTTTTTTATCTGATCAAAACAAACACAAAAGTGAAATGTTTTATTGTAGAAAGTGTTTACACGGTTATTCATCCGAAAAAATTACTAAATAAACACATATAATCGGATTGCAAGGTGGGTGGTGGTGAGAAACCATCCCAAAGGTTAAAAATGCCTAGCAAGGATGAAAACAACGACACTAAAAAAATTATAAATTATAAAAACATGATGAAAGCTCCTTTTGTTATTTACTCTGATTTTGAATCGATACTAAAAAAGATAAACGAAAAGCAAACATCCAATACTATAAAAAAAAAAAAAGACGAACACATTGCTTGTGGCTATTCGTACGCGGTTGTTCGATGTGATGAAAAAGTAATGGCGTGCGAGACATATTGTGGTAAAGATGCGGTCAAACACCTTTTAGATGCGTTAATTGAAGAAGTAGGTAAGATTTTAGAATTATTAGAAAACAAAAAAATGATTATGACAAACTCAGATGTTTTAAATTTTCAAAACGCTACAAAGTGTTGGATTTGCGGGTGGGAAGATTTTCACTCGCACGGTGAAAAATATTATAAAAGCGGTGGAAAATGTGATTGTTGGGGTTGTAAAAAAGAATTTGAGAGTGAATTATATTGTCAGAAAGAATACGACGAGAAATTAAAAGAATTAAAGAAAGAATACATCGACGACGACGACGACGAGAAATTAAAAGAATACTACAAAAAACGAGAAGAATTAAAGAAAAAATACGAGAAAAAAGTAGAAGATTTTAAAAAAAGATACGAGAAAGTTCGAGATCATTGTCACGTCACGGGAAAATATAGAGGCGCAGCACATAGAAAATGCAATTTAAAACTAAGAATAGATCCTGATAATAAATATTCCTATATGTAGTTTTTTAATCTACAAGGATACGACGCTCATCTTATGCAAGCCGCGAGTCGAGTTGAAGGAAATATAAAATGTATTCCAGACGACATGGACAGTTTTTTTTTTTGGAAATCTGCAATTTATAGATGCCGCTCATTTTTTCCCAGCTTCGCTCAATGAGATTGTTGAATCGAGCGACATTGATTCTTTTCACATTTCTAAATTACATGAACCAAATCCAGAAAAATTTAAGCTACTTATAAAGAAAGGTATTTATCCGTATGAATACATGGATAATTTTGCTAAATTAAAAAAAAAACGTCTTTTTTTAGTCGTTTAACCGGGGAACACATTACGGACGAACAATACTCGCACGCTCAAAAGGTTTGGAAAACATTCAAGTGTAAAACTATGGAAGATTATCACAATTTGTACGTGCGCACTGATACTTTATTATTAGCCGACGTGTTTGAAAATTATCGCAACGCTTGTTTGTCTATTGATGGTTTGGATCCCGCACATTATATCACGGGTCCGAGTTTTTGTTGGGACGCTTTATTTAAACATTCAGGAAAAATTATAGGATTATATACGGATCACGACATGCATTTACTATCAAAAGACGGCACAAGAGGGGGTTTTGCGTGTGTAGGAAACAAGAGATACGCTAAAGCAAACAATCCTTATTGTCCAGATTATGATTCATCGAAACGTACAAGTTACATTATAGATTTAGACGTGAATAATTTATATGGTTGGTCAATGAGTCAATATTTACCAACTGGAAATTTTGAATGGTTAAATCAAGAAGAAATTAATTTACTCGATATAGAATCAATCTCTTCCGAATCACCCACAGGTTACTTTTTACAAGTGGATTTGAAATATCCTAAAGAATTACACGATTATCACAACAGTTTTCCACTCGCGCCGGAATGTATGACTATCCCAAAGGAGTGGATGTCGCCGTATCAACTTGGGTTATTGGGTGACGACTACATACCAAAAGAAAAAAAATTAGTTGCCACTTTGGGTGATAAATCAAACTACATGGTACATTATCGTACTACAATTGTATTTACAACTCGGTTTAAAACTAACTAAAATTCATCGCGTTATTAAATTTGATCAAGAGCCTTGGATTAAGAGTTTCATTGATTTGTATACGAATATGAGAAAAAATGCAACATCAACATTTTGAACAAAATTTGTACAAAAACAAGAATAATCATGTCTTTGGACAAAATATGGAAAATATAGAAAATTACGTTAAATTAAATGATGAACAAGACGAAAAACGTTTAAACAAAGCTATTTCAAAACCGACATTTGCTGATATCAAATTTTTTGATGATAATCTAGTGGCTGTTCGAATGGAAAGATTAAAAGTTTTTCTCAACCGTCCTATATTCATCGGAATGGCTATATTGGATTTAGCTAAACATATGTATGATTTTTATTACAATCTTTTAAAAAAGAAATACGACGACAAATGTAATTTACTGTACACGGATACGGATAGTTTATTACTTGAGATTCAAACAGAAGACGTTTATATAGACACGAAAAAAGATAAATATTGATATGATTTTAGTAATTATGAATGTTACATACACACAAACCGTATGTGGAGATAATCCGTGCGTGACCGCGTGTTGACCCCAAAGGGGGCGTGATTATCTTTACGGGTTATGAATAGAACGTTCTGGAAGTATATTTTTGGACAGTGATGTAATTTAACAGAAATTTCTAGAAGTGAAGTGAAGAAGAAACCTTTAGTATTTTCTAGAAGGGATTAAAAACTATAAATACGGGCTGGTAGAGGATTTTAGGCAGGACTTGAGCAAACCAAGACTTTGGTAAACAGGAGTTGATGAGACTATATCGATACTTCAGTGTACACCCACTAGGACCTGTGATGTCGCTTACGACTCGTCTGTGGAGTGTTTTGAGAAAGTTCGTCTGGACCGAGTGAAGTGTCTGAGAGCTGAATTTAATTCCGGAAGAGACATTTTGTGAACTAAATCTACAGTTCAGTATTTTGGGATTTCTTCTTTCCCATATTTTTGTCACGGTAGTCGACTTGTGTCCCCGTGGTTTCGTCTATTTCCGGCCGTTTGATGGAGGTGAATTTGCCCCACGTCCAGCTCTATTTACACCGTGTCAGAGAACTGTTTTGTGTCATTTTCGCTGGAGCCTGCTCAGTCCTCGCCCGTAAGATCTTCTTATTTAGTATAAGATATTTTCTTAATGTACACTTGTTTACCCTAATCATTGTACGATTTTTAAACCCCATCGATATTTGAAGCGGTCGATATTTTCATTATTAAATCACAATTTGTTTCTTTGTTCTTTATATCAGTGTGACCTTGTTTGATTTCTTTGTTGCATCTGAGAAAATTCAGGCTTTTTGAATAATTTGCATTCACCTATAGTTTGAAGATTTTCGGATCGTAACATGATAAAGATCATTTTTTATATTCGGAAAAGAATAAAAAAAACGATTGGAAAATTTAAAGACGAGAAAGGTGGTATTCCAATCTTAGAATGTGTTATACTAAGACCAAAAATGTACTCAATACTTTCAGCGGATGGAAAAGAAATTTTAAAAAAGCCAAGGGTGTTAAAAAACAAGTTATAAAAAAGAAAATTTTACACAAGTTCTATAAACAATCTTTATTTAAAAATAAAACGTATCGTCACCCTATGTATTCTATCAGACATATGAATCATCGTTTATTCACAATGTGGAATAGAAAAATTTCATTAAATCCTTTAGATACAAAAAGATATATTTTACGCGATAAAATACATACTTTAGCTTACGGTCATTATAAGATTTCTAATCGGTGGATTTTCCGTATCTGGCGGAACAATTTGTAATTGTTCTCTTACAAAACTACGAGCTGGACCCGAGTCTAAATAATACAAGATTGGTTGATTTTGAGCTTTTATAGTTTTACTAATGTTATACATTTTTATACTCCATATAGGATCTGTTGCGCGACGTCTCGTATCTTGTTCAGCTTCACCGGGCGCGTATAAATATCTAACTAGAGTGTTTGCATTAATTCTTTTTCAACAATTTTTTTATCAACTGGTGAGGCTGGATTTTGCACAACAACGGATAATTTAATCGCATCTTTAGGTTTTAAATTTATAAGTCTAGTTGTTTCGTTGTTTAATGTTTTTATAACTAGCGGTAATCTTTTAACCCATTCTCTCGATCTTGTATCCGTGGTCATGTCTTTAGCGTATTGATGAGAAAATAATCTTTCGGCTAAAGTTTTATTGAATCGCTCTACAATACCTTGCGCTCTATGATTACCAGCTTCGATTCTTTGTATAGTAACGTTGTTTTTACTCATTAATGTATATTGACACTCGACATAATTTCTTTTCCAGGATCGACTTTTAAAATTTTAGGCCAAGTGAGTGGAGAACGTTTATAATTTTTTTCAAACGCGTTGCTTTTGCGCGGCGGTTTTATCGATTAACGGTTCAGCTTCTTTATACCTACTCGCTTCATCGCTAATGGTTAACGCGTACTTGTAGGTTTTTTTACCCACGTTATCGTGAGGAAGAAACAATAAATCCGCTTGATGTGTGTAATTTGGTTTTTCTAGATTCGAGTTTGAACTGGTAGGTCTTGGAATGTAGGTGGGATACGGTAAATAAATTTGCCACAGCGCTTGCTTTTTTATCCACTGTCGAACTAATTTTTTAGAAATTGTAGTTTCTTGAGCTAGTTTTTCAATCGCCGTTTGACCTTTCCAGTATCCAACTGGGCTATACTACACGTTTTCTAAATTTGTATTTATAATACACATTTTATAAATATTTTTAATCGGTAGAATTCATTATTTTTTGAGGTAAAATTCCTTGTTGAACCAACCACGTTTGCGTCATTAACGCCGACCCGACCGTCACGGTGAGTTTTAGACTGTCGTTTACATCCAACTTTCCCAAATCGGCCGGATTTATTTTAAACGCTTTTTTACCGAGCATGCTATAAATAACGGTTATCATTCCTACGACGGCTCCGTGATAAGCAGAATTGACGATTCCCTTTGTATATATCGTTGTTGAAGACATATTTTATAGTATAGACAATATTTGTTTTATTTCATTTCGTAAAAAAAATAAGCTTCTTTTTTTACTAGTTGTTGCTCGACCATCGTCATTTCTATAGGTTTTTTAACCGGCGAGGGTTGCTCAATAGGTCGTGTTTTTTTAGCCGAGTTTAGGAAATAAGCAAAACCTATTAAACGATCCTAGTCCGATGTATAGCATGTTTGATGTATCATCGTTTTCTTTTTCAAAACGTTCTTTTTTTTACGCTAGCACCATCGAGATCATTTTTCTTTTTTAAATTTTGTTTTTTTATTTTTTGATCTTCCGCGATTCTTTTACCAGCCGCTTGTCTTTTTGGATTTTTTATTTTAGTCGGTGCTTTCGTTACCGTCGCTGGTGACTGCGCTATCTCTGATTGCTGTTCCATCGTCTTTATTATCTGAACAAGAATTTTTTCTTTTTAAATGTTTCGCCGAAATTAGCGTTGCTGCGATGGGTGCCAGGTATATTCCGTATTTATAGATTAATTCGCAGCATGTAGATGAAAGAGCGTTTAAAATGAGTGGGTCTTTTTCTAAATCGGTAATTAATTCACCTTCGTTATCGATCGTAAACTCATATCCCATCACATCGACAAATTTTAAACTCAATCGTAACGCTTTAGCGTATATAGTTATAATCGATGAACCTAATGAAGATATCATTTCACCACCTAATCGCGCTTTGTATCGCGTGAATAATTTATCTCGGTCGACTAAATTTAAAGTTTCAATTTCGTTAATACTATGCTCTTTACCAAAATATTTTTTCGAGTTTCCTCCAGCAACGACCTCAACGAGTTGATCAATGCGTTGATTATGATTAGATGGTATTGATTCAACGATATTTTCGTCTTGTATTTAAATTTTTTTAAATTATATTTTTGCGAAAGAATCCAACAGCTGTTATTGGCGTGTCTGCCGCTAAAAGCTAATTGGGTAATCATACATTTATTATTCTCGTCATATTTTTTATACTGTAATTCTTTACTCGCGCTACAGTCGTCGATGATAAACAACGTTTCGTTTCCTTTAAATACCTCGCTATAAATTGTTATCGCTTTGTTTGATGAGATTATACTCAGATTATCGACGTGCACTTGCTCGTCGTTCCAAATCCATTTTCTACTTTGATAAGCGATATTTACCTCGATGGTTGGACATAATACGACGATAAATTCAAAATATTTATAATATTCTCGTAACAAATTTAAAACAAATTCTGTTTTTCCGCATCCAGTTTGTCCGCAAATTAAGGCTGCGTGCGGATATTTAGGCAGCAACATGTTTTATTAATAATCAAGATGTTAATATTTCACGCTTTGAAATCGACCCTCTTTAATAATGAGTTGAGCGTCCATGATGATAAAGGTGTAGATATATAATACACCAGGGGTTTCAGCCTCTTTTTCCAGTTGAATCGTAATTCCTTCGGATAAATTTTGTACTCGTCTACCGCTTCCGCTGACTTTGTTGTCGTCGTTGCTTCTCATATCTAAAAACAAACCGTATTTATCTAATAAATAATCGGCGAGTTTAACGTTTGATAGATTTAAAGTTTTAGTTACTCTCATGCCAAATTCTTCTCTCGAATCTCCGAAATATTTTTGAATTTCCTCAAAGTGTTGATATCTGCGCATTCCTTGCGCGTAAAGTTGATTGGGAACTCCTTCGATCGTAATGGAAATTTGTTCAATCTTTGGATTATAAAATTTCCAAGATTCTTTCACATCAGGCTCTTTGAATAAAAACAATATTCCTTTCATGCTTATCGCCGGCGTATTTAGATTTATATTCCACGTTTTATCGCGTTTGTTTAGCGGTTGTACGCTTTGTCTCAAGACTCTATCGAAAAATATAGACAACTTGCTCTTATATTGATTTTTAATCATTTCGGCGAGCGAGTGATTGTTGACGACTTGGTATTCTAATGAAATTCCGCTTATGATATATTTCGCATTATCATCCGTGCTTTTAATCACTTTAGAAAATTTATTAAACGTGAGTTCGTAACTCAATCGATCCGCTAACCCGGCTTGATAATAGGGTTGATGATCGGTCAAAAGTTCAAAGTCTAGCGGAATGCAATATCTATTTTTAAAAGTATCCGCGACCGCTTTATCTTTTCCTTCGTTAGCGGTAGCATCGCTGCCACTAGAGCCTACTCTTAATTTAGTTATATTAGAATTTTCGATTCCTTGATACGCTAGATTGGCGAGTTGGTCTTTTGTTAACCAACCATCTTTAAAACAATTGAACACATCAGCATCGTCTAAACTCAACACTTCATTTCCTTCGATCTTGATGGAAATATTTTGTACGATGGCTCTGCCTATATTGTGTACTAGAGTTCTAGCAGCATCATCATCGGACCCGAGAACGATGTAAAAAGCTAATCGCGCGGACCCTGGAACGATAACGGCATCTTTTCCTAAATTTGGAAAACGAACCGTCAACAATTGATTTTCGGTGATGGTGCTCGGATTGTTTGTAATGACAACATTTTGTCGTATTCCTTGTAAACCATTAAATTCTTTCACTCTTCTGTACGGATTTAGTTTGTGTCAGATCGCTTGATTAATATTTAACATGGTACATTATTTTTTTAAATTTTTTAAAAATAAAAATACATTTATAAAACATGGTGTCTATAGCGATGATGATCGGAGGCGCGGTAGTAAACGCGTTAGCCTTTACCGGATCAAATTGTTTATTTTCTAGTTTACGTCCTAACGATGCTGATAAAGAACGAGAGAGACACGATTTAGCGCTAGAACAACTTATGAAAGCGAGATATGAATATGCTAAAAAGCGTTCGAAATATCTAGATTTTTTAAACGAAGAACTCGTAAAAGAAGCACACTCTTAACGAAGCGATGAATGAATATTATATCGTTACCGGCAAACAATTTGATTTACCGAAAGATAAAGACGATAAACAAGTTCTTGTAGAGATAATAAATGCAAATGATTACGTTCTTCGTAGTCAAATCAATAGAATAAAAGAAACGTTTGAAAAAATGTTGGAAAGAGACGTAACGTTAGGCGATAAAATTAAAACTTTATTTAGAGAACAAGGTGTAACGATCGTCAGTTTATTAACGGCCTTTAGTATAACCATCGCTTTTATAGTAGAAACGATAGTAAATGCTGTAAAACCTACCGTAGCGCCAACACCAGAACCTTCACCGAGTAATGGTGGTGGTGTAAAAGAGTGGATACAAAAAACTTTTAAAAATCTAGCGAATCTGTTAAAGAAACTCGGAGAAAAAGCTTTAGCCGCTTTACCAGGTATTATCGGATCGATAGTAAGTTGGTTATTTACGACAATTTCAAAAGTAGTAACATGGACGGCGGAATACGTATGGCTAGCCCTGACCGGAGTCGGGGTTTTAATTTTAACTTGGATGCAGAATCGTCGTTAAGCTCTACTGCATGGGCAAGCTCTACTGGAGCCATTCGTAAATCATTACGCCAAGTCCACCTAAAATCGCAAAACCAAAAATTAGAGCTACTTTTTCTTCTTGGTGCTCCAGCTGAGCGTCTGCTGGAGCAGAAACAGTTGCATTATCGATTAATTGCGATTGATCATCTACGGGTGTTTGTATTGATGATTCTACCTCATCTAAACCGATGGTTGATGGTAAATCGTTAGATTCTACCTCATCATCAACATCTATTCCAAGTAATGGTGGTGGTGGTAAATCGTTAGATTCTACCTCATCATCTAAACCAACTACGGATGTTGATGATAAATTTATTGTTGGTGGTAAATCAGCTAAACCGGTGGTTGGTGGAGGAACGGGTGTTGAATTCGTGTCTTGATTCGAAGTTCGAATCCCACTCCCACTGTCAGTTTAGTAGGCTAAACGATTTGCTCTTCATAGTGCTGAACTCTATACAAAGAAACAGACGGGACAGTGCACAAGGTTGTCATTCGGATTCGGTCATCGCATATAACAAGATGTATGCATTACAGTCATCACTTTACAGGATAATAATAGCCTACTAGGCCGCCAACTACTACCGACATATTTTTTATTAGGCTTATAGCCTAAAAGCGAATGCCCATTAATAACAACAACAACTAATGAATGAATTACTAAACCATAGGCAACATTTTTAACAGGGCTAGTGTAGGCCTAGGCTAGACTATTGTAGACCTAACGTTTTGCTTATGAAACAAGGCACTCAGTGCGCTACAATTGCACCTTTCTTGACTTTGATGATGCAAACTCGCATATGATGTCCTCAAAATCCAGTCCTTTTACCAGTTCAGACTCAATGGTCATTAGTGAAAGTGCAGAAAGTCGCCGCTGTGCCATTGTTGATCTCAGTTGCACTCTCTTCATTTTTGCAGCTCGTTTATGGCTAGGCGGCAACGCAACGCTCACTGTCTCGCTTCTTTCAAATCAAGTGCGGGAGCAGCATTCATTGGTTCATTAATCCAAACATCGTTCATTCATCCAATCAAACGTTTATCAGAAATATATACAAACTATAATTATAATTCGAGGGGCACCAAGCACAGAGTGCCTAGGACATAATAAATACCAAAAACAAGTTTTAATTAGGGTTATATTTTATTTTAGGGAGGACACCAAGATCACTGTTGCAGGGGTGTCACTAGGGATTTTGGGCCCCCATGACAAGACTTCACACAGGGCCCCCCCCCCTCATGAAGTATAGTGTTTAGGCTCTCTGTGGGCTCCATACAAAATAATTTGAGGGGCAGCAGGTAAAATTCCAAGGCTGGGGGGCACCAGGGGCACCAAGCAAAAAAAAAAATTCTTTTTGGAATAAATTTGTTTTTTTTTGCTTGGGGCCCCCCCAGCCTTGGGGCCCTGGGCAAGTGCCCAATTGCCCATATGGTTAATCCGCCACTGATTCGAACCGAGAGATAATTCAGACGTCGCAATTACAAGTGTTGCGATCCGAAAATCTTCAAACTATAGGTGAATAAAAATTACTCAAAAAGCCTGAATTTTCTCAGATGCAACAAAGAAATCAAACATGGTCACACTGATATAAAGAACACAGAAACAAAGTGATTTAATAATGAAAATATCAACCACTACAAATATCGATGGGGTTTAACAAGCGTACAATGATTAGGGTAAACAAGTGTACATTAAGAAGATCTTACGGGCCGAAGACTGAGCAGGCTCCAGCGAAAACGACACCAAAAACAGTTCTCTGACACGATGTAAACAGAGCTGGGCGTGGGGCGAATTCACCTCCAACAAACGGCCGGAAATAGACGAAACCACGGGGACACAAGTCGACTACCGTGACAAAAATATGGGAAAGAAGAAATCCCAAAAATACTGAACTGTAGATTCAGTTCACAAAATGTCCCTTCTGGAATTAAATTCAGCTCTCAGACACTTCACTCGGTCAATACGAACTTTCTCAAAACACTCCAAAGAAGAGTCGTAAGCGACATCACAGGTCCTAGTAGGTGTACACTGAAGTATCGATATAGTCTTATTAACTCCTGTTTACCGAAGTCTTGGTTTGCTTAAGTCCTGGTTAAAATCCTCTACCAGCCCGTATTTATAGTTTTTAATCCCTTCTAGAAAATACTAAAGGTTTCTTCTTCACTTCACTTCTATAAATTTCTGTTAAATTACATCATTGTCCAAAAATAAACTTTCAGAACGTTCTATTCATAACCCGTAAACATAATGCCGCCACCTTTGGGGTCAACACGCGGTCACGCACGGATTATCTCACACTTGCGGTTTGTGTGTATACGTAACACAAGTTCGTTATTGTATCCGACGATCGTACCTATTTTTAAATCCATGTCAGATGGCATAAGGTATAAATTTTCTCCGATAACAAAGTTTAACGGCGTTTGAGCGCTTGATAAATGTTCATTATATCGATCGATAGACTCTTGCAAATCTATTTTAAAATCGATCGAAGCATCGAGAGCGTTTAAAATAATCTGTTTGGATCTAAACCAGTGCCAGGAACAAGAAATCCACTTTTAGCCTGTACTTGACCTCCTAATATCGAGTAAACGTACGTTCTTATAGAGTCGTTAATTCGTTCTATACCAACATCCGTAAAACCTTGCGCTAATCCCAAAGACATTATAAATTTTATCCACGCCGTTTCAACGTGTCTAGATTGCGAAATGTAACCTACTCTAATGGTGTGTTCTTTACGATTATGTACACCATCGTCAAAATCCATTCTTTTTTCACCCGCTTCAAAGTCTGTGGGAAGATTGTTGAGGGAAATGGGGTCAGAGTTGCTGAGTGTAGAATTATCGTAGTTGTGTCCGGGTACCGGATCGTATCTTTTTCCAATGTTTCGCCAAAAATAAGCAGTGCCGAGTCCATTGCTGTACGCATCAACGCGTTGTTTCCAATTAGAGATAGATGAAACGTGAAAGTCTTTACATATTTTATTATACGCTTCAATGTCTATATTATTTTCAAACGCGCTCCAATCATTTTGAAAAGACGTTGGACAACTCATTTCTTTGAGCAATCGTCTAATTTGATAATAAACGTGACATTTAAAAAAAAACTACTAATTTGATCGTTTGAATGCGATAAATGTTCGTAACTCACACCACATCCCGTCGTACTGCACCACGTTACAAAATTTATTTGATTTTGATAAAATTTTAACGAATTATAATCATCTACAACTTTTTGAGTATGAACGTTAGGTAACATGTAATTTTCAAATGGATTATCGAGTTGTACGTTAAAATACTCTGTTTCATTAACGTAAATATTTATAGTCGTCAAATCTCTCGCAGAAGTAAAATTTTTGCTCGACGTGAAATTTCCAGATTGCAAATACCGTTTTGATAAATTACTCTGAAAAGCTATCGGAATAGACATTTTATTATAATACAACTATAAATTATAAATTTTAAATAATAATAATGCATCATACGATCGAAATAAAAAATTCAAATAATACAATTTCGTTAAATAATACCATCGAGACGGTAAACTTAGTATTTCATTAATAAGCATTAACATTTGGGTCGGTTACTATAACGTACGTAAAAAAGAAAGAATATGGCTACGGAAAATATAATAAACGAAAGAAATGAACAAAGTGAAGAAGATGATGACGTGTTTATCGAACCGGGACTTTATAATATTAATGAAATTATCGATATTGTCTTAAAAAACGCACCTTCGATAAAGAAAAATAGGTAAAACTATTATAAATATTACTCAACAAAAACGAATAATTAAATTTTCATCGGGATTAGCTAATTTACTCGGGTTTGAGAATGAATATCTAGCTGAAGGAGAGCACACGGGAGGAAGAAAACTCGATTTACTACCTTTTAAAATGTTATACATTCATTGCGATCAAATTTCTACGAGCGAAAATTTTCACGACGGAAAACCTTGTACTATTTTAAACATTTTTCCCCTACAAGATAAATCGTTGGGAGAAAGTATGTGGATGGAATATTCTAATCCGTTCCAAAAAAATCTTAAAACTGGTACTTTTAACGAATTAAGTTTTCAAATTAAAGATTCATTAGGTAGAGACATAAATAATCACGGTATGCCTATTTTTTATCCTTTGAAATTAAATGATTATTATATATATATGTATAAATGGCGAATATTTACGGTACTAGTCGAACAAAAGCGTCAGCGTTAGCGCTGAAAGAGAATTTAAACATTTATGAACAACACGGCTATATCGATAGCGATGAAATGGTACTCGTTGTACCATTAATTGAAAAATATCAATTTATACTAGGATGGCACGGCGCATTTAAACTACCCTTTTACATGTTTAACGATCCACCGACATACTGCGAAATTTTTACTAAATTTATGAAACACGGTGAAATTTTTCACATTCAACGACGGGAAATTTTGCCGTTGACGTATATTATATTCCTTCCCCAGCTCGAGGAAAAACTTTTGTTTTCAATAATATTAATTCGCAGCATGTAGATTTTGAATTGTGCTTTCAAACGCGAGATAATAAGAAAGTTTTTGTACAAGCCACTTTTTTCGGTACTTTAAACACTAAAATCTGTTTCAATTTTAAAATTAAAACTTTACCGTTAACGCAATAATAATTTTATATATTAAAATATGGCTAGTATTTACGGACCTACTCGAAGAGATCGTAAGAGCGAGCGAGTTTCATCTAGCGATATCGATTTTAAGAATACTCATCTCTATCAAAAAAGTGGTTATATCGATAGGGATGAAATTCAACAATCGATAAGATTGTATAATATAGATGATATTTTTTACATCGTGTGGTTTGATGTGCATAGTGTAGGGTTTAATGCTTTTGTGTCAATAACAAACTGTTCGACTTATACTAAAATAAGTGTTAATAATGATTCTGATTCAAACGTTTCAAAAGTTGAAATAAACCCTGCGATTGGACCTGATATTTTTGATTATAATGAAACAAAGCTTATAGAATGTGGAATTTGCTTTAAAATAGAAAACAGCGTTTATAACAAAAGTTTTTATACAAGCAACATTTTTTTGTTCTTTAGAAAAAGAAGACGACATTCAAAAAGAGCGCGAGGCTGTAGATGAAAAATTAAATGAAATCATCGAAACTTATAACGTCGTAGAAACGATAGCAAAAACGGGTCTGGTAACTGTACTAGCCTTTGTATGTGCATATGCCATGCCTTTCATCTATGAAAAAGGAAATCGGCTTCAAAATAAAAAAATTATTCAATTTTTTAATCTTGTTTATTAATAAAAAATAATGAGTGTCTCTACAGAAACAACGAGAGTTTAACCAAAATTAGAGGGTATGATGCTGAATACTTCCGGTAATGCCCAAAATGTCAACGCGTTTCGTTTACAAAAAAATCGATAACATTCAAAAAGAAATACGAGCCGAAAGAAACGAACGCGAAGCCGTATATAAAAAATATAATAAAATCATTAACACTTGTTCTATCGTAGAAACAGTGGCTGAATTACGCTGTATGGGAGCAGGAGCCATCGGAATCGCCAGTATCGCTAGCGTTGTAGAATCACCCGTCGGATTTGTTTTAGAAGGTTTGGCTTTAGGCTTGGGGGTGCGGCGTTTGCTCTTAGATACGCGAAATATAAATTATCTAAAAAGGCTAAAAACACGATGAGATTAGAGTTTTAGCATTATCTAAACTCAATACTATCGAAAACCACGTTTCAAAAGCGATAGAAGACGGCGTTATAAGTCAAGAAGAATTTCATTTAATCTGCGAAGAACGAAATAAATTTAATCGAATGAAAGAAAATATTCGTACTAAATTTTCACCTAAAAATGACGTCGATAGCGATAAATCAAATGTAAAACCTATCGATGATAAATTAAAAAAAGATCTTAAGGAAAAAATTATGAATTTAAAGTAAACTTCACCGTAGATAAATCTTATTATAATAATAATCAACACGCTTTGCAACCATTAGCGGAGCGTGAAAAACCTCCACCGTATAATTTTCAATTTTTTAATAATATATATATTTATACAATATAAACGTGTTGTCTTTTCTAACAACTCTTTCATCACTAAATTATATTTTCTTCTTGCTCTTTCTTCAATGTAGTTTAAATTCATAATTATTTTCTAATTTTAATATTTTTGCACATTTCGTACATAAATTTGTCAATGTTTTTGCCATTTTTACATCTTCTACATGGAGTCGGTATACTATGTCCGTGTCGAATACGATGCATATGTTGCGGGCAATATACATCACCAGGCACGCTTAGTCTATAACACTTCTATTTTACCAACTAAAAGCCATTCACATGGAATAACTATTCCTCCTCTCAAACTTTTTTATCAATAATCTTCCTTCCATCCTCTCTTTTAATATATTACTAGATAAAATAATTTCATTATTTCAATTTTTTAACGACTAAAAACGATATCTTTTTAAGATTTAAAATTTCAATCTACGCATCTACAATACTATACTCCCTACTGCTACCCAGCAATGAAACACATCTTTCAAATTTTTTTGACCTTTGACCTCTTAAATACTACTTGCTCACCTTCTAACTCATCTAAAAAAAATCTAAAAAGTGTTTTTAGAATTTTTTTCATAAAACAAAACTCAACCAAAAAATACTACTTGCTCACTTCTAAAAAAAAAAATTTAAATCGTTTTTTTGTTAAAAAGTGAGCAGAACCCCCAAAATACATCTACTCCCTTTAAAATGGACAAGTTAACATTAAGCATGCACAAGGGGAAAAAACCTGAATGCACAACTTAATTTTTTCTAAATGAGAAATTGTTTCTGTAAATCTGATTTTGTTTGATAGAAAAACAAATATTTACATCAACCAAGTTTTCTATATATACACAAAAATTATGGGATAAAAATAATCTGAATCAATCCAAGATTTACTCTACCTTGGCAATGCTTTGGAGCTGTGAATACTGGAAATGGAATCAGGTGAACTCTACATGGTGTTGATGCAAGTGAAAATACTGGTAGTGATGTTTTCTCATACTATAAAACAAAACATAACGGCTAATGAAATAATGGTGGATATGATGGACATGGTGCATATTAAAAATCCAATTAAATATAACTCGTACTCGTACTCGTACGTTTAGGGGAATAATGGTACCTGATGCTATTTCCTCCAGTCCATGTTTGAATTTTCACCATGACCCCTTTTGACCATCTTCCCGATAAAATATCCGGGCATCGATGGTGGAAATTACAACTAATTCACTGGAAATTGTTTTGCTTTCTAATCTAAACTATATCTCATAATTATCATGTCTGTATTGTAAAAATCATCACAATATCATTGGGCCTTGGCTATAGGAACTATCAAAAATGATGTGATGGCAAACAGAAATTCATCATAAGAGTTTAGCATAGGGCTAGGGGGGTATTATTTCACTTTTTTTACTTTTTTATATTCTGCCCCCCTCAAAACATGTACAGGCCTATTAGAAAAAAGAATAAATCATTAAAATAAACATGATATTTCTAACCGCCCTGTACATGCCCCCTGAAAGTTTTGCTTGAAGGGCGCCCTCTGTTGTCAGTTTAACGTAAAGGTTCCCTGACTCCATATGCAATGTAGAGACATACATAATGGTGGTTACCAGACTGTATATGTGATTATGTACCACACATAATCTAGAATGGTTACTAATCAGCTGTTCGTTGTTTGTTGACATGGTTGATGGGTTTTAACTCAATTAAGACAATTATTTATTTAGGTTAGTAAATGTTAGGTTAGTAAAGGATTGTTTGCTGGCAAAGATGGGCAGTGACAGAAGTTATTATCTGTGACCTTAGTTGGGTAAGTTTGTTTTTAATAATAATATTATTCACCATGCACCCACAACTTGCACAAGTATTACTGCAAGAAATTTCCATGGGAGTTAACTTGGGAACATTGTATTTGACATGCCTGGGACTTGTTATCATCTTAAACATGAAATATTAACCCACTGGTTACTGTCATAGAAATAGTATAGTTTGTACAATCACGATGATGTAATAGTAAGTGAAAGAGAATACAAAGTTGGTAGTTCCCAAATAAATTTAAGGTTTACAACTGTGTAACCCCTGAACCTTTGAAGTTGAATCCTAGCTTAAAATAAAATAGTGGGATATGGGATTTATTATTTGAATGTTTTTAAGGGATGGCGTGTGGCTGATATTTAAGCACATTTAAAAAAAAAATGTTTACAATATTATCTTTCACTTTCTATAAATAAATTGTGTAATAATACATTTGACTTATTTCACACATAATTAATTATAAATGTATTTAAAAATTTTTAAGGTAATAGCTACAGCTACAGCTACATCTAGTGATCAGGACTCCTCCACCGAGCTACTTAAGCGCCTCCTGCACCAGCATTCCACATTCTCCTTGAAGATGATCAAAGCATACAGATTGAAATGTTGAGTTAACCAAAGGTTCTTCTCAGAACCCTTACTACTCAAAAGAGATTATTTCAATATGTCATCACAAATCTTACTATATCTAAAGATGATGCTTCACATCTACATACTAGCAGAACTTGTTCAAGAGCATTATTTCTACTGTATCATTTACAGAATCCCTGCTAAGCCATGAAATATGTTGTTAATGTTAGTTAGATGTTGTTACGATCCGAAAATCTTCAAACTATAGGTGAATGCAAATTACTCAAAAAGCCTGAATTTTCTCAGATGCAACAAAGAAATCAAACAAGGTCACACTGAAAGAACACAGAAACAAAGTGATTTAATAATGAAAATATCAACCGCTTCAAATATCGATGGGTTTAACAAGCGTACAATGATTAGGGTAAACAAGTGTACATTAAGAAAAGATCTTATACTAAATAAGAAGAACATCTTACGGACGAGGACTGGGTAGGCTCCAGCGAAAATGACGCCAAAAATAGTTCTCTGACACGGTGTAAATAGAACTAGACGCGGGGCGAATTCACGTCCAACAAACGGCCGGAAATAGACGAAACCACTGGGACACAAGTCGATAATCTATACAAAATCTAAGAGTACCGTCAGGCTTTGGTACCATGACAATGGGAGAACTCCAAGAACTCTGACTAGGTTCTATAATGTCATTCTCTATCATGAACTTAACCTCTTCCCGAACCTTCGCTAATTTGTTAGGATTAAGTCCATAGGGTGCCTGTTTTATCGGCCTTGAATTTCCTACATCAACATCATGAACTGCCACCGACGTACGGCCCAGTTTGTCAGAGCAAATTTGCTCGTACTTTTGGAGTAGCTTTGATAAATCTGTCCGTTGGTCATTGTGCAAATGGCCAAGGATTTCATCTAAGTTAGCCAGAATTTCAGAATTTGAAAGCTGTACAGCGAAAAAGTTCAGACGTTTTTGTCTCAAGGTCTTCTTTACATGAATTGTCATCGTCGGGTTTTAACTCAATAACAGCTACCCCCACTGGTTGACCAAAATTATCACGCTCATAATATTTCTTAAGCATGTTAACATGACAAACTCTTTGGGTCTTTTTTCGGTCTGGGGTACTGATTACGTAATTAACATCATTGAGTTTCTTTTGGATACAGTAAGGCCCACTAAACTTCGCTTTAAGGGGCTCGCCAGGCAGAGGCAACAGCACTAGTACTTTCTCGC
This sequence comes from Zoroaster sp. YZ-2022, assembly GCA_029582265.1. NCBI lineage: Eukaryota > Metazoa > Echinodermata > Asteroidea > Forcipulatida > Zoroasteridae > Zoroaster > Zoroaster sp. YZ-2022. The sequence continues at coordinate 11,619,365 of CM055821.1, read as the reverse complement.
CGGGTTTAAAGATGCGGACCTCAGATTTCTTGTCTGCTCTTGTCTTCATGACCCGTTGAGACACCTTGAGACGTTCTTGTGCCACAGAACACGCCTTGGTTAACCTCTCTTTGAAGTTCGACACATTGTCGAGCAGATTGGTCTCATCCTCCTCTGCCAAAAATCTCTCCTTAATTAGTTTCAAAGGCCCCCTCACCTCAAACGGAGTAAAACCAGTTGACTCGTTCGGTGAGTCCCTAGTGGCAAACAACAGAAAGGGAATTCCTTTGTCCCAATCTTCTGGAAAATCCTCGCAGTATGCTCTTATCATATTCTTGAGGGGTTGATGGTACCTCTCTAGAGCTCCCTGAGACTGCGGGTGATATGCAGATGATTTCAACTGCTTGATCCCCAGCTCACGCAGGACTTCCTGAAACACACCCGACATGAAGTTAGACCCCTGATCGGACTGCACTTCTTTCGGTAAACCATATCTTGTGAAAAACTGCATAAGAGCCTCAACAACAACTTTGGCTGTTATCTTCCTCAGTGGGATGGCCTCTGGAAATCTGGTTGACAAATCCATGATGGTCAACAAAAACTGATGCCCGGACTTCGTCCGCAGTAGAGGACCAACACAATCCACTAGGACTCTCGTAAATCAATACCATCGGTCAAATACAATTTCTTTTTGTCTAGCGAATTCGACAAAGGTCTGGCCATCTGATCTAGTAAATTTTCGAAATTTCTGCCTATATGCCTCAGGAACCAGTTCATAAGCATTTAAAATAGTCGCTTTAACGGTAGCATATTCACTACACTGTTCCTCTGAAAGTGTGGCATAGACCTTTTGAGCCTTACCCACAAACGTGCTCTGCAAGAGCAAAGGCCAATATTTCTCAGGCCAACTAAGACTTTTGGTAGTTTTCTCAAAAGATAAAAAATATGTTTCAACATCATGTTCGTTGAATTTTGGCACCAACCTCACGTTCTTCGCTAGATCAAAGTCAATTGGAGTTTTCTCTTTGCCTGTGTATTTCTTTGCACCTAATTCCAGTTCTTTAATTTTGAGTTGATGTTCAAGTTCAAGCTTTCGTAGTTCAAATTCTCTTTCTTTTTCTTTTTCTTGTCTTGGTTAACTCAAGCCTGAGCCTTTCTTTTTCCAGCTCAATTTTTGCAAACTCAATTTCTCGATCAGCAGTTTGCGGAGACTCAGCCATCTCTAGATTCAATTTTTCCGCAAGAACGTTCACTAGTTTTGCCTTCTTGACACTTCGAGAAATTTCTAGTTGAACATATTTAGCAACTTCATGCAACTCATCTTTTGTTAACAGTTGCAACTTATCGACTGACAAATCCTCAGCCTCCACGAAAGCTTGTACCTCAAACTTACTAGCCATAATTATTCTACACTAGCAACAATATAACAAAGCGTGCAACCTTGCTTGACAGTTGTACAACAAAAGTAGTATGGCTTATTTTATTTCGATTTCCCGGACAGGCCCCCAATTTGTTACGATCCGAAAATCTTCAAACTATAGGTGAATGCAAATTACTCAAAAAGCCTGAATTTTCTCAGATGCAACAAAGAAATCAAACAAGGTCACACTGATATAAAGAACACAGAAACAAAGTGATTTAATAATGAAAATATCAACCGTTTCAAATATCGATGGGTTTAACAAGCGTACAATGATTAGGGTAAACAAGTGTACAGTAAGAAAAGATCTTATACTAAATAAGAAGAAGATCTTATACTAAATAAGAAGAAGTTCTTACGGACGAGGACTGGGCAGGCTCCAGCGAAAATGACGCCAAAAATAGTTCTCTGACACGGTGTAAATAGAGCTAGACGCGGGGCGAATTCACCTCCAACAAACGGCCGGAAATAGACGAAACCACTGGGACACAAGTCGACTACCGTGACAAAAATTATGGGAAAGAAGAAATCCCAAAAATACTGAACTGTAGATTTAGTTCACAAAATGTCTCTTCCGGAATTAAATTCAGCTCTCAGACACTTCACTCGGTCAATACGAACTTTCTCAAAACACTCCACAGACGAGTCGTAAGCGACGTCACAGGTCCTTGTGGGTGTACACTGAAGTATCGATAGTCTCATCAACTCCTGTTTACCGAAGTCTTGGTTTGCTCAAGTCCTGCTTAAAATCCTCTACCAGCCCGTATTTATAGTTTTTAATCCCTTCTAGAAAATACTAAAGGTTTCTTCTTCTCTTCACTTCACTTCTAGAAATTTCTGTTAAATTACATCATTGTCCAAAAATAAACTTCCAGAACGTTCTATTCATAACCCGTAAACATAATGCCGCCGACTTTGGGGCCAACACGCGGTCACGCACGGATTGCGGTTTATGTGTATAGGCCTATGTAACAATGTATAAATATATTTTTGTTCTATTTTATAAATAGAGAATTGGCTGTTGCAAACTGCTTACCAACCTAAAGGACCCGTTGTATATAAATGCAAAATAATAGTTCCTGGCCTTACATCTCAAATCTAGCGGGTTCTTTCTCTGAGAAAGAACTTGCTAGGTTCAAAACATAACTGAGGCCAATAACTACTTTTTTACATTCATACTATTTTATTAATTAATGCTTTTCTAGAAGAATGTTAAAAGCAAATATAAATTTTATATTATTCCAGGATAAAATAAGTTTGATACAATAATGAAATAAAATCTTCAGTTGCAATCCATTCTTTTTGTTGGTATGTGAGTTTATTTACGTTAATAATAAATTATTGTTGTAAAGCTTATTTTGTATACTTAGTAATTTATTTGAGTCAGATTGTTTCCGGTTTGGCTAGTTTAAAGCCATAACAAAACCCACGGGAACACTGTGTTTTATTCATATAAATGTTACTTTTTAATCAGATTTTTTGTTTCATAAGGCAATTGAAAGGTTGTCATGGAATAGTATGCTAAAATTTCAACAGGTAAACATGAGAAAGTACTTTAAATTAATTGCTGAAGTGATGTTCTCTTCATTGGTTCCCTATCACTGTGTTTCAAACAAAATAGACGGGTGCCCCAACGACGGTATACAGGTAATCTGCACAAGAAGTCAGGATGCCATGCCGTTTCACAAAAACAAATCTTCAGGGGGCATGTACAGGGGGTTAACGCTCTCAAATGATTTTTTGAGTATTTTTTCCTTGTTTCTTATAGGTTGGTACATATTTTGAGGGGGCATCTAAAAAAAATTAGGGTCGCCAGGCATGCGTCGTTTTTTTGCCGTAGACGGTGAGCCTTTCTTCGCCCAGCCTGCTCGGTCGAAATTCTGGCGATGATTTTGACGGATGGCCTTCCATACTGAACAGTTCTTGTCACTTTTTTTATTGGTGTTGATATGATGAAGGGGCTGTGACGATGTTCCGAATGAATGCGTCATTGGTGTTTCCAAAACTAAACTCGCTGGCAGTATCATAATTCAAAATACCCGACACGAAAAGCACCACAGTGGTCAAGACCCTGCTTTACGCTTCCACGCAAAAAGTGTTCATAATTATATTTATGGCCTAACCATGTACCAGTGGGCTCACGCCTCGGGCGCTTTGCCGCGCTGGCGCCCATGGCTGTACTGGTACAGTCTTGGTTCGGTTCCCGGTGTCTCGGGAAAGTGCCAAGATTTTCGTCTTTTTGTCGATTTTGACAATTTTCACCCATTATTTCAAAATCATTTCACTTTTGTCATGTATCAATGAACTATAAAAAATAATTATTCTTGAATTTTGTTCAGTAATAAACTTTTTAAACGTCTGAAAGTGCGACTATAACATTTGTCCTCGTGAGTTTTCTGGACAAATTTTGGTTCAAGAAAGTCACATGACATTGGTTTTTGTACAATAACAGAAAAACGACGCATTTTCAGGGGGACTTGTGTGGACAATTATATTCTACTTTTGAAAGATCTTTCCAACCATATAATGTAAAACAATGAAATGTTGAGGGGCGTTTTTTATCGCCCAATTTCGCGCGACAAAGGCGGTGTGTATCTTTAATCTAAAACTAGCATTCCGATTCCATGCCCTGTTGATCGTGAGGACTGCCCCTTTAAACAAATAATCTTTAACATCACACTTTTGACAATACTTTTCAACAAAAAAAATTCAAAATTTATTTGTATTTGAATAAATATTTGTTAATATATAACTATTTTATTTAAATAAAAATAATAATTTATATTTATAAATACATAAACTGTACAGTATGTACAAAGTCATTAAACAAATATAACCAGAAAAAATAGATGACCAGACAGAACACTTAACAAGCAGATAAACAAACAAGATTTTATTAAGTATGAAATCTGTGTGATACCTAATTTTACTAAATAAAAACTAACAACAAATGTATTAAAGGAACATTATCGTCACGATCAGAGCAGACTTTCAACAGGACTTGGAATCGATGTTCTAACACAGTGACAATTCAAGATAAACCCATTGACTGAAAATTACTGGCTTATCTATGCAGCAGCAACGGTAATTATGTCGACCTTATCGTGTGGGGTATTATTTTCAGTCACTGAGTGTCGTGGCCGAGCGGTCTATCATACCGGACTCACGTTCAGCAGAATGTGGGTTCGAATCCCGGCCGTGACTCTTGTGTCATTGAGCAAGACACTTAACCATAATTGCTTCTCTCCACCCAGGGGTTAAATGGGTACCTGTGAGGGCAGAGTTGGTTGATTAGCCCTATATGGGCTGTAATGGCAGCAATTGAGCTGTATACTCCCCAGGGAGCTGATGAGATGGTTTCAGGAATGATTTATGAGCACCACTCACTTGGTGGATACGTGCGCTATATAAGTCCACACATTATTATTATTATTAAATCTAAAACTAGCACTCCGATTCCATGCCCTGTTGATCGTGACAATATTGTCCCTGTAAAGTACATACAATATGGTTTCAGTACATATGGAAAAGAAGTGAGAATATCTCAATTATTGAAAAATGTATTTTGTTAATTGTTTGGAGTAAATTTTTGTATAACTTAATTCATTGCTCATTCATTTTGAAAAAGCTATTTCACAAAACAATTATCAGGGATTTTGGTTAAAAGTTCAAAAATGATGTTATTATGATGGGACTAATCATATTATTATTTTTTAAATAATGTTAACACTGTAAAATCATTTATCATTTTATGTATTTGTTTTCCTTACTTCAAGTAAAAAATAGCAATATTTTGATGAGAAATGAAGTTTTCGGAAATTACGGGTAAAATAGCGAAAAACAAAGACAAATTAAAGAGATTATGAGGAGAGATTCAAGCAGCTTTGGTATATCAAGTACTCGCACGCCACTTGCCTCTGCAGATCATAACTACACCAATTGATGTCAACTTAACAGGTACTTGGATGCAGTGGTTAGCAATGTACACATATAATGTGAACACAGGAACTCGGCTAAATTTTCTGAAAGAGGAAACGTGTATAAGCATCGGTGCCCCTGCACATGAACATGTACAAGTAATGTTTTGCTATAAAGAGGGTAGTGATGCCAGAATTCAGACCACTTTCAGCACGGTTCACTGTGAAAGCAGCATGAAGAGGAAAGACCAAAGAGTTGGACCTGATAACCTATCAAAGCTAAGGAATGTACATGTAAGTGTACTGGATTTCATGGATGGCAGGATGCAGAATAAACCAAAGACAAAATCTATGACATGACAGGTGTGATGCCAGATGTGTTCAGTGTTCATCTTCCTCCTATCACTTCACGGTCAAATGGTTTGTCTTCAAAAAAAATTCTGCATTTAGTTCTCATGAAAATCCATTTTGGTTTGCTATTTTCATTTATAAGTGTAATTTTTTCTGTGAGTAGATCAACAGCCTCCAGAAATTTTAAATATGTGTGTATGTGAGGAACTACAGTAGGTGAGGAACTATACAGTCTGCATACAACATATCTTCTGTTCGGGTCCATGTGGAACGAGTCATTCAGAGACTTCAAATTTATAACATTCTCAATGTAACCTTCCCAAGTGACCTTCCATATGTAAATAATATTGTCCATATTTGTGCCATATTGTCCAAATTTGCAGCCCACTATAATAAGAAGTTAACATTTTGTTAGGTGTTCAGGTATCGATCTCGAACACCTTGTGTTTGGTCTGTGCATGAAATATAGATTGACATGTGAACTTTTCAAAAATATGATCGATGACATTATCACAACGTCACAGCAAAAACGTACACTAGGTTGAAAAAATATGATTTTTCTTTTTTCAAAACGGAGCATTGGAATTGGATCAAATTTGGCACATAATTAATTATATGACATGTTAACTGAAAATTTTGACCCTAATCTGTCAAACCAAATGGAAGTTATTGTCAAAAGAAGGTCAAATGTGGTACAAATTGGATGTCACAAAAATACCATTTAAAGTATTCTTTCTTTTCAATTATATATATATATATATATATATATATATATATATATATATATATATATATATATATATATATATATATATATATTTATTTATTACTGAGTAATAAAAATTATAATGCATGGAATATTTCATAAGCTCAAACCAAATACATCTGCAGTTAACGTTGCGAAGTAACCGCGCTGTACATAATACATGTAGCGAATAGTGCTTTAGAATATTTTTTTCAATTAAACTTTCGGTTTCGACCGGAAGGAGAGGTCAGATTGGGGCCATATCGGTGAACGAAATGTGACATAATTCAAGATCTTTAAGATGTGCAAAGATTGTGAAAATATCTGTTCTGGTTTATGAGATATGATTTTTTTGAAATATTAAACTTTGTACAGTGTATTATGTATTGTACATTGTACAGTGCAGTGAACAAGGGTGCATACAATGCACGTGTTCGCGTACACGTCTGGCACACATGCATAAATGGACGTGCAGTCTGAGGCATTGAGGGCGGAATGTATTTAATTACTAATAATTAAATAGAAAATTAATTACTGATGATTTTCTTAAGTCATTGTTATTGAGCAATTTAGGAATTCCAAGGATTGTAAGTGCAAAATATGAAGTCATTCTGAGCTTGGCAACTATGTTTTTTGTTGGATAAGTTTCACGAGGAACACTGATCGAAACGTCGAGTTGTACCTCCAGTTCTTTTCAGAACTAATTACTACTCAATTGAGAATTTCAAATGGTGTCACCGCAATTAGTCTTACTTTTATCCTCCTCACTATGCAAAGCTACAAGTTTGACCTTGGTATGTATTTATTCATGTGAAAAGAAATGGCGACACATCGTCGTGTCCTCATTACTGCCAAAAAAAAATTTTTTTTTTTTTAAATCAGTCTATTTGTCCCTGTGTTTCTTTTGTCATATGTCGTCATGATGACGTCATCGTTTCTCATGAAAACGACCGCTAGAGGGCGCTATAATTGCACGTATTTTATGCATATTTTAATTATTGGGATTTTCAGAAAAATATCTCATAAGTCATTTAGTTTTTATAGTTGCCACCAAGAACAAAAAAATAATTAATTTATGCCTTAAATGGGTTTGTCTATGTCTAATGTAACCACAAAAATGTGTTAAATTAGAAGTTTTTTGGATTTTCTATCTCTGGGGGCCCTTTTTTAGCCACCATGGTATTGAGCTTAGTTGGACGTCCATATCACTACATATTGAATACTCCTTTATTTCTCAAACATGCTTTGACCTACATTAATCAAACTTGACACAATAAAAATGTTCATTCACATGTCGTCAAGATGATATCATTGGTTGTCATGGAAACTACCTCTAGAGGGCGCTGTACTTGGATGCATATCATGTGCACATGAATTAATGGATACAATTATTTGTTATTTTTAGCCATTCTAGTACACTAGTTATCACTATGGGGATAAAGTATCATTAAGATTTACTTCACAGGAATGTGTCAACTGTAATGTAAAGAAAAACGAAAGAAATTTGAAAATATTTTGTTAAGGGGTCTCTGGAGCTCATTGTTTAAGCCCCTATCATGTCAAATTCAGCCGGGAATCCTTAGCATTTGGGGTGGGAGGGGATTACACAAACCTCCATTACTCCGGCATGCTTTGACTTACATTAATAAAACTTGACACATTAAATGTTAATATATATGTCGTCAGAGGTCATTGGTTCGAATCCCGACCAGAAAATTGTTTATTTTATAAAAGTATATTTGTGTTGAAAACATTTAAATAGTCTTTTAACTCCAAATATATCTTTAACCTACCAAATGCAGAAGAATCAATTAGCTAATTTCTTTTGGTAGACTGCGTGACTGACGATCCAGATGTCCTTCGATTCCCGAACAGAGAATTGTTTAAAACATTTAAATGGTCTTTTAACTTCAAATATATATTTAACCTACAAAATGCACAATATAAAGTTGACTCAGTTGTTAGAGCGCGTGACTGACAATCCAGAAGTCCTTGGTTCGAATCTCGAGCACGGAGTTATTTACCTTGTAAAAGTATGTTCCTGTTGAAAACATTTAAATGGTCTTTTAACTTCAAATATATATTTAACTTTACGAATGTTCAAGAATCAGTTAGCTCTGTTTGTAGAGCGCGTGACTGACTATCCACAGGTCCTTTGATCGAATCCTGACCAGAGAAATGTTATTGACCAGAGAATTATTTTGTAAAAGTATATTCCTGTTGAAAACATTTAAAAGGTCTTTTAACTTCAAATATATCTTGAACCTAAAGAAAACTCAGGAATCAGTTAGCTCCGTTGGTAGAGCACGTTATTGACGAGACAGATATCCTTGGATCAAATCTTCACCAGAGAATTTTTTATTTTATAAAAGTATATTCCTACCGAATGCACAAGAATCAGTTAGCTCAATTGGTACAGAGCCTAACTGACGATCCAGATGTCCTGACCAGAATCCTGACCAGAGAATTGTTTATTTCATAAAAGTATATTCCTGTTGGAAACATTTAAATGGTTTTTTAACTTCAAATATATATTTAAACTGCAAAATGCACAATAATCAGTTAGCACAATTGGTTGAGAGCGTGACTGACGATCCAGAGGTACTTGGTTCGAATAACGAACACAGAATCGTTTCTTTTGTAAAAGTATATTCCTGTTGAAAACATTTAAATGGTCTTTTAACTTCAAATATATCTTTAACCTAGGAAGTACAGAAGAGTCATTTAGCTCAGTAGGTAGACCGCGTTACTGATGATCAAGATGTTCTTGGTTCGAATCCCAACCAGAGAGTTGTTTATTTTCTAAAAGTATTTTCCTGTTGGATACATTGAAAAGGTCTTTTAACTTCAAATATATCTTTAACCTAACAACTGCTCAATCATCAGTTATCTCAGTTGGTAGAGCGCGTAACTGACGAGATAGACATTTTTGGATCGAATCCTGACCAGAAAATTGTTATTTTGTAAAAGTATATTCCTGTTGGAAACATTTAAATGGTTTTTTAACTTCAAATATATATTTAAACTGCAAAATGCACAATAATCAGTTAGCACAATTGGTTGAGAGCGTGACTGACGATCCAGAGGTACTTGGTTCGAATAACGAACACAGAATCGTTTCTTTTGTAAAAGTATATTCCTGTTGAAAACATTTAAATGGTCTTTTAACTTCAAATATATCTTTAACCTAGGAAGTGCAGAAGAGTCAGTTAGCTCAGTAGGTAGACCGCGTTACTGATGATCAAGATGTTCTTGGTTCGAATCCCAACCAGAGAGTTGTTTATTTTCTAAAAGTATTTTCCTGTTGGATACATTGAAAAGGTCTTTTAACTTCAAATATATCTTTAATCTAGCGAATGAACACGAATCAGTTAGCTCATTTGGTAGAGTGCGTCGAATCCCGACCAGAAAATTGTTTATTTTATAAAAGTATACCGGTATTCCTGTTGAAAACATTTAAATGGTCTTTTAACTTCAAATATATCTTTAACCTAGCCAATGATCAAGAATCAGCTCATTTGGTAAAGCGTGTGACTGACAGTCCAGAGGTCCTTGTTTCGAATCACGACCAAAGAATTGTTTATTTTATAAAAGTATATTCCTGTTCGAAACATTTAAAAGGTCTTTTAACTTCAAATATATCTTGAACCTAGAAAAAACTCAGGAATCAGTTAGCTCAGTTGGTAGAGCACGTTATTGACGAGACAGATATCCTTGGATCAAATCTTCACCAGAGAATTTTTTATTTTATAAAAGTATATTCCTGTTGAAAACATTATCTGTAACCTATAGAATCATCAATAATCACTTAGCTTAGTTAATAGAACGCGTGACTGACGATCCAGAAGTCCTTGGTTCGAATCACGACCAAAGAATTGTATATTTTGTAAAATTATATTCTTCTTGAATACATTTAAATGGTCTTTTAACTTCAAATATATCTTTAATCTATCTAATGCACAAGAATCAGTTAGCTCAGTTGTTAGAGCGCGTGACTGCAGATCCAGAGGTCCTTGGTTCGAAACACGATCACAGAATTGTGTATTTTATAAAAGTATATTCCTCTTGAAAACATTTAAATGGGCTTTTAACTTGAAATATATCTTTAACCTACACTGTAATTTTTTTTGGTAAATTTCCAGAAAAAGTGCTGGCAACAGAGTTGCCAGCACTTTCTGTTATTTCATTTAACCCTTCGTTTTGTAAAATATAAACAAGTTGTAATCATTATTAACAGACCACATGGTTTTGGCAAAATACAGGCAAACCTTTAAATGCAAATAACTGAACTTCTGTTGTTTGTGTTCACAACCTGCAACAATTATTCAAATTTACAGAAATGTTAGTTATTTAATTTGGTACTTTGTTTTTTGCTTTCAGATTTCTGCAAATATAAAAGGATCCGAATCTGTAAAATTACTTTGTTGGGGTATATTTACACATTTGTTTGTTTTTAAACGTTTCATTTGTTTATTCGTTTTAATGAATTTCACTTAAATTGAAATAAGTTGAATCCGTAAAATTACATTATTTATTTTGTATTAACACAAGTTGTTTTGATACGTCGTGATTGTAATTTATTTACTTTTTGTTACGGACAGTAGTTTCGTGTCCCCTAAGGGACTCCATAGTTATTGTTTTTGCCTCTTGAGGGCGCTATTGATTTACACCGTTGATGGCCAAAATTGCTAAAGAAAATTCCACCGTTGATTAAAGTCATTCCTATCGTTAAATTTATGCTTCCAAATCTTCCCTAATGATAATTCCTGATCCTTCATAGTCAAGTATATGATTTACAGTGCATCATACCCCCAGCGTAGTAAGTAGAAATCACAAATTTTGTGTTATTTTCTTAATCACTTGTTGCAGAAAATTTAGTGTATCCACATGTACGTAAAGTTTCCTCATGTATTGTGTGTTGTTTTGCTTTGCTTATAATTATACAAACATGTAGGTTTTGGGCTATTGCTATTGACAATATTTAAAACTTTAAATAGGGTTTTGCAGGCACTTTCTTGTGATAAATTCATTTTTCATGTGCTTACTATTCCCAAATAACTCACATTTTCTTAGGCTTCATGTATTATTTAAATATTCAAAGTATTTTTATTTAATTTCATTATTCCAGCTAAACCTTCTTCTTCAACAACTCCAACTACACCAACTGCATGTACCTTCTGTTTCACCAATCAACTAAGAAACAAATAAACCAATCAATGATCAGTACCAATCAAAGAAGTGTGTTGTACAATGGGACTTAATTACTTGCACCAATTTCACCTAATCCAGCTGTAGCTGTAGTGGGCTACATTAGTTTAGTACGTCCTGAACTCATTTGATCAGAAATAGAAAAACAATAATCATGGACGCAACCACGGATGCCGCAGAATCAAATTCACCTACCCCAAGTTTGACACAACAGTCACGTGACCTAAAGAAGACCAGAGGCATCCGGAAGGCGTCACTGACAAAGATTATGAACACAATATCCAACCTGATGGAAAACAAATGTGAAGCTCCCAAGATTAAGTCAAAAATTACCGAATTTGAGAAGGCCTTTGCAGATTTCACTGATGCACACAACAATTATGATGAAGAAATGAAGAAAAGAAGAAAAGTTCTGCAGATTACTGGAAGGAAACCCAGAGCAAGGCCATACAATTTCGGAGCTCTGTCACTGATTGGTTAAAGGAGAACCAAGCCCAAGGTGAACTTAAAGTTCCGATTGACGACCCCGAGGATGATGTCGATGAAAGCGACTCTATAAGCCAACAGGGTAATCGCTTATCACAAGATAGCCTTTCCTACATCAGCACCAGTGCATCCTCAGGAAGTTCAAGAGTAAGTGCCCGTCTAAGGGCCAAAGCCGTGAAAGCTGCTTTGGAAGCTGAGGCGCTTGCTTTACAAGAACATAATGCCATTGAATTAGCCTCACTACGAACCATGATGGATCTAGAAGAGCAAAAGATGAAGATTGAACAGAAACGACGAGAGATGGAATTAAAGGTCAAATATGTCAGAGCAGATGCTGTGGAAAAAACTTTTGCAGAGGCCGAAGCAGCGAGCCGATCAGATGTGTGTTTCACTCACTCTACACCAAATACTAAACCTACGGAAGAAAATACACCGAAGCACCCTCGGGATCGCAAGCCAGGTTCTAGCCATTCTGCTCTGGTTAACGACACACCCCAGTTTAGTGCACCTATACGTCAGACCTCAATTCCTGCCGGCCAGTCATGGGCACCGTCAGTGATTCCCAATAGTTCTCCGTCGACTGCTAAGCACCCAGATGTAATGGATATCTTATACCAGATGGTTAATGACACTCGCATACACCAGCAGTCATTGGTGGAGGCACTTCAGCTCCCTAGGACTGAACTCATGACATTTGATGGCAACCCTCTGGAGTACTGGTCGTTCATCCGAGCTTTCGAAAACACCGTAGGACAAGAAACCATTGGGGACGGTGCCAAACTTACTCGTCTCTTGCAGTACTGTAAGGGGAAGGCGAGACAACTTCTGCAGTGCTGCACAGTTAAGGGGCCATCAGAAGGATATGCCCTTGCCGTTCGTCTTCTGAAAGAAAGATTTGGAGAAGAGCATACCATTTCACAGTCTTGGATAGATAAGGTGACCGAAAGGCCAATTGTCACTGATAATGCTGCATTGCAAGATCTTGCCGATGACCTGCGATGTTGCCGTGAAACTCTGGACACAATGGGGTACCTTAATGAGCTAAACAACAGAGGTAGCCTCTTGTCGATCATCGAGAAGCTTCCATATCATCTTAAGACTCGATGGCTGAAGGAAGTTCATCGAATAAAGACCACCAAGAAACGACCCCCTAACATTGATGATGTTACCAAGTTTGTAACAACTGCGGCTGAAGAAGTCCGTGACCCAGTCTTTGGAAAGATTGTCCAGAGAGGTACAACTAAGAAGGAGTGGAAGCCCAAAGATACAAAGAGAAACATCGGGCGAGCAAACTTCGGCATCCAGACCTCGTCAACAAAGACCCCTTATGTTAAACCAAGTGTTGGCACACCAATAAAGACAGCTACACCTTGCCCGTGTTGTGGTCAACTCCATTATCTCAATCAGTGTGACGCATTTAAGGCAATGCGTATAAAGGACCGCCTTGCCTTCGTGCAAAGCAAGAAGCTGTGCGTCAATTGCTTCAAACCAGGACACTTGGGGAGAGATTGTACTCGTCATTTCGTATGCACAGTCCAGGGATGTGGCAAGAAGCATAGCAAGTATTTACACCTTCCACTTCCACGCAGTGACACCAGTTGTACACCGATAAGCAATCAATCTACGCCAAATGGTGCTTCAGGCCCGTCGCAGACAACAGCCACAAATAGCCCAGTTGTAGTATGCAACGTCACTGGGGCCGGTGGGGGTAAGGTTGCCCTGCCAATTGTTCCTGTCAAGATCAGGCCACACGGAGAGCAGCAGTTTGTGAGTACCTATGCTCTGATGGACAGTGGCTCAACCCAAAGCTTCTGTTCAGAAGACCTGATGCGACGTCTTGGTATTCATGCCAAGAGAGAAACCATGAAGTTGACTACACTAGACCAAAAGGAAGTTGAAGTCAACACCTTCATCGTAAGTTTAGAGGTTGCCGATCATGACGACTCACACCTAATTGTGATGCCCAATGTCCTTAGCAGGCCGAAGTTAAACATTGGTCTCGGTAGTCTGGTGACAAGGGAAGAGCTAGACCGTTGGCCACATCTTCGCGACATCACGGTACCTGATGTTGACATCAATGACGTCCATCTTTTAATTGGACAAGATGTACCGCATGTTATGGTCCCCTTAGAGGCTCGCACTGGTGCTGCTGGCGAGCCGTATGCAACCAGGACCGCCCTCGGCTGGACTCTTAATGGTCCAGTTGACCTTCAGAAGAAGCCCAAGTTATCCGCATCGTACTTTGTCAATACCGATGTTGACCTACTCCATCAAGTCAAGAAGTTTTGGATGCTGGATGACGTGGGAAGCACCGTTGAGAACACATCCGTCAGTGAAAGGAAAGCTCTTTCCATTTGGGAGAATTCACTGTGTAGAGATGGAGTTCACTATTCCATGAATATCCCCTTCAAAGAGAGACCACCACACCTCCATGACAACAAGTCAGTCGCCGAACATCGGTTGAGACTGTTGAGAAAGCGACTCTCAAGGACTCGACTCTTCTGGAGAAATATAATAGCGGAATTGAAGACCTCCTGAAGAATGGATATGCTGAGGCAGTTCCAGCTGATGACTTGGAAAGGAGCGATGGATGTGTGTGGTACCTACCCCATCACCCTGTGCTGAACCCCCGTAAGCCAGACAAGGTGCGAATCGTATTTGACTGTGCCGCACACTTTCAAGGCACCTCACTAAATGACCACGTCTATCAGGGTCCCGACCTCACCAATAAACTTATCGGAGTCCTTCTGAGGTTCCGTCAAGATCACATCGCGTTGATGGCTGACATCGAGGGCATGTTCCATCAGGTGCGGGTGAATGAAGGAGACCGAGACGCCCTTCGCTTCTTGTGGTGGGAGGACTATGAAGTTGGAAATCAACCTGTCGTGTATCGTATGACGTCACACTTATTTGGAGGAGTGTGTGGAGCCCCAGTTGTGCTAACTTTGCGCTAAAGCGCACCGCTCTTGACTACCACACCAAGTATGATGTAGAAACTGTTAAGACCGTAGACCAGAATTTCTACGTTGATGACTGTTTAAAATCTGTCCCTACTGAAGCTGAGGCCATTCGTCTGGCTAGTCAACTGTGTGAGTTGCTGGCCCTTGGTGGGTTTCGACTCACAAAGTGGCTGAGCAATTCTCGTGTAGTATTGAAGTCACTTCCAGCCCAGGAGTGTGCGAAGTCCATTACAACTTTGGATTTAGACCAAGAGATGCTTCCGTCCCAGAGAGCGTTAGGAGTGCTCTGGAAGACTGAAGCAGACACACTTGGGTTTGACTCGGGTGTGAAGGAAAAGCCTCTCACTCGGCGAGGATTATTAAGCGTCACTAGCTCGATTTATGATCCTCTAGGTTTCATCTGCCAATTTGTATTGAAAGCAAAGATATTGTTTCAGACGCTATGCCACCTGAAGACAGGGTGGGACGACCCGGTGACCCACGACATGGCGTCACAGTGGCAACGATGGCTGCAGGATCTACCCCTAATAGAGCGGATGAGTATACCTAGATGCGTAAAGCCAGATGGCATTGCCATTTCAACGATGCAGTTGCACCACTTTGCTGATGCATCTGAGAGAGCATACGCGGTGCAGTTATAGCTATCTCCGCCTGGTGGACATCGATGGTAAGGTCCATTGTTCATTCTTGATGGCTAAGGCTAAACTTGCACCACTCAGAACTACTACCATTCCGCGACTGGAGCTTGCTGCTGCGGTTGTTGCTGTGAAGCTGGATCAAATCATCAGGCATGAGATGCAACTCTCACTTATTGAGTCGGTCTTCTGGTCAGACAGTATGATCGTGCTCCAATACTTACGCAACGAGAACAACCAGTTCCAGACATATGTTGCCAACCGAGTCACCATGATCCATGAGCAGTCTTCTCCATCTCAATGGAGGCATGTGGATTCTGCTTTGAACCCTGCGGATGATGTATCTAGAGGCATGACTGCTCAGCAACTTGTCAACTGTGACCAGTGGATTAATGGGCCTCCCTTCTTGCTTATGGAGGAGGATGCCTGGCCCAAACAACCAGACCTCAAGTCTCTTGAACTCAGTAATGATGCAGAGATCAAGCGACAGCCTCAAGTGTATGTCGTTGATGCAACTGTCAATCAGAGACCTACCTGTACCATACTTGAAGATATATTCACTCGCTACTCATCGTGGTACAAGTTGAAGAAGGCCGTAGGATGGATTCTTCGAACCAAATCAATGCTGCATCAGAAAGTAGCCAAGGGTCATGATGAAGTTATCAGAGTCAACGAGTCCCTAACGGTAAAAGAGCTGCTTGTCTCCGAGAAAGCAGTCGTGAGGTACGTCCAGCAGACTAGCCTTGGGGATACACAGCAGACAACCTCCCGCTTCCGTAAGTTGAACCCCATCATATCAAGTGATGATCTCGTTTGTGTCGGTGGTCGTCTGGAAAATGCTACCATTCCCGTAGAAGCGAAACACCCCTGGATTATGCCTAACAAACACCCAGTGACTGATCTCATCGTCAGGCAGTATCATGTTCTGTGCGGACATGCTGGTGTGGAGAGGACACTTGGTGAACTTCGCCAAAGATTTTGGATTGTGAAGGGGCGCGTGGCAGTCAAGCGGGTGCTCCGTAGCTGCATAGAGTGTAAGAAGAGAAAGTCACCACCGGAATCACAAAGGATGGCAGACCTACCGAAGGACCGTGTCACCTCTGGAGAAGCTCCCTTCAACACAGTAGGAGTGGACTTCTTTGGGCCATTTATGGTCAAAAGGGCTCGAAGTGAAGTCAAAAGGTATGGATGCCTATTCACCTGCCTGACCACAAGAGCGATCCACATAGAGGTGTGCCACAGCCTTGGTACCGATTCATTCATAAACGCCCTCCAGCGCTTCGTCAGCCGTCGTGGAAACCCTACTGAGATCCGCTCAGATAATGGAACTAACTTTGTGGGAGCTCAGCATGAGCTGCGACAAGCGCTTCAGGACTGGAATCAGCATCGAATTGAGGACTATCTACGTCAGCGTGAAGTCCAGTGGCTTTTTAATCCGCCTGCCGCTTCCCATATGGGCGGTGTGTGGGAACGCCAAATCAGGACTATTCGTTCTGTACTGAGTAGCCTGCTGCGACAACAGACCATGGATGATGAGGGACTAACCACCTTAATGTGCATTGTAGAGAGCATCGTGAATGGACGCCCAATCACTAAGCTTTCCAATGACCCGAGGGATCCCTCACCACTTACGCCAAACCATCTCCTTCTACTTCGTGAAGGTCCGAGTCTACCACCTGGACGTTTCATCAAACAGGATCTCTATAAGAGAAGATGGCGTCAGGTTCAGTACCAAGCCGACTTATTTTGGCTTCGCTGGCTGAAAGAATACCTACCTTCTCTCCAGCAGCGTCAGAAGTGGCTGTACCCCAAACGGAATCTGCAAGTCGGAGACCTTGTGCTTGTGCGCTATGAGCAGGGCAGGATTAACACCTCTGAGGGCCCCTGGGCACCTGAAACTCCAAGGGCCCCCCCCACGGGCACGGGTCGTTCGCGTGCGGCCGTGCGCAAAATTTTGAGTTTTTTTTTTCATTTTCCTCTAAATATTCACAATTTGGTGATTGTCAATATTTAGATACCTTATTTGTCCAACTGACAAATAAGTCCTCAACTATACAGTCATTGTAGTCTGTCAGACAGACGCACAAAGGCCTACATGCTAAGCTGGCATTCATTAGAAAATGAGTTTCAATCAGTTGACTTGACTTTCATGAAATAAAGTTGATTTAATCAATAAAGGCAAAATAACAACACAAGGCTACTATTTCAAAGGATTTATTAATTTTCATTCACTATTATTCAGTGGTAGAAAGTAACTAAGTACATGTACTCAAGTACTGTACTTAAGTACAATTTTGAGGTTTGATGTTCAAGGTCCTTGAACATCAACTTCAGCCAATCTAGCCCATTGTTACTGGTTTAACACACAATCGGCACTTTCCAGCAGCATTCTCACCAACAATAAAACACTCATTTTGACTAATTTATTTCGGGGGGGGGGGGTGGACGGATTCGGATTAGATAACTTTTTTTTATCTATTAGATAAATAAAATAAATTAGATAAAAACATTTTTGGGAAAAAAAAAATTTTGAAAATTTCAATTTTTTTTTTTCAATTTTTTTTTCGACCACCATGGAGGGCCCCCTGATGCCCAGGGGCCCCTGGGCACGTGCCCAAAGTGCCCATATGGTAGATCCGGCCCTGGCTATGAGAATACACCCCGCTGTAAGTGGCCATTAGGTATCATCACAGCCACCTACCCAGGGAAGGATGGATGCGTTCGTTCCGTCCAAGTCAAGACACAGAAGGGAGTGTATGATCGACCAAGTCACAAGATTTGTCTTCTGGAAGCCCAGCTAATGCCAACATCCTAGGATGATGTCAGCGTCAACGCCGACTTGAGACTTTGTGAACACTGAACAGTTGTTGCCCAGTTTAACTTGTTTGTTTTGAAGTGTTTTCTCTCTATATTGCGCTACTGTCCTTGGTTTTGTGGAGATGACGACTAGGACTTGTCATCGGGGCCGGTATGTTACGGACAGTAGTTTCGTGTCCCCTAAGGGACTCCATAGTTATTGTTTTTGCCTCTTGAGGGCGCTATTGATTTACACCGTTGATGGCCAAAATTGCTAAAGAAAATTCCACCGTTGATTAAAGTCATTCCTATCGTTAAATTTATGCTTCCAAATCTTCCCTAATGATAATTCCTGATCCTTCATAGTCAAGTATATGATTTACAGTGCATCATACCCCCAGCGTAGTAAGTAGAAATCACAAATTTTGTGTTATTTTCTTAATCACTTGTTGCAGAAAATTTAGTGTATCCACATGTACGTAAAGTTTCCTCATGTATTGTGTGTTGTTTTGCTTTGCTTATAATTATACAAACATGTAGGTTTTGGGCTATTGCTATTGACAATATTTAAAACTTTAAATAGGGTTTTGCAGGCACTTTCTTGTGATAAATTCATTTTTCATGTGCTTACTATTCCCAAATAACTCACATTTTCTTAGGCTTCATGTATTATTTAAATATTCAAAGTATTTTTATTTAATTTCATTATTCCAGCTAAACCTTCTTCTTCAACAACTCCAACTACACCAACTGCATGTACCTTCTGTTTCACCAATCAACTAAGAAACAAATAAACCAATCAATGATCAGTACCAATCAAAGAAGTGTGTTGTACAATGGGACTTAATTACTTGCACCAATTTCACCTAATCCAGCTGTAGCTGTAGTGGGCTACACTTTTATTACAACGTCTGCAATACTGCAAGAATCTGTCCTAGTTCAAATGGTCAAATATCAACAAATGCAATAACACTCTAAATTAGAATTTGGTTTTCCATTTTGCAAACAAAAGTTATTTATTCGGGAATCTAACACAACAAATCAAACATGTCTCAACAAGGTACTAACTTATGTTATCAACATAGCCTAATAATGTAGGTGACATGCCCTCCCCTAATAAAACAAATATTAAAATAAACAAGTAAACCATGTAAAGTCTTTAACACACACTCGGTAATAAACATAACTAAAATAATATTTAATAAACTATTTTGCACAAACTCGACTGCATGACAATAGTAATGAGTTTCGCCCCTAGAAAAACATAAACAAAGCAACACCACATAGCAAGCATTCAGTGCACACACTCAGTGCTCAAACAAATAATGTTGGTGAACCCCCCCCAAAACAAAATACATAAAAATAAAAGCAAATAACAAACAAGTGTAAAAAAAAAAAAAAAACAGAAACTTTCCATAATTCGATTGTAATTTTACAAATTCCATGTTCAATAACAAAAGTATGGGTGAAAATCAACAAAATATGTAAAAATACAAACTTATTACATCAAAAACAAAAACGAAAAATGTAAAAGCAAATAACAAACACATAATCTGTGTAAAAAAAACAGAAACTTTCCATAATTCGATTGTAATTTTACAAATTCCATGTTCAATAACAAAAGTATGGGTGAAAATCAACAAAATATGTAAAAATACAAACTTATTACATCAAAAACAAAAACGAAAAATGTAAAAGCAAATAACAAACACATAATCTGTGTAAAAAAAACAGAAACTTTCCATAATTCGATTGTTATTTTACAAATTCTATGTTCAATAACAAAATTATAGGTGAAAATCAACAAATTATATAAAAATAAATATTTACAGAAAGAGGTTTATTTACATCAAAAACAAAACAAAAACATGTAGAATCAAATAACAAACAAAAAATCTGTGTAAAAAAAACAAATTTTTTACAATATAACGAATCTACAAGAACCAGAGCGCGTGACTGATGATCCATAGGTCATTGGTTCGAATCCCGACTAGAGAATTATTTATTTTATAAAAGTATATTCATGTTGAAAACATTTAAATGGTCTAAATTGTTAAATAACTTCAAATATATCACAACAATCAGCTAGTTCAATTGATAGATCGCGTGACTGACGATCAAGAGCTACTTGGTTCGAATCCCGACTAGAGAATTGTTTGTTTTATAAATGTTGAAAACATTTGAATGGTCTTTTAACTTCAAATATATATTTAAGCTATCTAATGCACAAGAACCAGTTAACTCAATTGGTAAAGCGCGTGACTGAACATACAGATGTCATTGGTTCGAATCTCGACCAGAGAATGTTTGTTTGTAAAAGTATATTCCTGTTGAAAACATTTAAATGGCCTTTTAACTTCAAATATATCGTTAACCTCCTCAATGCCCGAGAATCAGTTAGCTCAATTGGTAGAGCGCATCACTGAAGATCCAGATATTCTTGCTTCGAATCCCAATCAGAGAATAATTTATTTTGTAAAAGTATATTATTGTTGAAAACATTTACATGGACTTTTCACGTCAAATATATTTTTAACCTAGCGCCTGCCCAAGAATCAGTTAGCTCAATTGGTAGAACGCGGGACGGACGATCAAGAAGTCCTTGGTTCGAATCTCGACCAGAAAATTGTTTATTTTATAAAAGTATATTTCTCTTGAAAACATTTAAATGGTCTTTTAACTTGAAATATATCTTTAACCTAGCAAATGCTCAAGAATCGGTTAGCTCAGTTGATAGAGCGCGATCCATATGTCGAATGAGTCGAATCCCGACCAGAGAATTGATATTTTGTAAAAGTACATTCCTGTTGGAAACATTTAAAACGTCTTTTAACTTCAAATATATCTTTAACGTATGAAATGCTCAACCACCAGTTAGCTCAATTGGTAAAGCGCGTGACTGACGATCCAGAGGTCCTTGGTTCGAGTCCCGATCAGAGAATTGTGTATTTTATAAACGTATATATTCCTGTTGAAAACATTTAAATGGTCTTTTAACTTCAAATATATCTTTAACCTATTGAATGATCAAGAATCAGTTAGCTCAGTTGGTAGAGCGCGTGACTGACGATCCAGAAATCCTCGGTTCGAATCACGACCAGAGAAATGTAGTTTTGTTAGACAGTTAGCCCAGGTGTGATGACGTAATTCCCCTATTATCCCTCATTCCTTTCATATACCACATTCCACTCCTAGCCTATATAATGCATTCAACCAGGCACAATAGCCACTTCAGGTTCTGGCGCACACGCTGTATGTCCACTCCCTGTATCGACCTTCTTGTGCTATCAAGGAGCTAACATGTCTACCGAGGAGACTTCGCAACCAGATCCAGCGATAATCTTTCAGAAATTTAAGCAGTATTTCGATGAAAAGTTTCAGGCTATCGACACGCCAAAACGAGACGCCGTTTCAGTACGAGAACTAAAGAATAAGCTCGAGGCCAAGGAGTTGTCTAAACCAGGCAACGTAGCACAATTTGAGTTCTGCGGGAAGTTGGAGATCGCCTTGGACAATATCAAATCGGCCCTAATTTCTAGAAACGACACTGACGCAGGTATAGACGCCATACAGAAAGCCGAACAACTGGTTTTCGATCGCAAACAGAAAATAAAGATAGCCGACGCAAGCAAAGCAGGGTGGTCCACAATCAATCGTCTGGATCAGTCCGAGCACCTCTCTGCCGACCAGCAGAAATCCGTAAAAGCAGCCGAGGAGGAAGCCCTAAAAGATATCGAACAACGCAAAAGAAGGAAGCGAGAATACCAGCATGGCCCCGATTATCAATATTCTGCGGATCGTCATCTTTTTCGAGGTTCATATATTTTCCCCCTTTCCTTCACAATACTTTGTTAATTCAGCCCGCGTGGTTGTGCGCAGACCAACTCCCTATTATGTATAATAAAACTCTGAATCAAAATTATTGTATCCGGTGTGTTATTCCTGGACGTTCTGTATAACCAAACTGTTTTTCATGCGTATGAGCGCAGCGAAGTAGCATGAAAATGTAGTTTTGTTAGGCAGTTAGCCCAGGTGTGATGACGTAATTCCCCTATTATCCCTCATTCCTTTCATATACCACATTCCACTCCTAGCCTATATAATGCATTCAACCAGGCACAATAGCCACTTCAGGTTCTGGCGCACACGCTGTATGTCCACTCCCTGTATCGACCTTCTTGTGCTATCAACCCACCCTCCCACCCCCAAAATTCTCAGTGTTTTCTCTTTTTTCTGACAGGCGTGTCAGCTGTTAACAGCTGTTACTCCTGCGGCATGCAGGGACACTGGGCCAACAGCTGCCCCTTCAACACCACCAATAACAGTATGTGGCAATTCAGACAAAGAGCTAGAACAACCCCATTCTTCGACTTCCCAAGGAGAGGTGGATTCTCCCAGTTATCCGCTCAACCCAGACCTCTGCTGCCCTCCATCGCAGCCACTACCATCCAACTTGCCAAGGGACCCGACGGACAGACTACCTCTTGAGCAGGACCAGGATCGCACTCAACCTCGATTTCTTGATAAATTCGAAGATGTTATACAGGTACAATGTGATACTTTTTGCCCCCCGTTGATCTCGGACGACATTCATGTAAAAGGAAGATTAAAATCACGTATTGATTTTTGGTCCCTAATTGGTGCTCATGTTATGATCACGTCAATTATTTCCAAGGGTTATTTTATTCCCTTTATCGAAAACCCACCTTACATGGCACTTTCTAATAATTCGTCGGCCCTGCGTTATCATGAATTTGTCACTAATTCGGTACTAGAATTATTGTCATCGGGAAGAATCAAAGAAACCACCTCTCCCTCCTATGTTGTGAGCCCGTTATCGGTCTCGTACAAAAACGAGAACAAAAAGAGACTAATTCTGGATCTAAGCATGTTGAATAAATTTTGTCAGAACTCAACAATTTAAAATAGATTGGAAAATTGGGGTTGCAGTATTTCTCCCCTAACTCATTATTGTTCTCATTTGATCTAAAATCGGGATACCACCACATTGAAATTGCCCCCCAGCATCATAAATTTTTGGGCTTCTCTTGGTGCATAGATAGGGTACAAAGATATTTTGAATTCACGGGTTTGCCCTTTGGGCTATCTTCTACCCCTTTCATATTCACGAAAATGCTCAAGCCACTAGTTTCACATTGGCGCTCCTGTGGAATTCTGGTCGCAGTCTATCTAGATGATGGCTTTATTGTAGTTCCCCAGGCCCAAAACTCTGTAGAGAAATACCTAGATCTGGCTAGGCAAATTTCAGATCACGTCCGATCAGACTTACAGCGTGCCGGCTTTATTTATAATATAAGCAAATGCACATGGTCGCCCCAAACCTCCCTTGTTTGGTTGGGTATGACTTGGGACTCCACCCACAGCACCCTCAAGATCACTAAACAAGCGCATTGACAAACTCAAATACTGTATTTACCACTTGCTGCATTTACCCTTCTGTACGGTTCGGGATTTGCACTCGGTTGTGGTGGCCTTTACTCTGGACAAAATTTCGGCCATATATTAAGGATATGATTACAATGCCCGGTAATTTAGCACTTAAACATGGTAGGAATACTAATTCCCTGTTGGGTTCCCCAAATTTTGAGGACATTGTTGCAGCTGCAACACTCCAATTCCAAACAATCCAATAATGTTTTGCAACAATTTTTCTGCAGGTTATCCTCGACCAACCCTTCTGGAGAGACTTTCCCAACTGGCTTAAGGGGTCAAGAAATCAGATGATTTTGGATGCCATTCTGGGCAAATCGGAGGGCACTATATATAAACACATACATGTACAAATGCCGCCAATTTATTCGATGGCTTCGTTCACATAGATATCCGAATAAATTCCCCATAGGCGACGAAGTTTTGGCGAAATATCTTTGTGAATTGAAAGCTTCCGCCTCATCTGATAGTGTTGTAACGGGTGCTGCTGCAGCCATCAAATGGTTTCATTCACTCGCCAATACAAAAAAGAATCCGGTAGACTCGCCTTTGGCACAACAAATCATATCAAGTGCAAAAAGGGCCTTACACAAACCTCCAGCTCAAAAGTGTCCCTTATCCCTGAGTCAGTTACAATCCATCATAGATGTCTTTGTGAAACACGATAGTACACTTATGCAGCTTCGCACTGCCTGTTATGTATCTCTAAAATACGCCTTATTATTCAGACATAATGAGATGTCGGGTCTCAAAGCTAACCATATTTCAGTTTTACCTAACAAACAGGGCTTAAGGATTTTTATCCCCAAATCCAAGACGGATGTTTTTAGAGAAGGGGATTTTGGTTATGTCTACGACACTAGCGATCTTTACTCACCAGTAACCATACTGAAGGCATTTTTAGATAAATCGGGAATTTCTTTTGGTGACGACAAGTTTATATTTACTCCTAACTTTTGGTTCAAAAACCAAGACGTATAAACACACCCAGAATAGACCATTGAGTTATACACGTTGCCGTGAGCTCTTTTTAGAAGCTCTTAAAGAAATTGGAGTCGAACAAGTCACAGATTACGGTTTGCACAGCCTAAGGGCAGGAGGTGCATCTCACCTTGCTAACCAAGGGGTGCCAGAAGAACTTATCCTCCAGCACGGTCGTTGGAAGACGACTAGAGCAAAAAACAGATATGTGCAACGTGAAACACAGCAACGCTTATCTGTTGCAAAAGCTGTTATGATGCGAGATTCATTCAAGAATAATTAATTTACTGATCCTCAATTGTGAAGTTGGAGACATTTGACGTTTTCCCCAGAAGGGGTGCTAGCATACCCCATTGGGGTAGGATCCAAAGGTTGAAACTGTGGTAACGGAGTATTGTCAATTTTCAGATGTAACTTCGGCAGATGCCTTGTAAACATTAATGCCTTTTTTCTATGTACTTGTTAGATTAACCCACGGCAGATGCCGTTATGTATGTGGACAGCCCGCGTGGTTGTGCGCAGGCCAACTCCCTATTATGTATAATAAAACTCTGAATCAAAATTATTGTATCCGGTGTGTTATTCCTGGACGTTCTGTATAACCAAACTGTTTTTCATGCGTATGAGCGCAGCGAAGTAGCATGAAATTGGTAATTTTGTGAAAGTATATTCCTGCTGAAAACATTTAAATGGTCTTTTAACTTCAAATGTATAGTAACATACCTAATGCACAAGAACCAGTTAGATCAATTGGTAAAGCCAGTGACTGACCAACCAGTGGTCCTTAGTTCGAATCCCGACCAGAGAATTGTTTAATTTGTAAAAGTATGTTCCTGTTGAAAACAATTAAATGGACTTTTTTTTTACTTCAAATATATATTTAACCTAATGAATGGTCAAGAATCAGTTAGCTGAATTGGTAAAGCCAGTGACTGACGATACAGAGGTCTGTGGTTCGAATCCAGACCAGATAATTGTTTATTTTATAAAAGTACATTAATGTTGAAAACATTTAAATGGTCTTTTAACTTCAAATATATCTTCAATCTAACGAATCTACAAGAATCAGTTGGTAGAGTTCGTGACTGCCGATCCAGAGGTCCTTGGTTCGAATCACGACCAGAGAATTGTATATTTTATAAAAGTATATTCCTCTTAAAAACATTTAAATGGTCTTTTAACTTCAAATATATATTAACCTATCGAATGCGCAAGAACCAGTTAGCTCAATTAGTAAAGCCTGTGACTGACATGACAGAGGTCCTTAGTTCGACTTTCGACCAGAGAATTGTTTATTTTGTAAAAGTATATTCCTGTTGAAAACATTTAAATGGTTTTTTAACTTCAAATATATCTTTAACCTATCGACTACTCGAGAATCAGTTAGATCAGTTTGGGAGAGCGCGTGACTGACGATCCAGAGGTCCTTTGATCGAATCCTGAACAAACAATTGTTTATTTTATAAAAGTTTATTCCTGTTGAAAACACTTAAATGGTCTTTTAACTTCAAATATATATTTAACCTACGTTATGCTCAAGCACCGGTTAGCTCAATTGGTAAATCGCGCGATTGACCAACTAGTGGTCCTAGGTTCCAGTCCCGACCAGAGAATTGTGTATTTTGTAAAAGTATATTGCTGTTGAAAACATTTAAATGGACTTTTAACTTCAAATATATTTTTAACCTGATAAATGCGCAAGAATCAGTTAGCTCAATTGGTAGAGCGCGTGACTGACGATACAGAGGTCCATGGTTCGAATCACGACCACGGAATTGTTTATGTTATAAAAGTATGTTCCTGTTGAAAACATTTAAATGGTCTTTTAACTTCAAATATATATTTAACCTATGAAATGCTCAAGAACCAGTTAGAGCGTGACTGACGGTCCAGATGTCTTTGGTTCGAATCCCGACCAGACAATTGTTTATTTTGTAAAAGTATATTCATGTTGAAAACATTTAAATGGTCTTTTAACTTCAAATATATCTTTAACCTAGCAAATGCACAAGAATCTGTTAGCTAAATTGGTAGAGCACGTGACTGACCATACAGAGGTCGTTGTTTCGAAAACCCGACCAGAGAATTATTTATTTTAAATATATCTTTAACCTAGTAAATGCTCAAGAACCAGTTAGCTCAATTGTTAGAACGCATAACTGACAATCGAGAGGTTCTTGGCTCGTATCACGACCAGAAAATTGTTATTTTGTAAAAGTATATTCCTTTTGAAAACATTTAAATGTCTTTTAACTTTAAATATATATTTAACCTACCTAATATACAAGAACTAGTTAGCTCAATTGTTAGAGCGCGTCACAGACAATCGAGAGTTTCTTGGTTCGAATAACGACCAAAACTTTGGTATTTTGTAAAAGTATATTCCTGTTGAAAACATTTAAATGTCTTTTAACTTCAAATATATCTTTAACCTAGTGAATATACAAGAACCAGTTAGCTTAAATGTCAGAGCGCGTCACTAACAATCCAGAGGTCCTTGGTTCGAATTCCGACCAGATAATGTTTTGTTTTGTAAAAGTATATTCCTGTTGAAAACATTCAAAAATGGTCTTTTAATTTCAAATATATCTTTAACCTCACGAATGCTTAAGAATCAGTTAGCGCAATTGGAAGAGCGCGTAACTGACGATACAGAGAGGACATTGGTTTGAATCCCGACCAGAGAAAGGTTTATTTTATAAAATGACATTCCTGTTGAAAACATTTAAATGGTCTTTTCACGTCAAATATATATTTAACCATGCAAAGGCACAAGAATCAGTTACCTCAATTGGTAGAGCGCGTGGCTGACGATTCAGAGGTCCTTGGATATTGACACTTCAAATATTTCTTGAACCTATCGAATGCTAAAAAATCAGTTACCTCAGTTGGTAGAGCGCGTGACCGACGATACAGACGTCTTTGGTTCGAATCCCGACCAGAGAATTGTTTATTTTATAAAAGTACATTCCTGTTGGAAACATTTAAAAGGTCTTTTGACTTCAAATATATCTTTAACCTATTATAATGCTCGAGAATCAGTTAGCTTAGTTGGTAGAGCGCTTGACTGACGATGTAGAAATCCTTGATTCGAATCACGAACAGAAAATTTTTCATTTTCTAAAAATTTATTCCTGCTGAAAACATTTAAATGGTCTTTCAACTTCTAATATATATTTAACTCAAACAATTCACAAGAAACAGTTAGCTCAAGTCCTAGAGCGCGTGACTGACAATCCAGAAGCCCTTGGTTCGAATCACGACCAGAAAATTGTTATTTTGTAAAAGTATATTCCTGTTAAAACATTTAAAGGGTCTTTTAACTTCAAATATATATATATATATACAAGAATCAGTTAGCGCAATTGGTATAGCGTGTCACTGACCATCACCACGTCCTTGGTTTGAATCCCGACCAATAAATTGTTTATTTTATAAAAGTATATTCCTATTGGAAACAATTAAAAGGGCTTTTAAATTCAAATATATCTTGAACGTACCGAATGATCAAGAATCAGTTAGCTCAATTGGTAGAGCGCGTGACTTCCGATCCAGAGGTCCTTGCTTCGAACATCTTTTGTAAAAGTATATTCCTGTTGAAAACATTTAAATCGTCTTTTCACTTCAAATATATATTTAACCTATGAAATGCTCAAGAACCAGTTAGAGCGTGACTGACGGTCCAGATGTCTTTGGTTCGAATCCCGACCAGACAATTGTTTATTTTGTAAAAGTATATTCATGTTGAAAACATTTAAATGGTCTTTTAACTTCAAATATATCTTTAACCTAGCAAATGCACAAGAATCTGTTAGCTAAATTGGTAGAGCACGTGACTGACCATACAGAGGTCGTTGCTTCGAAAACCCGACCAGAGAATTATTTATTTTAAATATATCTTTAACCTAGTAAATGCTGAAGAACCAGTTAGCTCAATTGTTAGAACGCATAACTGACAATCGAGAGGTTCTTGGCTCGTATCACGACCAAAAAATTGTTATTTTGTAAAAGTATATTCCTTTTGAAAACATTTAAATGTCTTTTAACTTTAAATATATATTTAACCTACCTAATATACAAGAACTAGTTAGCTCAATTGTTAGAGCGCGTCACAGACAATCGAGAGATTCTTGGTTCGAATAACGACCAAAAATTTGGTATTTTGTAAAAGTATATTCCTGTTGAACACATTTAAATGTCTTTTAACTTCAAATATATCTTTAACCTAGTCCATATACAAGAACCAGTTAGCTTAAATGTCAGAGCGCGTCACTAACAATCCAGAGGTCCTTGGTTCGAATTCCGACCAGATAATGTTTTGTTTTGTAAAAGTATATTCCTGTTGAAAACATTCAAAAATGGTCTTTTAATTTCAAATATATCTTTAACCTCACGAATGCTTAAGAATCAGTTACCTCAATTGGTAGAGCGCGTGGCTGACGATTCAGAGGTCCTTGTATATTGACACTTCAAATATTTCTTGAACCTATCGAATGCTAAAAAATCAGTTACCTCAGTTGGTAGAGCGCGTGACCGACGATACAGACGGTCGTCTTTGGTTCGAATCCCGACCAGAGAATTGTTTATTTTATAAAAGTATATTCCTGTTGAAAACATTTAAATGGTCTTTTACTTCAAATATATCTTTAACCTTCCAATATTTAAAATCAGTTAGCTCAGTTGGTAGAGCGCGTGACTGATGATCCGTATGTTCTTGGGTCGAATCCCAACCAGAGAATTGTTAATTTGTACAAGCATGTTCCTGTTGAAAACATTTAAAAAGGTCTTTAAACTTCAAATGTATCTTGAAACCTTGCGAATGCTCAAGAATCAGTTACCGCAATTGGTAGAGCCCGTGACTGACAATCCAAGGGTCCTTGTTTAGAATCCCGAACAAAGAATTCTTTATTTTGTAAAAGTATATTCCTGTTGAAAACATTTAAATGGTCTTTTAACTTCAAATATATATTTAACCTACCGAATATACAAGAACCAGTTAGCTTAATTGTAAGAGTGCGTCACTGACGATCCAGAGGTTCTTGGTTCGAATCCCGACCAGAGAATTGTTATTTTGTAAAAGTCTATTCCTGTTGAAAACATTTAAATAGCTTTCAACTTCAAATATATCTTTAACCTACCGAATGCATAAGAATCGGTTAGCTCAATTGGTAGAGCGCGTCACTGAGAATCCAGAGGTCCTTGTTTTGAATCACAGCCAAATAGTGGTTTGGTTTGTAAAAGTATATTCATGTTGAAAACATTTAAATGGTCTTTTAATTTCAAATACATCTTTAATCTACGTAATGATCAATATTCAGTTAGCTCAATTGGTAGAGCGCGTGACTGACGATACAGAGGTCCTTTGTTCGAATCACCACCAGTGAATTGTTTCTTTTATAAAAGTATATTCGTGTTGAAAACATTTAAATGGTCTTTTAACTTCAAATATATCTTTAACCTAAAAATGATAAAGAAACAGTTAGCTCAGTTGAAATAGCGCGTGACTGATGATCAATATGTTCTTGGGTCGAATCCCGACCAGAGAATTGTTATTTTGTAAAATTATATTCCTGTTGAAAACATTCAAATGGTCTTTTAACTTCAAATATATCTTTAACCTATATCGAATGCTCAAGAATCAGTTAGCGCAATTGAAAGAGCGCGTGACTGACGATCCAGAGATCCTTGGTTCGAATCACGACAAGAGAAATGTTTGTTTTATAAAAGTATATTCCTGTTGAAAACATTTAAATGGTCTTTTCACTTCAAATATATATTTAACCAAGCAAAGGCGCAAGAATCAGTTACCTCAATTGGTAGAGCGCGTGACTGACCATCCAGAGGTCCTTGGATATTTTAACTGCAAATATATCTTGAACCGTGCAAATGTTCAAGAATCAGTTAGCTTAGTTGGTAGAGCGCGTGACTGCTGATACAGAGGTCTTTGGTTCGAATCCCGACCCCAGAAGTGTTTATTTTAGAAACGTATATTCCTGTTGAAAACATTTAAAAGGTCTTTTAACTTCAAATATATATATATATATATTTAACGTACAACATGCAAAATAAGCAGTTAGCTCAATTGGTAGAGCCCGTGACTGACAATCCAGAGATCATTGGTTCGAATCCCGACCAGAAAATTTGAGTGCTTTATAAAAGTATATTCCTGTTGAAAACATTTAAATGTTCTTTTAATTCAAATATATCTTTAACCTATTGATATTCAAGAATCAGTTATCTCAGTTGGTAGAGCGCGTCACTGATGATTCATATGTTCTTGGGTCGAATACCAACCAGAGGAGTATATTCTTGTTGAAAACATTCAAATGGTCTTTTAATTTCAAATATATCTTTAACCTAGCAAATGCTCAAGAATCAATTAGCGCAATCAAAGAGCGCGTGACTGACGATCCAGAGGTCCTTGGTTCGAATCCCGACCAGAGAAATATTTATTTTATAAAATTATATTCCTGTTGAAAACATTTAAATGGTCTTTTCACTTCAAATATATACTACTCAAAACAATTTAGGGAACACCGAAATAATCTCAGTTAAAGCAAGATCATTTATTTCAGATAAACACAATGTTTCACAGAATTGATGAGAAACAACTGCACAATGAAACAGATGATAAAGGATGCATGTAGTGATTACACATTTCATGACATGACTACTGAAAGAGAGAGGGGGTTGCAAATGAAAATCCCGGTTCATGGAGCATTTCAAACCTATTTGATGTTAAAAATCCGGTGTTCCCTAAATTGTTTTGAGTAGTATATATTTAACCAAGCCCGGTAGAGCCCGTGACTGACGATCCCGAGGTCCTTGGATATGTTAGCTTCAAGTATATCTTTAACCACAAAATGATGAAGATCAGTTACCTCAGTTGAAAGAGCGCGTGACTGATGATCCATATGTTCTTGGGTCGAATCGCGAAAAGAGAATTGTTTGTTTTATAAAAGTATAGGCCTATTCCTGTTGAAAACATTTTAATGGACTTTTCACTTCAAATATATCGTTAAGCGCTGAAATGCACAAGAATCAGTTAGCTCAATAGGAAGATAGCGTGACTGACGATACAGAGGTCCTTGGTTCGAATCCCGACCAGAGAATTGTTTATTTTATAAAAGTATATTGCTGTTAAAAATATTTAAATGGACTTTTCACTTCAAATATATCTTTAACCTATCAAATGCACAAGAATCAGTTACCTCAATAGGTAGATAGCGTGACTGACGATACAGAGGTCATTGGTTCGAGTCCCAACCAGAGAATTGTTTATTTTATAAAAGTATATTTATGTTGAAAACATTTAAATGGTCTTTTACTTCAAATAATTATATTTTTAACCTATCAAGATTCAAGAATCAGTTAGTTCAGTTGGTAGAGGGCGTGACTGATGATCCGTACGTTCTTGGGTAGAATCCCGACCAGAGAATTGTTATTTTGTACAAGCATATTCCTGTTGAAAACATTTAAAAGTCTTTTAACTTCAAATATATCTTAAAACCTTGCGAATGCTAAAGAATCACTTAGCGCAATTGTTAGAGCGCGTGACTGACGATCCAGAGATCCTTGGTTCGCATCCTAACTAGAGAATTGTTGTTTGTTTTATAAAAGTATATTCCTGTTGGAAACATTTAAAAGGTCTTTATACTATGGAATTCCATTACTGCCATTTAAACGGCGCATGTATGGCGTGAATGGTTTGGTCCCTAGAAAAAAAAAGCCGTTTGCGCCGTCAACGGCGCATAGTCGCGTCGTGCCGTCGCATTGTCGCGTCGTGCCGTCGCATAGTCGCGTCGTGCCGTCGCATTGTCGCGTCGTGCCGTCGCGTCGTGCCGTCGTGCCGCGCGTCGCGCATTGTCGCGTCGTGCCGTCGCATTGTCGCGTCGTGCCGTCGCATAGTCGCGTCGTGCCGGCGCATAGTCGCGTCGTGCCGTCGCATTGTCGCGTCGTGCCGTCGCATAGTCGCGTCGTGCCGTCGCATTATCGCATTGTCGCCCGTGTTGATTGATGGTCCTTAGCCGCTTACGCCGTCAACGGCGCATAGTCGCGTCGTGCCGTCGCATAGTCGCGTCGTGCTGTCGCATTGTCGCCCCCGTACCAGTTTGACTGAATTATCCAGTGCTTGCCAATTGGTGGCGCTTTTTTTGATCACGCCGCTGCAGCTTGTTTTTTAAGCTTTGTTTACACTGCTTTTGGTATTCTATACTTGTCTGAAAAGAAGTAGAATTACCCCTGTGGTTTTAGGTTACACCCTTCCTCCAAGGTTACACTGGGTGCCGGAAGAAGATGGAATTAGCTTCAGATTATACATTATTGAATCCTTCTTTGAGTTGCCAAGTGGACAGCAGTATCCTTTTTCAGTTTTTGAATAATAATTTCTCATATCCATGATATTGATATTACCAATGTTCATTAATTTAATGTTATGTAAGCATGTTGTTAGATTAATTAGAAGTTAACACTTACAACCATCTTTTCTTCTGGACCTCACGTTAAGCACATTGGTGCGGTCCTACTAATTGGTGACACTAGCCGACATCTACCGACAACTTTTAAAACCCACCGACTACTCATTCTAAATGTTTATTGCCACTTGAACTTGGTTAGAATTATTAATAGTGAATAATGTCTAGACTAGTAGAAGTCCTAGGCCTAGGGTCGAGGAACCTTACACAGTTGCTTTTTTCAATGCAGAGAAATATGTAATTTGAGTAACAGAATTTTATTTTAGGACCCATTTATTGCATACTGCTTGAATTGTTGACTTACATGTAATGTTCTGTCAGGAGATGAACTGATCTGCCATTATTTTGCCGCAGGTTACAACTATCGTGAAATTTGTGGCATTTTGGAGATTCGACATGGTGTCTGTTGCAGGTAATTTGTCAGAAAGTTGTTTATTATAAACACAGGAATCATTCACAATTTACAAATGCTTCTGTTGAGGTATTAAGCCGGTTGGTGTCACTGGAGTTAAGGTTAAACATATTTCTATCATGCATGGCTAACCAGGGAGGGGGGGTGGGCTGAGCCCCGGTCAGAAACCTGCCCCCTTTGCCTCCCCAAAATGAGATCGAAGAAGACATGTTTTTAGGAATTTGTTGGTTTTCGCATTTAAAATATAGTCTCGGTACAGTATAAGGCCCCCTCAAATTATTGTTTTAGCCACTCTTGCCCCCCCCCCCAATGAAAATGTATAGTTATGCCACTGCATTGCATGATAATCCAGTAAGTTTGTAAATATCTTTTGTATACACATGTTCCATTTTTAAATACAGTGTAAGAACCTTGCATCGCATTCTGCGGAAGTTAAATCTACACAGAAACAGGCCTAATGACAGGACACTTGCTCAATTTATGCTTCATTTAGAGGTAAGCTTTTGCTTTGCAAATTGATTACATTTCAGAGTGGTGGAGACTATTTCATTGAAATGTGTCTGATTTAATGAGAGTTAAGGTAGAATTACATGCCGCTTATTTCTGCAAGAACCAGGGCAGGAACCTGTCAGACATGAAGGTTAAACAATATTTGTGCATACATGTGTCATTGTTATTACCAATAGGCAAAGCTGGAATCTCCCAAATTTGACTTCTGCTCCATCCCCCTTCTTAAACATGTTAAAAATTCAAATTGTTGTGTTTGAAATTATATATTTTTTGAAATGTAATTCTTTTAGTCAGAATTGCAAGGCAGTGGAAGAAACCTTGGATGTAGAGCTATGGGTAGAAGAATGTCGTCAAGATATGGACTACACATTCCACGGTAAGATAGCAATTATGCAACTGTATATGAGACCATAGGGGAAGTTGATAATATTTGTTTTGTTATATACAAATACCTGTTGGAAACTGCTTAACCCTGAGATGAGTTTCCATAGCTTTTTTTGTACAGTATGTTTATTGCAATTGTTTTTAATTACTTCACTCATGAATAAAAACTAAATTCCTTTGGTGAATTCCTTCATTGTACCATCGAGAAACATATTGGAGAAGTTGAATGGGTTACTCGGAATGGGTTACTCGGTCAGCTTGTATGAGTCATAACATGTGCCTCCCAGGGGTGCTTAGCCACCTTGTGCAGACTGGCTCATCACACAGGGGAGGATGCAGGAATTTCTGGAGGGGAGGGGTGTCATGCTCGTCAGTTTGTTATTATTTTTTTCACAAAAACATAATGTGCGCAATATGCTTTCTAGCCAGTCTCCCATTCATAATGATCACCATATACAGACAATTACCCCTGCAGAATATCATCTTTAATGTTATTTATATAATTGTTATATTTCTGGGTGTACACCAAACTTACCCCCCCCCCCCGATCCGCACGTACCTGTACATGTGTATCAAAAGAGTTCCATGGCAGTTTCTAATGTGCCATCCTTGAAAAAGCAAGACATTTTTGAAATGCCATGCTACTTTGCCAAGTTATAGTACAATTTCAAGTGAGCTGCCAGCTGTGCTTACACTTGACTTCCATTTGAATTGTGGTCGAATGTACACCTTGAAGGCCATCGTATGTATGCTGTTCATTCATATTTTGAATATAAAGATGAAGTGGTGTGTGCATGAAGTGCTCATGGAGCAATTAAAGGCTTCCACCCACCTCAACAAATATATTTCAATTGCCATTCTATGGTATGATGGATGTTGTTGTTTGACTTCCAACTTTACATTTTCTGCTGATCCAGTTCTGCTTCATTAACCCTAACTCCCTAAGCATTGTTAGTGAACAATAAAAATCCTTCAAAATCCTCCAACTGCCTTTGTTGTCTAGGGAGGAGTTAGGGTTAAGGAAATGCTAAATCATGTGGTTCTTATTCAAAAATGCAAAATTGTGAAGGCACTCTTTTCTTTTTGCATTCCTTTTGGAAGGCAAATTAAAAATTAAAACATAGTAAGCTTAATTATTATTTGTGTTGTTAGCTGTGCATATTGACATGTCTTTTATTTATTCACTCTTTTTGTATTAAGATTTTGAATGTCAGTATTAACAACAAAAAATTCATATAATGAAATATCTTTTTTGTGTTATATGACTAGTGACTTTGTTCTCGAGGGACAACGGATGTTGGATCTACATGGAGTAGAAATGAGGAGGAGGCATCAACTGAGAAGACGAATGTACTTGAACAAAGGTCCTAATTTTTCAATACATGTTGACCAGTATGACAAGCTGCGAGTGTATGGATTTGGTATCCATGGGGGAATAGATGGGTAAGAATTTCCAAATTCCATTTGTACAAAAGCTTTAACTGAACATACATGCAAGTTATGATAATGAGGGCTCCACAACTTTATTGTGCACAGTACACTTGAACTTTGAAATTATTTTGGTGAATAGAAAAACTAAAGCGTGAATTTTGTGATAGTTTTTTTTAGTGATACTTGTTTTTATACTAACAAACTTTCTTAACATGAAAGGCTCAGAGTGCCACATGAGAGCATAATTACAGTGGCATCATTAATATATCCTCAGAAGTGATTGGAATTCTTTTAAAGACAGTACCTTTGTGCAGTCAATAATATGGCTGGTTGTGCTACATGTGAAATCAATTGTTGTGTGTTGGATGAAACTTGAAAGATAAGTGCATTACCAGTATTTTGAAGAGAAAACTACTTTCATGTTGATTTTATGTCAAAGGGGCAAATGAGAGTGATGTGAAGCCAATATAAGTGATTAGAGATTGTCAGTTCTAATTTTATAATAATTACTTGACCTCTTTTGTAAAATTATTTACAGGGAATAGAACGCTTCTGGAGAACTCTCTTCAACATGATGTCAAACTTCTGGGTAGACATATTCCGTCAGTTGGTCAGCGACGGTGTACTGGATTGTACATCATGTTTGCAAATGTAAGTGCTAAACGAAGACTCTAAACATTTCAAATTTGCATAAATTTTAAATAAAAGATGCAAGTACTAAGTAATGTAGGTTTCATAACATCATAAACGTTTTATTTCTTTATTACTAGAAACATTAAAAAGCTCTCAATTGAAATATCTGACTTGCAGAGAATGCCTGCGGTTTTGCTTCACATCAGTGATTCAGCTTGAACTTGACGATGTCAAAATTGAATGGAACCAACACAGAACAAGAGCATCTCGTCATGTCTCAGCATTGCCTGGCAAACCAGATATCATGTATTTCCTTCCACAGCTGTATGGTATGTCTTTTTGGACGTCTCTTCCTGACTTGCTTCTCTGTCAAATAGACCCCCGTATTGATAAGGTTGTTGCATTATGGGAGCAAAAGGGATCATTTTGTTGTTTTAATTTATCCGTCTTCAATAACTTACAAGTAAGTGACATAGCCAGCTTCTGTAGTTTCAGTGTAATTGTCCGGGGGCAAAACAGTGTGAAATAAGTAAATTAGGGAATGTTGTCTGCTAGTCTGTATTAAATAGCACTTATTCAATGAATTTGAAGTCTAGAATGACCCCCTACATTGTTCCATGCAACATGATAAATATATTGTGACGTTGTCTATAAAGATTTCCCTTGTTTAGGGTATATAATGAATTTTGAGCCATAATTATTGATGAATGTGGCTAATCTTTTAACAAATAAAAAAAAATCAGGCAGGGTTGTAGCTACGCCGGTCGGCGCCGGTCGGGTCTAACCGGCACTCCCTCTGGCCGACCGGCACCAAACGCAAATTGATGTCTTACCGACCGGCACAAAAAATGTGTGAATATTTCATTAAACAGTAATAAAAGTTTAAAAAGTTCATGTATTCTTCATTTCTTTGAGTTATTTGCCATTATTTTGAGGACTTTAGTCTATAGATCAATTAAAACATCGTACGATATTATAAAATAAATCTCAGTTTGTAGCGGTACAAACAAATACACTAATTAGCATTTATTTATGACGTCAGGGAAAAGACCTGGGAATCCCCATTATGATTGGTTGTTTGCGCCTGCACGATGAGCTAATGCCACTAGTCTCTACCGCGTGCAAATGATGCGACGTGCTTCGTAATTTCGATGTACGTAAATTTCAGGTTGGATAAGCGTGACTTCGTAAACGTCCAGCTTTCCCCGCGATGTGCTCAGCAAAGGGAAAATTATTCACGTGCGTCCCTCCGCCCATTCATGAAAAGTTTTGTGAACGTTTTTTGGAAGTGTTTTGATCAAAATAATTATGTCGCACTCGCAGAAAAGTATCACCAGCTTTTTCTCTTCGGCCACTAAACGCAAGGGGCCGGCAGTGATAGACACGGCAGCCGGGTCAAGCGATAAGCCGGCAAATTCGAGACATTCTTCTGCGACCACATCTTCGTGTTCGAGTACAACTGACCCGGGAACTGATCACGCTACCGAGTCTTCGGCCACTGTGGATTTAGGCCAAAAACTCGGAGCTGCTATGCCTGACGGCCCCGGTTGCTCAAGTGTTACCACCTCATCAAAAAAACAGAAGCTGGCATCTAAGTTTAATAGCGAAAAGTGGACACCTGGTAGGCCATACAGAAGTTTCAGTTTTTCTGAGCCAACATTGTTGTCAATTGCATTGGAGGGCACTCCTTCACATCATAAATTCTTGTATAATACTATGAAAATATCATACTATTATACAACAAATTATGTGAAAGGTGAGCCCTCCAAATCCATTCTTAAAAGCTAAAACCCAGGAGCTTCGCCCCCGGACCGCACCAGGGGCCCTTCAGCGGGCCCCTGGACCCCCGGCCGTGAGGAGCTGCGCTCCGTTCGCTCCGGTCACTACGCTCGCAATCGATAAAATTAGCCGGCACTCAATTTGGTCTGGTGACAACCCTGAAATCAGGCACAAAATAACACAATTTTTTTATTCCAATGACATCCCTTTTTTCAGAACAGTTCAAGAACATGAATTTGAGGGGGTTGTACGGAAGCCTGTTGGTGCCACTGGATAATGGGGTGAACATATTTATTTCACATGGGGGTTAATACATTTCTTTGACATAGGGGGTGAATATATGTATTTGACATGGGTGTGAGTATCTTTCTTTGACAAAGGGTGTGAATATATTTCTTTGACATAAGGTAATATATTTCTTTGGCATAGGGGGTAATTAACCGGCTACCGACACATAAAGTATTCACCCCCCCCCCCATGCCAAAGAACTATATTATATTCAACCCCTATGTCAAAGAAATATATTCACCCCATGTCAAAGATATATATTTACCGCCCATGTCAAAGAAATATATTCACTCTATTATGCAGTGGCACCAATGGGCTTCCGTTGGGTTGTGACATACAAGGTTAAGCAACAAAATTCTGATCTCTATTTAGACATTTCTTTGGGAACAAGCAGCCATTAAGCAATCACAGACTTTTTTGTAACACAAAACATTTTCACACACAGATACACATAATTATTGTACTCAAGTACCACTGACAGACATCAATGACGTCAGGCGAGAGTTTACTACTCGTCCAAGAGCTCGAGGGTGTTCAGCTGAAATGGAGGAGGTGTGTCATAACCTAATGGCTGCACATAATAAAGAAATGCCTTCATCTGTGAGGGAAGGCATAGAACTGTTCCAGTGGTTTTGTTCTAAATTAGAATGTAAAGATGTGTGACGAATTGTATTCAATACTCAATTCAGTAAGATAATTCTGGACTCATCCATGTGTGTTTTATTGCGACTACCAGCTAAACTGGACTTGACTCCAGCATTACATGTTACATAAAGAGCGCCACCTATTGGCGGTTGGTTTTACTGAAAGGTAAGTGCTGGGTATGTTACATCCCCCTTTTTTTTTTATAAAAAAAACAACTGTTTTTTTTCTTTTTCTTTTTTTTCTTTTTCTTTTTCTTTTTTTTTAAACAAAAAAAATACGAACATGTACTAAAAACTAGAAACACTAAAAATCCGTTTCTTATTAAATCAAAAACGTTCAAATACAAACGACTGGTAGGGCGGTTTGTGAGTAAACAAATGTTGTTTTGTTTTGTTAACTGGCTTTTCAGAAACGATATTTCTATCTTTTCATGGGCAATTGTTTGTGGTCTCCAAATCATTAACTCTGTTACATGTAGGTATCTAAAATCAACACAAACTTATAAGAGTTAGACTTCAATCATTTTTACAATGAAAGTTTGTTCGGTTTGTTCACAACTCTTCCAGATCGCGTTATGTATGGGTTAACAGCATCAGTTCCGTTATTGTTCTGTCCATGGTGTGATTGTTCTTTGTCGGGCACATGTTGTGGTTGTTGTGGTTGTTGTGAAGCGGGCTGTAGCTGCGGTTGTTCGGTATCCAACGAGAAGGTGACTGTCTTCTTTGTGGGTTGAATATCCTGAAGTTG
The DNA here is from genome assembly GCA_029582265.1 of Zoroaster sp. YZ-2022. Classification (NCBI taxonomy): domain Eukaryota; kingdom Metazoa; phylum Echinodermata; class Asteroidea; order Forcipulatida; family Zoroasteridae; genus Zoroaster; species Zoroaster sp. YZ-2022. Next base: position 11,579,133 of record CM055821.1, on the reverse strand, counting down.
TCTGCGGTTTCTACGTAAGGTTGAACCGTTAGGTGTACTGACAAGATAGGATCGTGGTTCTGGGCATTTCTGCAGGACAGTGGCTGGCGACCAGAGTCCAGTGGCATGGTGTTGTATACGAACAGCTTGCCCAGGTATCAATGGTGATAAGTCATGTGTGCGTTTGTCGTAATACTCTTTCTGTTTGGCTTGTTTGTGTTGGAGTCGGTCGTAGATGCTATCCTTTCGAACAGAAGTGTTGCGGATCTTCAGTGGCAGGTTACTCTGAACTTTCCTACCATGGAGTATCTCAGCGGGACTCGGAATGACACTGTCTACTGGTGTAGTGCGGACGCAAAGAAGTGCCATGTCAGGATCAAGGCCACTTGCTTTGGCTTTCTTGAGCGTGTTTTTAACTGTCTGGATCATGCGCTCTATGAATCCATTCGACTGGGGGTAATGAGGTGATGATGTCACGTGAACAAATCCCCATGTGTCGGTGAAGGTTTTGTATTGATTCGAGTCGAAGTGCCTTCCGTTGTCGCTGATAATTTTCTCAGGTATGCCTTGCTCAGCAAACAACTGCTTGGTTGCGGTTACGACAGCTTCACTGGTGCAATGGAGTGGCATTTTGCGAATGTAAGGGAATTTTGAGTAGTAATCTGCCACTACCAAGTAGTTTGCACTGTCAAAATGAAACAAATCAGTACCAAGTATCTGCCATGGTCTCGTTGGTATTTCGTGTGGCATCAGAGTTTCTTTTGTCTGTGTTCGCTGGTATTCTTGGCAGGTTGGGCACTGTCGCACCGTTTCCTCAATGTGTTTGTTGATGTCCAACCAATACACACAGTCCTTGGCACGTAATTTGGTCTTTTCCATTCCCTGATGGCCTTCGTGCAGCTTAGCCAACACATAATCATACATAGTGTCGGGGATGACTACGCATTCTCCCTTGATGATGAGACCATTTTCTATCGAGAGCTCATCACGGAAGGCCCAGTAGGCGCGAAGTGGTTTTGGTAGGTCTTTCATTTTCTCTGGCCAGCCGGTGACTATGATCTCCTGGAGCTCAGCCAATGTTTTGTCCTTTGCCGTGTCGAGCTTTATCTCGCTGAGGCGCTCAGCAGAAAACTGCACGAAGTTGATATGAAGATCGAGATTGATGTGCGTGTTTGTTGCACTTGGGCGACGAGACAAACAATCAGCAAGCAGCATTTCTTTCCCGGGCGTGTATCGATTGTTGCATTATATGGCTGTAGGCGTAACAGCATACGTTGTAGTCGGGGTGGTGCTGATCGCAGTGCCTTTTGATGTAATCATTTCAAGCGGTTTGTGATCTGATTCCACACGGAAGTGCTATAAACATAGGTGTGAAATCGCTCACAGCCAGACTGCTAGTAACTCTCGCTCAATGTTCGCGTACCGTTGTTCAGTTTCACTTAGCGACTTTGAAACTGACTATTGGCTTATCATCTTGTATGAGGCTGCTCCGACCCAGCGTGAAGAGGCATCAACGGAGAACAGTTTCCTTGTTCGGATCGAAGAATGTGTATCGAGTCCTCACAGACGCAGATTCTTGATTTGTCATAAGCTTGTTGATGGGAAGCAGTCCACTCAAACTGTGTATCTTTCTTTAGCAATGCTTGTGAGGAGATCGGCAGTGTGATCAGACAGCCGCGGGATAAATGGCTTAGGTATGTGACCATTCCCAGGAATTCTTTCAGCTCTGTTTTGTTTTGCGGTGACTCCAGGCCCTTGATGTCCGCGACTTTGCCTGGGTCTGGATGGACACCATGTTTGTCATACACCATTCCAAAGAATGTGATCTGTGGTGTTTAATAGCGCATTTTTGGCTATTGAACATGAGTCCATATTCGGCTGCAACCTCGCATTACGTTGTGTAAATGTTGGTCATGTTCTTGCACAGTTTTCCCATACACAGCTATGTCATCAGCAATACCTACAGTGCCGGGACACTTCTCGAGTTTGGTCCATTCTGTGTTGGAATACGTCTTGGCTCATGGCGAGTCCGAATGGCATGCGTTTGTAGCAGTAGCGGCCAAATGGACTATTGAATGTGGTGAGAAGTGAGCTTTCTTCGTCCAGCTTTATTGACCAATAGCCGTTTTTAGCGTCAAGTTTGCTAAAGAACTGTGCGCCTGCAAATTTGTGGGTGATTTCCTCAACAGTGGGCGTTCTGTGATGGTTCCGCTTTATCGTTGCGTTTAAGTCTTTGGGGTCGAGGCAAATCGAAGTTTGCCATTAGCTCATATGAACGACCATACTGCTCACCCAATCAGTAGGTTCTGTCACTTTCCGTATGACACCCTGCTGCTCCATGTTATCTAGCTCTGTTTTAGTTCATCTCTGATGTGGATGGAGCACTTGCGAGGCGTGTATGGTGGGCATTGGATTATCTTGAGCACTATATGATACACTCTTGGAAAGTTTCCAATTTTGTCAAACTGTTCTGGGTATTGCTCCGTCAGATCTCTTGTGGTGTCGATTGGTTTATGACATTGTGTATTTATTTCACAATGCAGTGTGATGTAAGGTCACCTGAAGTCCAATTATAGCAGGACGCTCGGAGTCTACGATATAGAACTCGGCCTCTGTCCAAGGGCCTTTGTTGTATCTGCACGGGAGCTTGATGGAACCATACTGTTGAATTTTGGTCCCATTAAACGCTGTGAGGGTGGTTTGTAAGTTCCTCACACAGCTCTTTTTCGGAAATCCTTCAGCATCAAGTTTGCCAGGGTACATGCGTCTGAACATGCACTGAGCAGAGTATTGCCCTGTGCACCTGTGTCCACTTTTGCTCGAATATTTACCAGCGTGTTGTCCCGTTTCACTTGTACGTATATGATGACTTGATCACGAGTGTCAAGCTGCTGAGCCGCGCTAATGTTAGACACTAGTATTGTGTGGAGGGTCATGTCTTCAAATTGTTCCTCAAAATCATAGTACTAAATCGCCCTGGTCAAGTGAGTGCCGTCTTTGTGAGGAGGCTTTGGTGTGCGCGACCTTGATCTCAGCTGACCACGTTTGCCTTTTCTGGCACGAGATTGGGGCGAGATCTGTCACCGTCACGGGATGGTTCCATTTTGCGAGGGTGGATCTGTACCGGTGGATCGACACACATTATCCCAATGATTCGGCTTGTTGCATTTTGCGACGTATCGTTTTATGTGAGCGGGACAGTTGTCGCGTCGTTTGAATGAATGGTATCGATCCACAGTTCTGACATTTGTTTGACTTGCGGACATCATGTACAGGGATTTCTTTGTTCTGCACGCGTGTCAATTCTTTCATGTGAGTTACTGGATGCTTCATGTGCGACCTAGTTCAATTGCTTGGTCCATTGTGGTGACTTTGGTTTACCCAGAAGCTTTTCTGTAGTTCGGGTGTCTCGTTCCCATAATAAGTTGGTCAAGTAGTCTGTCTTTGAGTTCCCCATCATCTTTAAAGTCGCATTTGTAGGCTTGGAGCTTGAGCCTTGACACAAAGTCATCGATGCTCTCCTTGTCTTGTTGTACCAAATCGTTGTAAGGAGAGTCGTGCTATCTGAAAATTTTGTTTCGGATTGATTTGTGTCTCAAAGTTCTCCCAGACTACGGAGGGAACCTTCGCTTCAGTTTGGGCCAATCCCACAGAGTTGTACATTTGAAGGCCTTGATGTCCCATGAACAGTAGTATGTGGTCCACTTGTTTGTCAGGTTGCACATTCTTTATTGCAAAGTACATGTCACACTGTTGTTTGAAAAGCTTTTGCATTTGCTTGGTCAGTGTGACCAGTCCATCTGAGTACATATGACTCGGCCATCTTTAATTTATGTGTATCAATGAACACAATATAACGGCTGGTGCAGGAGGCTGGCGTCGAGTTGAACAGCGCTACGCGGTGTACTGCCGGCGTGATATAATCAAGATGGCGACTGAGTCTATTTCTAACGTTGATAATTTTCAGTGTTCACCGCACATTATAGTCAATATAAATTAAGTTGAAACAGCGTTATAGCACCACTGTTATCCTAGGCAATGCACAGGCAGTGAAGCAACTGTTTTATTAGGTTTTAGTAAAGACTCACAGATTTCTGTCCGATCTTGATGATTTGGCCGTGGCTCTGAAGTCTCACGGCCAGCTACACGTCGTGTTCCGTGAGTTGGAGTGTAATCCGTCTGATCTTATGAGGCCTGAAATGTTAGTTTTGTGATACAAACGACCGGTAAATGTTCGGTTTTCTGGTTAAATAGGCTCTGGCTTAGGTCCAATTCACTACCGCTGCCACCATGTAAAGATGTGTGACGAATTGTATTCAATACTCAATTCAGTAAGATAATTCTGGACTCATCCATGTGTGTTTTATTGCGACTACCAGCTAAACTGGACTTAACTCCAGCATTACATGTTACATAAAGAGCGCCACCTATTGGCGGTTGGTTTTACTGAAAGGTAAGTGCTGGGTATGTTACATCCCCCTTTTTTTTTTTTTTTTTTAAACAACTGTTTTTTTTCTTTTTCTTTTTTTTTTCTTTTTTTTTTTAAACAAAAAAAATACGAACATGTACTAAAAACTAGAAACACTAAAAATCCGTTTCTTATTAAATCAAAAACGTTCAAATACAAACGACTGGTAGGGCGGTTTGTGAGTAAACAAATGTTGTTTTGTTTTGTTAACTGGCTTTTCAGAAACGATATTTCTATCTTTTCATGGGCAATTGTTTGTGGTCTCCAAATCATTAACTCTGTTACATGTAGGTATCTAAAATCAACACAAACTTATAAGAGTTAGACTTCAATCATTTTTACAATGAAAGTTTGTTCGGTTTGTTCACAACTCTTCCAGATCGCGTTATGTATGGGTTAACAGCATCAGTTCCGTTATTGTTCTGTCCATGGTGTGATTGTTCTTTGTCGGGCACATGTTGTGGTTGTTGTGGTTGTTGTGAAGCGGGCTGTAGCTGCGGTTGTTCGGTATCCAACGAGAAGGTGACTGTCTTCTTTGTGGGTTGAATATCCTGAAGTTGTCTGCGGTTTCTACGTAAGGTTGAACCGTTAGGTGTACTGACAAGATAGGATCGTGGTTCTGGGCATTTCTGCAGGACAGTGGCTGGCGACCAGAGTCCAGTGGCATGGTGTTGTATACGAACTGCTTGCCCAGGTATCAATGGTGATAAGTCATGTGTGCGTTTGTCGTAATACTCTTTCTGTTTGGCTTGTTTGTGTTGGAGTCGGTCGTAGATGCTATCCTTTCGAACAGAAGTGTTGCGGATCTTCAGTGGCAGGTTACTCTGAACTTTCCTACCATGGAGTATCTCAGCGGGACTCGGAATGACACTGTCTACTGGTGTAGTGCGGACGCAAAGAAGTGCCATGTCAGGATCAAGGCCACTTGCTTTGGCTTTCTTGAGCGTGTTTTTAACTGTCTGGATCATGCGCTCTATGAATCCATTCGACTGGGGGTAATGAGGTGATGATGTCACGTGAACAAATCCCCATGTGTCGGTGAAGGTTTTGTATTGATTCGAGTCGAAGTGCCTTCCGTTGTCGCTGATAATTTTCTCAGGTATGCCTTGCTCAGCAAACAACTGCTTGGTTGCGGTTACGACAGCTTCACTGGTGCAATGGAGTGGCATTTTGCGAATGTAAGGGAATTTTGAGTAGTAATCTGCCACTACCAAGTAGTTTGCACTGTCAAAATGAAACAAATCAGTACCAAGTATCTGCCATGGTCTCGTTGGTATTTCGTGTGGCATCAGAGTTTCTTTTGTCTGTGTTCGCTGGTATTCTTGGCAGGTTGGGCACTGTCGCACCGTTTCCTCAATGTGTTTGTTGATGTCCAACCAATACACACAGTCCTTGGCACGTAATTTGGTCTTTTCCATTCCCTGATGGCCTTCGTGCAGCTTAGCCAACACATAATCATACATAGTGTCGGGGATGACTACGCATTCTCCCTTGATGATGAGACCATTTTCTATCGAGAGCTCATCACGGAAGGCCCAGTAGGCGCGAAGTGGTTTTGGTAGGTCTTTCATTTTCTCTGGCCAGCCGGTGACTATGATCTCCTGGAGCTCAGCCAATGTTTTGTCCTTTGCCGTGTCGAGCTTTATCTCGCTGAGGCGCTCAGCAGAAAACTGCACGAAGTTGATATGAAGATCGAGATTGATGTGCGTGTTTGTTGCACTTGGGCGACGAGACAAACAATCAGCAAGCAGCATTTCTTTCCCCGGGCGGTATACGATTGTTGCATTATATGGCTGTAGGCGTAACAGCATACGTTGTAGTCGGGGTGGTGCTGATCGCAGTGCCTTTTGATGTATCATTTCAAGCGGTTTGTGATCTGATTCCACACGGAAGTGCTTTCCATAAACATAGGTGTGAAATCGCTCACAGCCGAACACGACTGCAAGTAACTCTCGCTCAATGTTCGCGTACCGTTGTTCAGTTTCACTTAGCGACTTTGAAGCGAACGCTATTGGCTTATCATCTTGTATGAGGGCTGCTCCGACCCCGCGTGAAGAGGCATCAACTTGGAGAACAGTTTCCTTGTTCGGATCGAAGAACGTGAGTATCGAGTCCTCACAGACGAGATTCTTGATTTTGTCATAAGCTTGTTGATGGGAAGCAGTCCACTCAAACTGTGTATCTTTCTTTAGCAATGCGCGGAGATCGGCAGTGTGATCAGACAGCCGCGGGATAAATGGGCTTAGGTATGTGACCATTCCCAGGAATTCTTTCAGCTCTGTTTTGTTTTGCGGTGACTCCAGGCCCTTGATGTCCGCGACTTTGCCTGGGTCTGGATGGACACCATGTTTGTCATACACCATTCCAAAGAATGTGATCTGTGGTGTTTTAATAGCGCATTTTTGGCTATTGAACATGAGTCCATATTCGGCTGCAACTCGCATTACGTTGTGTAAATGTTGGTCATGTTCTTGCACAGTTTTCCCATACACAGCTATGTCATCAGCAATACCTACAGTGCCGGGACACTTCTCAAGGATTTGGTCCATTCTGTGTTGGAATACGTCTTGGCTCATGACGAGTCCGAATGGCATGCGTTTGTAGCAGTAGCGGCCAAATGGACTATTGAATGTGGTGAGAAGTGAGCTTTCTTCGTCCAGCTTTATTGACCAATAGCCGTTTTTAGCGTCAAGTTTGCTAAAGAACTGTGCGCCTGCAAATTTGTGGGTGATTTCCTCAACAGTGGGCGTTCTGTGATGGTTCCGCTTTATCGTTGCGTTTAAGTCTTTGGGGTCGAGGCAAATGCGAAGTTTGCCATTAGCTCGCCTTGAAACGACCATACTGCTCACCCAATCAGTAGGTTCTGTCACTTTCCGTATGACACCCTGCTGCTCCATGTTATCTAGCTCTGTTTTTAGTTCATCTCTGATGTGGATGGAGCACTTGCGAGGGGCGTGTATGGTGGGCATTGGATTATCTTTGAGCACTATATGATACACTCTTGGAAAGTTTCCAATTTTGTCAAACTGTTCTGGGTATTGCTCCGTCAGATCTCTTGTGGAGTCGATTGGTTTATGACATTGTGTATTTATTTCACAATGCAGTGTGATTAGCCCAAGGTCACCTGAAGTCCAATTATAGCAGGACGCTCGGAGTCTACGATATAGAACTCGGCCTCTGTCCAAGGGCCTTTGTTGTATCTGCACGGGAGCTTGATGGAACCATACTGTTGAATTTTGGTCCCATTAAACGCTGTGAGGGTGGTTTGTAAGTTCCTCACACAGCTCTTTTTCGGAAATCCTTCAGCATCAAGTTTGCCAGGGTACATGCGTCTGAACATGCGCACAGGCAGAGTGTTGCCCTGTGCACCTGTGTCCACTTTTGCTCGAATATTTACCAGCGTGTTGTCCCGTTTCACTTGTACGTATATGATGACTTGATCACGAGTGTCAAGCTGCTGAGCCGCGCTAATGTTAGACACTAGTATTGTGTGGAGGGTCATGTCTTCAAATTGTTCCTCAAAATCATAGTACTCGTCGCCCTGGTCAAGTGAGTGCACGTCTTTGTGAGGAGGCTTTGGTGTGCGCGACCTTGATCTCAGCTGACCACGTTTGCCTTTTCTGGCACGAGATTGGGAGCGAGATCTGTCACCGTCACGGGATGGTTCCATTTTGCGGGGTGGATCTGTACCGGTGGATCGACACACATTATCCCAATGATTCGGCTTGTTGCATTTGCGACATGTCGTTTTGTAAGCGGGACAGTTGTCGCGTCGTTTGAATGAATGGTATCGTCCACAGTTACGACATTTGTTTGACTTGCGGACATCATGTACAGGGATTTCTTTGTTCTGCACGCGTGTCAATTCTTTCATGTGAGTTACGGATGCTTCATGTGTGCGACCTAGTTCAATTGCTTGGTCCATTGTGAGTGACTTTGGTTTACCCAGAAGCTTTTTCTGTAGTTCCGGGTGTCTCGTTCCCATAATAAGTTGGTCAAGTAGTCTGTCTTTGAGTTCCCCATCATCTTTAAAGTCGCATTTGTAGGCTTGGAGCTTGAGCCTTGACACAAAGTCATCGATGCTCTCCTTGTCTTGTTGTACAAATCGTTGTAAGGAGAGTCGTGCTATGCGAAAATTTTGTTTCGGATTGATTTGTGTCTCAAAGTTCTCCCAGACTACGGAGGGAACCTTCGCTTCAGTTTGGGCCAATCCCCACGAGTTGTACATTTGAAGGCCTTGATGTCCCATGAACAGTAGTATGTGGTCCACTTGTTTGTCAGGTTGCACATTCTTTATTGCAAAGTACATGTCACACTGTTGTTTGAAAAGCTTTATTGCATTTGCTTGGTCCGAGTGTGACCAGTCCATGCGCGGTACATATGACTCGGCCATCTTTAATTTATGTGTATCAATGAACACAATATAACGGCTGGTGCAGGAGGCTAGCGTCGAGTTGAACAGCGCTACGCAGTGTACTCGCCGCGTGATATAATCCAAGATGGCGACTGAGTCTATTTCTAACGTTGATAATTTTCAGTGTTCACCGCACATTATAGTCAATATAAATTAAGTTGAAACAGCGTTATAGCACCACTGTTATCCTAGGCAATGCACAGGGCAGTGAAGCAACTGTTTTATTAGGTTTTTAAGTAAAGACTCACAGATTTCTGTCCGATCTTCGATGATTTGGCCGTGGCTCTGAAGTCTCACGGCTAGCTACACACGTACGTGATTCCGTGAGTTGGAGTGTAATCCGTCTGATCTTATGAGGCCTGACGAAATGTTCGTTTTGTGATACAAAACGACCGGTAAATGTTCGGTTTTCTGGTTAAATAGGCTCTGGCTTAGGTCCAATTCACTACCGCTGCCACCATGTAAAGATGTGTGACGAATTGTATTCAATACTCAATTCAGTAAGATAATTCTGGACTCATCCATGTGTGTTTTATTGCGACTACCAGCTAAACTGGACTTGACTCCAGCATTACATGTTACATAAAGAGCGCCACCTATTGGCGGTTGGTTTTACTGAAAGGTAAGTGCTGGGTATGTTACATAGAATAAACAGGCAGTAAGAATACAATATCAAAATAGAAAACTTGACTTAAAACCTTGGGAACTGAAACTGGACAGTTGTGTTGACCTTAAAGGATCTGTGACTACTCAGTAATAATGGTTTAATATTACACCTTATAATTAGTAAACAATAAATCTGTTTCAAAAACACCTTTTGTACCATTCTGTATATTTTTAATGGATTTGTTTTATTTAAAACATAATAGTCTTCAGGAATACCCACAAAAATAGATGACTTGGTCGAGTCCCCTCCTGATGTCACAGGCATTACATAATATACTCAGTGGCCAATTTTTTGAAAGAAAGATCAGGTACTTGACATTCTTTCCATGCACTCAACCACTTAAAGAGGGGCTCCAAGGTCAAATTAATTTTTGTGATGCACTCATTTTGCAATAGATATAGTCATAAGGACTCTATCTATTGGAAAATGAGTGTATCACAAAACTGAATTTGACCTTGGAGCCCCTATTTAACTATTTCAGATTATTGTCCTTGACGTCAGGAGGGTAATCGAGCAAGTCATCTATTTTTTGCGGGCGTTCCTGACGACTGTTATTTTTCAAGAAAACAAATAAAATAGAAATATACCGAATGATACAAAATGTGCTTTTGAAACAGATTTATAGTTTACTAATTATAAGGTGTAATATTAAACCATAATTACTGAGTACGTCATAGATCCTTTAATAACCACTTAGCCACAACCTTTTACAAGTTAAGTTGTTTATACCTGGATGCCACTTGTGACAGTTCAAACAAAAATCAAATCTTGAAATTGGTGTTGATGTGATTGGCAAAAAGAAGCTTTAACTTCAGCTTCAGTATTGTAAATTACAAATGTTACAAGAAACGTTAACCCTGTGTTTCCTTAATCGCATATGTCAGTAGATCCTCAAACTCATCAGGATCTTCAATGCCTCGTGGCAACCACAAGATCATCGCACATGTACAGCTTGAGGGAAGCCGACGAATCCCAGACACTTTGAGATAGAACTCAATGCTCAGCTTGTTACCAAAACCACACGGGGGCACTTTGGTAGCTGCTGTCCAGAACTGCAATACATCCTCCAGAGATATTGCTGTGTTGATGTCTGTACAAAAAAGAGTTATCACATTAGATTACATGGGGGTCATTCCATGTTAAATCAAATAGTTTTTCGAAAACGTACCAAGGTGATCTCAGGTTTTGATGAAGCTTCATAATGATAATCTTTTGTTGATACAGAAAACTCACACAAATTTAGGTATCAAAAAATAAATATATGAAATAAAAATTTGCGCTTCAAAAATCAGAGAATTATACCTTCATGCACTCCCAATAACTGACATGGATTATGAAGCTAACTCTTTGTATGTGTACCTGATGGTCACAATAGCTTATTGTGATAATTTTTGTCGACATCAGAGAAAGTGACCTTGCTGGGACCCTAAGTGCATGCACATGTATGTACACTGAACTGAAATCTAAACACTATTACAAAAGTGTGATAGGCCACTGTATACTGTTTGGTTGTACCTTTTTTTAATAAACCATTTTACAACATCTTCAAGTGTCTATAGCCAGTGTTGTATTCGAGACCTTTTTGAGGTGGTATAGATTGGTATCGGTTCTGAGTACTGACTAATAAATGAACAACAGTATCAGTGTCTGCAATCACATGTTTTCTACAAATAATAATAATAATAATACAAAGCATTTATATGGCGCTATACGAAGAACAGAGCGCCTAACAAAACAAGGAAGTATAGTATGAACAAGAACATAATACAAAATCTAAACCAACAACTAACCGACTAACAAAGAAAATAAGCAAATTAGGAAGGTTCTGGGAATAAAAAGGTCTCGAGGAGGGGTTTGAAAACAGACAACGAAGCAGCCTCTCTTAGACCTGCAGGGAGTGTGTTCCACAGGCGAGGCGCAGCAACTGCAAAGGCACTGTCACCAGCTTTCTTTTTAGATCTAGGAATAGAAAGCCGGGTCAAGTCTGAAGATGAGCGGAGCCGATGTCTGTGAGCATCAGGGACATTATCGATATGTAAGTGTATTAAATCGGCAAGATATGAAGGAGCTTGACCATGAAGAATTTTATAAATAAGAGTGAACATTTTGAAATAATAATAATAATAATAATGTGTGGATTTATATAGCGCACGTATCCACCAACTAAGTGGTGCTCAAGGCGCATTATATTATTATTCCTGCTCATAAGGCTCATAAGGCTCATAAATCATTCCTGAAACCATCTCAGCTCCCTGGGGAGTATACAGCTCAAGTGCTGCCATTTCTAGCGCATATAGAGCAAACCAACTCTGCCTTCACAGGTACCCATTTAACCCCTGGGTGGAGAGAAGCAATTATGATTAAGTATCTTGCTCAAGGACACAAGTGTCACGGCCGTGATTCGAACCCACATTATGTTGCTAACACCAGAACTTGAATCCGGTAAGCTAGACCGCTCGGCCACGACACCTCATGAATCCTTTCTTTAACAGGTAGCCAATGTAGATCTGCCAGCAGGCCTGCGGAAGGCTGGTCCCGTCCACATGCGAAGACAAGCCGCGCAGCCTTATTTTGCAGGCGTTGTATGCGCTTCAGGTCGAGTTCCCGCGCACCAAACAAAACAGAATTGGCGTAGTCAAGGCGGGACAGGACCAGACTTCTGACGGCATGATGGCAGGCACCTTGTGTGATAAAACGACGGATGCACCATAGGTTGCGAATTTGAAAATTAACGATTCTACAAATAGAGCTGACATGATTAGACATATTCAATGAATGATCCAGGATAATGCCTAAATCTTTAATAGAAGTTGATATGTGAATATGAAGATTTTCCAATCTTAACTCCAGGTTGGTAAGAGAGGGAAGAATGTGGTTATTGGCAAAGACAAAGAACTCTGTCTTATTCTGGTTGAGTTGCAGCATATTTTGTGACATCCATTTATTGATCATAAATATGCAAGATGAAAAACTGGAAAGCACCCGTTGACGATCGCTATAACTCCTGGGGTCAAATTCAGCATATAGTTGGATATCATCGGCGTACTGATGAAACATGATGTTATACTCACGAATAATATCTCCAATGGGAGTAATGTACAAGATGAATCCTAACGGACTAACAATTGAACCCTGAGGGAGAGAATAGGTAAGAACATGTTCCCGGGATACGTCGCCTTCAATAGAAACCTGAATTGTACGTTGACTGAGGTATGTGCGGAACCATGAGTTCACAGTACCATCCATGCCAAATTGGCTCAGAAGTCTCTGCAAGAGGATATTGTGATCAATGGTGTCGAAGGCGGCCGACATGTCAAGTAAGACCATGAGAACAGCTTTATTGTTATCAAGGGACAGGAGAATATCATTTTTGACCCTAAGAAGGGCAGTCTCTGTACTATGATGGCGCTTGTACGCAGACTGAAATAGTTCCCCAAGGTCGTTACTGTTCACGTGGTCAATCACTTGACATGTAGCCGCCTTCTCAATAACCTTGGACAAAAATGGTATGTTTGCCACAGGTCGGTAACTCTGTAAATCATTGCGATCGAGAGAAATCTTTTTGATAACTGGGGCTATGATTGAATGTTTGAGATTGGACGGGAATATACCAGTTGAAAGGGAAGCGTTAACAATAGTGGTGATAACTGGAAGCAGAGTAGGTATATTTTCTTTAACCAGCCAAGATGGTAAGGAGTCAAGCGAGCAAGATTTACTGGGAAAACGCATGACAATTTGCTTCACCTCTTCACTAGTGAGCTGCTCAAACCCGGACATGGAAGATTCGCTGTTAGTTGGCAGGGGTTCAATAACTGATGGGAGCACCTGAGAGCGAACATTAGACCTTATTTTTTCAACCTTATTTATGAAAAAGGATAAAAAATTATCAGCAAGCTCCATATTGGAATCACGAACCGGGAGTATTCTAGTAGATTTGTTAAGTAGACCATTGATAGTGGCATACATGTCTTTTACATTACAATTGGTACATTTCTCAGAAAAATATTTAATCTTAGAGTCCGTAATGAGTTTATTGACACGGTCTTTCTGAGCCATGAAGTTGAGTTTGTCTAAAGCGGAGTTGCTTTTCTTCCATTTCCTCTCGAGGCGGCGTCGATTTCGTCTCTCTGCATGAATGATGTCATTGTACCATGGCAGGCGTGACTTGACAGTACGCTCCCTGGTAACTAAGGGGCAAACCTCGTCAAGGACGGAAGAAGTTATCTCCACATAAGAATCGGCAAGCAATGAGGGATCAGAACATTCTGGGAAGTCGATGAACCGGTCATGAAGCACATTAGAAAAATGTTTATGATCCATCTTTCCATATTGGCGGGATGTTATAGAGACCCTAGATGGTGGGGGTTTTCTACACGTCAAGGTGCAAGTGATAACGTGATGATCTGAGTGAAGAAGGGGGTTGACCTGGACCTCTTGAATGAGATCATCGTCCTCACGGGAAATCACCAAGTCTAAGGTGTGACCTAGTGTATGAGTTGGGCCCCTCACATGTTGACGGAAACCTGCAGTCGTAATGATCTCGACAAATTTTCTGGTATCCGACTTATCAGGGATATCAATGTGCAAGTTGAAATCACCCAATAGCACAACTTGATGAGGTGTGTCAGATGTTGCATCTAGAAATGTCTCAAATTCTTCCAGAAACTCAGAGGTTTTGAGTCTATTTACACGTGACGGGGGTGGGCGATATATGGCAATGAGTTGAATTGAGTTGTTGATAGTCAGGGACGTGCACAGGGTTGTAGAGGGGCAGGGGCTCAGAGTCTGAAAAGGGCAGTGTAATTCCATGCGAGCGCGCGTAGCGCGCCAGCTAAAAACAATTTGGCCGTTTATTTATTAATAAAAACGCATAATATGGTTTTTAACATTACAATCAGATCAGATTATGTTGATGACTGGTTTTCATTTACAATCTGATCTGGTGGTGAGTGAGCCTATAGTCAAGGACCAAGTCCACCAAGTCTAATTATCCCCTTAAGTCTCAAATTTATAATAAACGTATCATATCACCTGATATTTGCACAAGAAAACGGAGCTCCGCCTAGTCAAACAATCATAAAGTGCACCAATAACACAAAACCGAAAATGAACATGTATTGGGGCAAATAGCTTACCTACCTAATGAAGTAAGTGTAGTAGTTGCTTTGAAGTAGGCTAACTGTAAGACATAGGTCTCGAGTGGGAGCGGGATGTCAATTTCGTGTTTCAGTGACAGCGTGTGCCTGCCTATCAAAGACGTATAGGCGCGCGCGGCTATGCGTGAAATCTAGTTTCGCGGAGGGGCACATGCAGGCCCGTGCACAGGAATAGTAAGGGCCATCTCTGCTGACCTAATATTTATTCTAATTTTATTATATCCTGACATCTTTCAACTAGGCAGGGCAGTCTATGCGCAACAGGAACTTAATAATTCATTCAAAAAAAAACAAAACAAAAAACTTGGGCTAAAAAGGGCACTTTTTATACTAGGCAAAAAGGGCAGGGGCTCAAGCACCCTTTGGGACCTATGTATGCACGTGCCTGTTGATAGTAATGACGCAGTGCTCGAAATTGACTGAGGAGAGGGTAGAAGGGGTGGAACAAAGTTTCACAGATTTCTTGTGTAAGATTCCTATCCCTCCACCAACCGTTGCACTGTCACGGGGAAAACTAAGGAAGGTGTAACCAGGCGGAGTACATTCACCAATAATTGTCATATCATCCTTAAATAACCATGTCTCAGTCACTATCATTATGTCAACATCATATGACAGGACATGGTCGAGAAGGGTAGTGGTTTTATTACGAATAGAATTTGCATTCCAAATGTGAATGGTGAGATTTAAAGATGGCAGAGCACGAGAAATAGGACGAAGGTTGGAGAGGTTCCTGGTGCGAAAATTACTATCCCGTACATTATCAGATTCCGGGGTACTGTGGAGACAGCGGATTTTCTTGAACATATGCGTACCCGCTCTACAACCTCTAGCATGACGTGCAATACCCAGTTGCTTTAGGACCTTGTAGGATTGATCAGAAATGCGTTCTCTGCACTGTCTTAAGCCCAGGAGCTGTTCCTTTGTGTAGCATTGAACCGAAGGTACAATAGGTACAATAGGATGGTCGATAGCGATATTGTCACTAATCATTGTTCTCTTGTCATCACGGCCAATGGGCGTATTGTCACTGGCCACTGTACCAATGCTATATACATGACTATGGTGTCCATAAGCAGTACTCACGTTACAGCTCTCTCGTTCAAAATTCCCGCTCCAACAACGAGCTCCCTGATCATATCCAACCGTCCAAAATGCTTTATGCCGAAGGACGAAGCATTCAACGAAGTGCACGAACAAGATCAACGGGACAAAAAGCTGAAATACGGCAAAATAGCGGAGGAAAAAAGGGAGCGACATAACTCCCGTGGCAGCAGCTCAACAGCGAAAGGTCCATTCTTAATTTTGTCACTTTTTAGCACACCTGTCTTCTCAATCACTCATACTACTGTTTATTTGTTAAAGTCATATAATCGGACCTCAGAGTCATGTTACTCAGATTTGATTTTAATCATATCCTCTTATATTTTACTTTCTGTGTGTTTGTCTAAGGGGTCGTTCACAGTTATCAAAATTTTCACGAGCGTACAAACCGTAAGCTGGGGGAGGGGGTCTGCGGCCTGTGTACGCTTTGTAAAAACAAACAAAATGTTGATTTGAAATCAACATTTTATTTCGTACGATTTTTTAGGTGGAGAGAGGGAGTCCGTAAAAAGTGTACTCTTTGTACGCTCGTGAAAAAGGTTGATAATTGTGAATGGCACCTAAGAAAGGTCTCACTATCTATACCATTGATTAATACATGTACATACACTGGGACACAAGGTTTCAACCACTTGTATATTTCAAAAATTATGAATTGTAAATAAATGCAGATCAAGCTCTTTATTCAAAGACAGACCTTTTTTAGTTTTTTTGTGTGGCTATTTCATTACATGCTAACCATCACTAAACCAACATGATATGCATGCACATTCAAGAGTGCATTCTCGATATTCGTGCATGCTTGTCAATGACATTCAAGTTGAAATAATTTGAATTGCAGTTTTCAGCATAACTTTCAGCCTATCAGCAATCGTTTTCCCTGTTCTGGATAGCTCTTAGTTTGCTTTAAATTGCAATAGTCCACGAACAATGACTGTTTCGGTCAAAATTAATACTGTCAGACTGTCTGGTCTCTGTGACTGTTAGGATGTGTAACAATTTTAGGAAAGAGTGCAGTATACGATCGCCACTGCACTCTTCCCCAATTTTAAACTCTTACTAGCCGTTTGGAAGCAAACTCAGTAAACTATCAATTGTTTTCTGAAGCGACATGGATTAACATGTTAAATAGATTTTTTAATTTGCAGCTATCCAGAACCGGAAAAAATACGGAACCGGGAAAACGACTGTCTTAGTGGGAATTACCCTTAGTGGCTAACGGTCAACATTCATACGTCTAGGAAAGGCCTAGGTTAAGCCTTAACAACATTTTACCCCTTTTTTTGACCGATTTCCTTTAACACGTAACAAGTACATAGTAACATACCCCGTTCTCTTCAAACTCCTGTATCAGCTGTTCCAGACCCAACTGGCGTAAAATAACATCCATCTTTTACTTTGTCTTTGAGACTTATTCGTCGACGCGTCGCGGGGAAAAAGGTGAGAGTACCTCTGAAGTCAAGACAGCGCCACCTATTGGCAAGCACTGGATAATTCAGTCAAACTGGTGGTACGGGGCGACAATGCGACAATGCGACGGCACGACGCGACTATGCGACGGCACGACGCGACTATGCGACGTTGACGGCGTAAGCGGCTAAGGACCATCAATCAACACGGGCGACAATGCGACAATGCGACAATGCGACGGCACGACGCGACTATGCGACGGCACGACGCGACTATGCGACAATGCGACGCGACAATGCGACGGCACGACACGACTATGCGACGGCACGACGCGACAATGCGACGGCCCTATACAAGCAGTACAAAACTATGCGACGGCACGACGCGACGGCACGACGCGACTATGCGACGGCACGACGCGACAATGCGACGGCACGACGCGACTATGCGCCGGCACGACGCGACTATGCGCCGTTGACGGCGCAAACGGCTAGGGACCAAACCATCATCGCCATACATAATAATAATAATAATAATAATGTGTGGATTTATATAGCGCACGTATCCACCAACTAAGTGGTGCTCAAGGCGCATTATATTATTATCCCTGCTCATAAGGCTCATAAATCAGTGAAACCATCTCAGCTCCCTGGGGAGTATACAGCTCAATTGCTGCCATTTCTAGCGCATATAGAGCAAACCAACTCTGCCTTCACAGGTACCCATTTAACCCCTGGGTGGAGAGAAGCAGTTATGATTAAGTGTCTTGCTCAAGGACACAAGTGTCACGGCCGTGATTCGAACCCACATTATGTTGCTAACACCAGAACTTGAATCCGGTAAGCTAGACCGCTCGGCCACGACACTACATGCGCCGTTTAAATGGCAGTAATGGAATTCCATATTATACTTCAAATATATCTTTTATTCTACCTCGTCATCACCTCCACCGGAGTGATTAGTCACAGTTGAGAGAACATGAAAAGATGTTCTAAGTATAAAAGGGCCCACCATGCCTAATATACGCCTCAATACATTTTTCTGTGCCGGAGTGAGTACACTGAATTTTATACTTCGTACAATTACGGGTATATATATATACAGTATAGGCACATATGCACCATGGACAGCATCGGGGAATCAGATTTTCTTGAGTTGATGGCTGGTCCATCAGATGCAATGGAGACCCAGGAAAACCTGGGACAGATGACATTTCATCAATTGCCATACCTTCGGGAAAACCAAAAGGGAAAGGCCGAAAGCCTAAGCGCTCAACGGCTCCTTCAGACACGGTTTCCCGGCAAGAATTTGCAGAGGTTTCAGAGAAACTTGCATGTATGGCCGAGGCCATTGAAAACATGCAAACAGTGATCCTCAGTTGACCCGCCAAGCGGCCTAGACTGCCGTCGGATTCAGAATCCGATAGCGAGATCGAGAGTGCCTCAAAGGCCATAGAGGAGCTCTTTCAAGAGAGCCAGCAAGGATCACGAGCCATAGGCCAAGACTACCAGTTGCTGAACAATTTCGAACAACTGTATGCGGAAGACGCACCGACTGCTGAGGCAGTCAATGACAAATTGGCCATAAACTGCCAGAGGACAAGGCAGGGGAAAAACTTAAGGCTATCCAAAGACCGACCAACGTCAAGAATTTGGAATGCACACGGGTAAACCCAGAGGTATGGAGCTCATTGAAGCCCAAGACCCGCTCTCAGGACATAAAATTCCAGAAGGTGCAACAGGCACTTCTTAAGGGAATTGTGTCCGTAATCGGGGTAATAAATTCACTTATGTCCCGACCCACCGCCACTGACCCGTCCACTCAGGGAAACATTGATTTCAAGGGTGACATCACTAAGTTGCTGGATGCGGTGGCTATTATTGGATATGCCAACCAAGAACTTAATATGCGAAGACGGGATTTGATTAAACCCGATCTTAACAGAAATTTTTTTGGTCTTTGCTCACCACATGTGCCCATAACGGGTTTTTTATTTGGTGATGACTTACCCCAACAATGTAAGGATATACAACAGACCAACAAGATTGGGCACAAAGTTGGGTTTTCGACTTTCCGAGGAAACGACAAATACGCTCCTAAACAAAGCCAATTCAGGAGAGGTGGTTATTTAAACTATCAACGCCACACCAAACGCCGAGGCACTCGGTGGAACACCAAACCACGGCAAGATGTGGAGACGGCAAAGTAAGCCCAAATGCTTCTGCAACCACACTGGTAAGCAAAAAGTGTGCATATATTCAATCTAGCGCAATTGCGGGTAGATTAGCACAATTTAACCAAATGGCAAGAGATAACGTCAGATAAGTGGATTCTAGATGCGATACAGCACTATGAAATAGAATTCGGAAAACAGCCTTTTCAATTGTTCCCACCTAAACAAATTAAATTTGCCTCTAATGAGATTGAAATTATATCAAAGGAAATTGACAAACTTCTCCAAAAAGGAGTAACTACACATGCTACCCATGAATATGGCGAGTTTGTATCAAACATTTTCATCCGTCCAAAGAAAGACGGGTCGTTTCGCATAATTATCGAATAAATCGGTGACTTATATCCATTTCAAAATGGAAACGATTCACTTTGCACTACAATTAATCCAACCATAGTGCTTTATGGCATCCATCGATCTTAAAGATGCATAATTTACGGTACCAATTGCCTAAAACCACCGCAAATATTTGCGATTTAAGTGGCAGAACAAATTGTTCGAATTCACCTGCTTGCCATTCGGGTTAGCCTGTGCACCGAGGGTATTCACAAAGATAATGAAACCTCTGGTAGCTTTTTTAAGACTAATGGGGCATGAGTCTCGTGACTACATTGACGACTCTTTGTTGATAGATGCAACATCGGAAGAATGTAAAACCAATGTTACGGCTCGAGTAGCCCTCACCCAAGAATTAGGATTTATAGTCAATACTACAAAATCTGTCATGCAACCCACGCAGACCATTGTGTTTTTGGGGTTTATGATAAATTCAATCAACATGACAATTACCATTCCTCCAAAGAAAATGAGGAAAGTTAAAACGGCTATTCAAAACATTATTATAGCCCATCATCCAAAAATTCAGGATGTTGCCCGTGTAGTGGGCCTTTTGGTCTCTTGTGACATAGCTGTACCGTACGGCACATTATTCAGAAGATCTATTGAATCTGAGAAAAATGCAGCATTGACTGCTAATCGCAAAGATTTTGAAGCAAGAATGTCATTGTCTAGCCAAACTAAGGCAGACAATAAATTGGTGGCTTACTAATATACAGTATGCTAGTGCCCCCATTCACAGAAACAAGCCCGATTTCATTGTCGAAACTGACGCATCTCACAATGGATGGGGTGCCAATTGTAATGGCCATATGTTAGGGGGACAATGGTCAGTTGAAGAAGCGTTTTGCATATCAATTACCTTGAACTACAGGCTTGCTTTTTTTGCTTTACAGTCCCTTTTCAGTAAACATAGGGACATCCACGTACATCTTAAATCGGATAATACAACTGCCGTATCATACATAAAAATGTTTGGCGGCACGCACTCCCTGCAGTTAAATGAACTGGCGAGGGAAATTTGGCTTTGGTGCTTGAATAGAAAGATATGGCTGTCCGTCCCTTTCTTACCGGGTATTGAGAACGTGATGAGTGCTGATTTTGCATCACGTCAATTCCACGAAGATATTGAATGGAAATTACACCCAGATGTTTTCCGAAAGATCATTAATATATTTATGAAACCTAATATTGACATGTTTGCGTCAAGATTGAACCATCAGATCCACCCTTATGTATCGTGGAAACCTGATCCAAGATTGAACCATCAGATCCACCCTTATGTATCGTGGAAACCTGATCCAAGATTGAACCATCAGATCCACCCTAGTAGTATGGTTGATGGGGGTCCTAGCGCAGCTGCTCAAAAAATCATTTTTGAAAATCATTTTTAAGGGGAATTCCCCCTTAGGGGTAGCGAAAAATCGTGACGTCATGAAAGTATTGATGACGTCACAAAAATAGATTTAGATGTTACCGCCGGTTTTACGCGGCGTTACCGCTGGTTTTAAAAAGCTAGTTTAAAAAATGACAAATTAAAAAATTGAAAAAAGTAAAAAATATTATCTTGTTTAATAATAAAGATGACAACGAGAAGAATGAAGCTAACAAAAACAGAATATAATTTAAAAAGCAAAGCAGAGCTAAAAGAGATTGTAATAAATGAAAATATTAAAATTGAGGTAGGTAGTGGTAAATATGGAAAACTGACTAGACTTGATTATTTAACGGCGGTATTAAAATATAAAGATGTATTATTTCCTAAAGCAATTATTCCTTGTGAATGGCTTTTAGTTGGTAAAACAGACAAGTGTTGTATCGATAGTGTGTGTGGGGGAAAATATTGTGGATTACATCGGAGTCGTACAGGGAGTGACAAGCGTATCCCCGTTGCTTGTTTAAAATGTAAAAAAGGGACAAAGACTTTAACTTGCTTTTGCACGAGATGTGCGAATAAAGTACTAGTAAATCGTTATAATCGTTTGAAAGTTGAAAAAGGAAAAGCTAGACGTTTCTTTAATAGTGTGATGAAAGAATTGTTAGAAAGAAATTTCTTTATGGATTATAAATTATAATTATACGGAGGAGGTCTATCGAACGTTGTTACTCGCTCCGCTATTTGCGAAGCTAGTTTTTGATCATCATAATAATTTTTATTTACGCTCACTTTAAACTCAAAAGATTTTCTATAAGAATTTTTTTTTCTACATTTACATCGATAGGTTTGTTAGTTTCAGCCGGTAAAGTCGTTAGTTTAACGAGTACATTACGGATTTTTTCTTTCATTTTATAATACTTATCTCGCTCTTCGAATATGAGCACAAATTCTTCTTGACTGACGTAACCGTCTTCGATGGCTTTACTAACGTGGTTTTCGATCGTGTTGAGTTTACTCAATGCTAAAATTCGTATTTCGTCGTGTTTTTTAGCTTTTTTATACAATTTATTTTTCACATATCTGAGAGCGAAAGCTGCACCACCTAACCCCAAAGCTAAACCTTTTAAAGCGTATCCTACAGGCGACGCTACAATGCTGGCGATACTAGCTATTCCGATAGCCCCTGCTCCCATACAGCCCATTTCTGCGAGAGTTTCTACGATACTACAAGCGTTGATAATTTTATTATATTTTTTATATACGGCCTCGCGTTCGTTAATTTCGATTCGTAATTCTTTTTGAATATCATCGATTTTTTGCAATCTGAATGTTTTAGCACGCTCCGATTCAGCGTCGTTCGTTAAAACAGTTAAATTCGGATAAAGTACATTAGTTGATTCTATATTTACGCTCATTGTTTTTTTATTATAGTAAAAGATTTTAATTTAACGGAATATTTCTAACGGTTAACTCGTAACAGATTCCTTCACTTAAAGAGCCGAATAAATTTAGAGTTACATATCGTTTAATTTCACGACCATCAACATTCGAAACGTAGCATAATACATATTCTAAATATCGTGTTTCATTCGTAAAAATAAAATTAGTAGTATTGGGTGCCCCAAAAGATGTTTCATCACCATTACGAAAACTAATTCCTACCGTAGAATAATAATTATTTTCACCCACGTGAGTTCTAACATGGGACGAAAGAAACAACGCGGTTCTTTCTGAATATAAATATATTGTACTTCTAAACCAAATCAATTCAACGCCTAAATCGCTATATAAAAAGTGTTTACGATCGAGTTCACTAGGTTTGATGTACCCAAATTAAACATCTTTTTGACTCGTTATTGTTAACTCGCTCACTCGTATGACTGGGTCCATAAATACTAGCCATATTTATAATATAACAATTTAATTCGACGGTAAACTTTTAATTTTAATATTGAAACAGATTTTTGAATTTAGCGAACCGAAAAAAATCGCTTCAACAAAAACTTTTCTAACGTTTCTCATTTTAAAACACATTTCATATTTTAAATGTTGCGCTTCATCTCGACTAAAATGAAATTTTTCATTTCGTTGCGGAGAAGGAATGTAATAAACGTTGGCCGCATAGTCACCCGTCACTGAATGCGTGGCAAAACTATCAGTTTTAATAAATTGCGTAAAAATACTGCAGTACGTGGGTGAAATATTAAACATGAAAAAGGGTTGTTTAAACGTAGCGTGCCATCCGAGTATAACGTTTAATTTTTCAACGAGAATTGTCCTTTGTAAAATTTCATCTCTGTTTAAATATCCGTGATGTTCGTAAATTTCGCTGGGTGATGTTTTAAACGTTTCACCGTTTTTAGAAGCTGCGATAGCAACAACGTCACTCGTTATGCGATTGGGACCGTAAATACTCGCCATTTATTTATATTATTTCTAGATTTAAAATAATTGGAAAACCGTGGTTATGTATATCTCTACCTTTTGAATCTTTAATTTGAAAGCTCAGATCGTTAAAAGTACCGACTTTTAATTTTTTCAGCAATGGATTTTTATATTCTATATTCATACTCGATCCGAATGATTTACCTTGCAAAGGTAAAACGTTTAAAATGGTAGAAGGTTTGCCGTTGTAATAATTATCGCTCGTAGAAATTTGATCGCAATGAATGTATAAAATTTTAAAAGGATTGATATCGATCCTTTTACTATATTCTCCCGCAGTTAGAAATTCGTTGTGAAGCCCGAGTAAATTAGCCAACCCAGCCGTAAATTTAATAGATTTCGTGTCATCGACCAACTTTAGCGTGTAAGAACCCGATATATAATTGATCGTGAACGTTATCCAAGACTCGTTTTTTGATATGACATCTATAATTTCGTAAAAATTGTAAAGCCCCGGGTCGACAAATTTTACAACGTCGTCCGACCCCGTTGTGCGATAAATTATTCTTTCTTTTTTACGTACGTTGTAATATCCTATCCAAATGTTTACGCTTTTTAATAGCATGTTCAAATCACCCTCTCGATTATCGATAGCGTAATCTAATACAACTCGTCCACCCTCTTTTTCAATTTCAATTTCGATGGTATGAAACATTTTATTATTTAGAATTTATAATAATTCTAAATAATAATAAAATGACGTTTCCATTAGCATTCGAGAGTAATTTATCGAAACGATATCCAACATCCGGAAATTGTTATGTTCCTGAAAATTTTAACGCCAACGATTTAACGAGTATAAATATTTACGTTAACAAGAATGAGTTTTTTAACGTACAATTTGATAATGTTTTTAACAACTACAAATTACCTAAAGTGGCTAGTCAAAAAGTAGTCGATGATTGGCATCATCAACCGTTAATTTTTTATCAAAATCAAATAAATTTTACGACGTATTGCGCTTCAACGGGTTGCGGCGTAGGTTATCAACATTTAAACAATTCAAATATGATGATTCGTAGTTTTTTTAGATTTCACGTTTATTATCAAATAAGACGATTACTCAAAGAAATGAGTTGTCCTGCGTCTTTTCAAAATTATTTTAGCTCGTTCGGTAACAATATAGATAGTAGCGCGTATAAAAAACTATGTAAAGACTTTAATACATCAACCTCTACCAATTGGAAACAACGCGTCGATATGCACAGCGATGGACTAGGTACCGCTTATTTTTGGAGAAATATTGGTAAAAGATACGATCCAGTACCCGGGCACAACTATGACCATTCTATTTTAAATCCCAACACTAGCCCCATTCCTCTCACCAATCTCGGTTCAAACTTTGAAGCGAGTGAAAAAAGAATGGCTTTTGACGACGGTGTGCATAATCGTAAAGAACATACGATTAGAGTAGGTTACATTTTACAATCCGATAGCGTACTTTTAGCGTATACAAAAATTTATATTGTCTTTAAAATTAGCGCAAGGTTTTACGAGCGTTGGCACGGAACGAATTAACGATTCAATAAGAACGTACGTTTACGCGATTTTAGGAGCTCAATCGCAAGCAAAAACTTCTTTTTTAGCGGGTGGTACCGGTTTAGACGCGCAGCGTGAATTTATAAATATAGTCAATGCGGAAATTGATTCTCCGGTTGATTTACAATCTTCTATTCAACGTTATCAAGATGTTTTGCAATACGCTCGTTCGCAATTAAATTTTGCTATAGGAGAAAATTTATACATGATGCCTAGCGATATGAATTTACGAATAGGGTCGTACGCGGGATACAATAATAATTTATTAATCGCGACGCGTGATTTATCTTTAGGTTCAAATTTAGATTTAAATTCAGAACCCACCCCTCCTGCTCCCCCTATTTTAGATTATTCACCACCACTAATCACAAAACACGTAGAAGAAGATAGCGGCAGTTCTTCTACTCTTGATGCCAACGAACCAAACATCTCCAACGAAATAAAAGAAGACTCTACACCGCCGCAAGAACCAGACAGCGCTAACGAAATAAAAGAAGACTTTTTAGAATCAGACGGTTCTCATAGTGAAGAAAAAAATTCTTTAATACTCGGTTATGCTATTTTAACTGGACTAGGTATTATGATTTACGAATTGTTATTTTAGAGTTTTACGCATGTATGTTAAAATTAAAACACCAACCGCGGTCAAGGTTAACCATAAATGTTGCGCTGCGAGCGCGACGACGCTAGAAGCTGTTTTAAATAACCAACTTACTATCGATCCTATAATAGCGGGTAAAGCGGCTAAAGCTTTCACTCCCAGTTTAGCTAATACATTCGCAAAGTTTTTAAACATTTTTTGTATCCACCCACCACTATCTGGAGTTGGTTCTGGGGGAATAGGAGTTGGTTCGGGTGTGGGTTCTGGGAGAATAGGAGTAGGTTTTGGGTATACAGGTTTGGGTGTGGGTGTAGGTGGTGCGGGTTTAGGTATAGGTGTTGGTAAAACTGAATTCGCGGCTTCAACGATAAAACTGATGACAATACCAAACGCCGCAAGTATACTAACGATCGTGAAGCCTTTTTTTTTAAATAAGCTTTTAATTTTTTCACCCAATGTGCGTTTTCTTCCATTTATTACGACTAACGCTTCTTCATTTTTATCAAAAAGTTTAGAAATTTCACTACTTAAATTACTCATAGCTTCTCTCATCTCCGCGAGTTCATCTTTTATTTGCGACCTTTCTACTCTAAGTTGTTTCATCGCATTTTCGTCTCCTATCTCGTTCTCAATTAAACTTTTGTTAATTTTGTCTAATTTTTTTTTACCCTCTACATATTTTCCTCGTAATTCTAATATCGCGCCTCGTCTCGTAGTCATAAGTTCACTGAGACCCACTATTGTTCTCATATCGTAACTATCCTTTAGATACAGGTCTTTTGAAAGAACTTTAATTGTATTTTCGTTAGCTTTTATCATTTCGTCTAAAACCGTTGTTTGCGTTTGCGGTAACCGATGAGATCCTTCTTCGCGATGAGTCGTTTCATCAACGATAACGATTGGTTCTCTTTGCGCTTCTTCCGTCACATCAAAATACTCATCTATTGATTCTTGTATTTCTGGCGATTTTTTTGGTTTTGGTAGGCCAAAAAGTTCGTAAAAAAGATCTTTACCATGTTTTTTTAAAGTAGATTCTGCTAAAACTTTTCCTGCTTTTTTTTTGGTTACTTAACCGTATTTGTTCACCATTTTCCTTAACGAACCAAAGTATTGAGTGACTATATCTAAATCTACTATAGTCTTTTACAACGTTTGGTTTATTCCATTGTTTGTAAAATGCATCAACGGCATCTTCTTTATTTATATAATGGCCCGTGCTATCAACGCGACTGGGCCGACCAAAAGACGTTTCATCAACTCGCTCTCCTTCATCATCTTCGTCATCGGTAAACGTATCATCATCTTCGTCATCGGTAAACATTTCATCATCTTTAAAATCTTCCATCGGAATATCACCTCTTTCCGCCATTTTATAATTACTTTTTATATTTTTTGGAGTTTTCGTCTCACATAAGTTAAAATTAAAACACCAACCGCCACTAAGGTTAACCATAAATGTTGAGCCGCGTACGCGACGACGCTAGAAGCCGTTTTAAATAACCAGTTTATAATCGATCCGATTATAGCGGCTAAAGCTTTCGCTCCTAGTTTAGTTAACATATTCGCAAAGTTTTTTAACGTTTTTTGTATCCACTCGCTTACTCTGTTGCTAAGTGGTGGTGTTGGTTTTGGCTTTGGTAAAACTGAACTCGCGGCATTAACGGCGGCTTCGACGATAAAATTGATAACCATACCGATGGCTATTAATACACTAACGATCGTGAAGCCTTGTTCTCTAAATAAAGTTTTAATTTTATCTCCCAACGTAACGTCTCTCGTTAACATTTTTCGAAACGTTTCTCTAATTCTATTGATTTGTCTACGAAGAACGTTTTCATTCGCGCTCACGGCTTCTAATCTCGCTAGTCTTTCATCTTTTTTTTCCAGCAGTTGTTTACGTAGTTTTTCCGTTTCATCTACATCTTCGTCGTCTCGATCTCTAGCGTTTACGTATTCTTTTTCAAGATTAGATGTTTCTTCGTCGAGTTGGCTTAATTTAGCTAAATTTAATTCAAGATGACCTCGAGTCGTTTGTAAAGCTCTATCGAGTCCCAAGATTTCTCGGCGCGGAAATTCAAAATCCGTTTGAGTTTCTGCAGCCGCAACCGCCACTTTGATGGCTTCTTCTAATTTTTTAGATTTTTCTACAAATAGTAGCGGTGGTGGAGTTGGTAATTTTCTACCACTGCTTGTTTTCTCTTCAATCGGTTTTTCCGCTTCGGTTACTACACTTACTAAAGCTTTTCCAATTTCATTAAACGGTAACAAATCATCTAAAGTTAAACCTTTCATACTACTTATTTTTAAAAAGGCACCCCTTTTTCCTTTTCCTTTTCCTATACTCGTTAAACGTATTTCTTTACCGCCTTTTATAAAATAAAGTATACTTCTATTTTTTTCATCTAATTTTTCTTTAAAATCGACATAGTTTTTTAAAGCACTTTTTTGGCCTATACTTTCATAAAAATCATCGACCGTTGCTCTAAGCTGACGGTTTGTTTGAGATAAAAGCGGTGTACTGAAAGACGTTTCTCGTTCAATCTCACGATCACCCAAGTTGATATCGCTTATTTCATCATCTATATATTCGTCTTCTTCTTCGGGTCGATTATAAGCTGGATCTGCCTCCATAATATCTCGTCCTCCTTCAGCCATTTTATAATTACTTTCTATATTTTTTCAACAATTTATAACTTACGTAACCTACGGCGCTCATCGCTAGTACGATGAATACAATTTCACGAGTTTTTTTATCTTCGCTAGGAGCGTAAAAATCTTCTAGTTGAGGTTCGACGTATAAATCTTTCGGTAAATTAATTAGTTTGCCCGTAACTCGTGAATATTCATTCATTGCATCGTCAATGTTATTAAACGTTCTTTCGGCGTTTGATTCTTTTTGTATTTTTTCGTTTAAATAATCTAGATATTTTAATCGCTTTTTACTAAATTCATCTCTAGCTTTCGAAAGATGTTCCAACGCTAAATCGTGTCTTTTGTGTTCTTGCGATGCGTCGCTGCTACGCAAATTACTAAATAGAGCATTACTTCCTGTAAATGCTAACGCGTTAATTACCGCACCTCCAACCATCATCGCTATAGATACCATTTTACAATTACTTTTTTATAAAAATATTTTATATTTGTTACTGTAAACTATGACTAATAATATGTACGGAGATACGCTCGATCCATACAGGAGAATAAGAGAACCGAGAGGTGTGAAAGGTTTGCGTCAAAAAGTCGTCATCACAAATAATCCGAGCACCATTACCGAAAATCAATTGTTGACGGTTCGTTTTCCAAATTTAGGAATGAACGACGTCATCGTTCCGAATACATCGCGATTAGCTTTCAAAATAGAACTCGTTTCGACGGATGATGAAAATAGAACGTTGGTACAAAATGTAGGTAGAGCCATCGTAAAACATATAATTATTAAAATGGAAGGAAATGAAATATTTTCTTTGGACGACGCGGATGTGTTCAATTGTTTTAAAGACGAATGGTTGACCAAAGATCAACGCGAAAATTTAGTGTACCAAGGAATCGAAGATGCAAACGTGACTAAATTAAGAATAGACGCTAACGATAAGGTCCCCGCGGGTAACGGAGGAAAAGATAAAGCCATCGCGGATACGTATAAAAATAGATATTACATTCCGCTTGATTTTGAATTGTTGACCGATCATCAACCCTACTACCAATCGGGCATCGGAGATAGATTGACTTACGAACTCGTGTTTAATAAATTTGAAAATGTGATTAAAAGCACCGACGATAATGCGAAATATATTATAAGTGGGATTTCTTTAGAGTTTGAAGTCGTTCATATGCCGGAACTCGCTCGAACGATTAAAAATCAATACAGCAATAGAATGAGCATATTATTCGATCGCGTACTGAGACAGAGCGTGACTCCGTTAAACAAACGCGATACAATGTGGAATATAAATTTAAATACCCCGGCAAAAAGTATGAAAGGAATATTGTTTTTATTTAGAGAACCAAACACGAAAGAAAGCAATAAATGTTATAATCCGAAAATCGATAAAGTTTCAATCACCATCGAAGGCGTTCCCAATCAACTCTACGCGCACGGAATGAGAAGGTATCAACATTGGGAAGAGATTTCAAAATATTTCGGTGATTCAAAACAACAACACGCTATACAAGTCGTTAAAGCGTTAAATTTATCTAACGTTAAACCGGCAAATTATTTACTAAATCGATACGGTTTATTTTTAGATTTAAGAACGAGCACCGACAATAAATTACACGGAAGCGGAAGACGAGTACAAAACTTATCCGAAGGAATTACCATTCAAATTGAAAAAGAATCAGAGAGTGCGGGCGAACTAAACATGTACACTTTTATTATCATGGACGCGCAACTAAACATAAGAAACTCACGTTTTGAATCCGTCGATTATTAAAAAACGTTTAATATTAAAAGAAAATGTTGCCTAAATATCCACACGCCGCGTTAATTTGCGGACAAACGGGATGCGGAAAAACTGAATTTGCTTTAAATTTATTAGAAAATGAATATTTAAAATATTTTAAAAATATCGTTATATTATGCCCCACCATCTTCTACAACGACACGTACAAAAATAGAAAATGGGTTCTAAACGACGATAACGTACACGTTAACGATTTAAACGACATCTCGCTGAATAGGGCTATACAAATTTATAGCGATGCTTTCAAAACGGAAGAAACGTTGTTTATCATCGACGATTGCAGCGCTAATAAACAGTTACATTATAAAAAATACGACGAGAATAATAAATGTATGATTACACAATTGGCTTTTAGCGGTAGACACGTACAACACAGCTGTTGGATTCTTTCGCAAAAATATAATAGCGTATTGAAAGATTTTAGAGAACAACTCAAATGGGTGTGTTTATTTTATTGTAAAGATAGAGACTCGTACGAGAATTGTCTTAGAGAAAATGATGTTGTACCTACGAAAGAGTTGAGAATGGAAATTCATGAAAAATTAAAACAAGTTAAACATCGCAAATTGATTTTAAAAACGGATCAACCTACCGGTTATGAAATACGCGACTAAAGGTCGTTGAGCAATTACCCATAGGTCGTTGAGCAATTACCCATAGGTCGTTAGTAATTACCCATAGGTTAAGAGCAATTACTCACAGGTCAAGAGCAATTGCTCAGCAATTACCCTAGGTCGTTAGCAATTGCTCACAGGTTACCCTAGGTCGTTAGCAATTACTCACAGGGTTGTTTCGTATTTTAATAAATATTATAAAATCTATTTATAAATATGAATGCTGAATGAGTGCAAGTTACACTTACGAACATATCTGCTGAACGAGTAAATGATTTTATATATAATCTTAACCAACTTATCAATACTGAAAAAGAAAGAAAAAACCTAGTACAAGTTTTAAACGAGAATACTGAAAAAGTAAAAGATATATTTACGAATATAGATAATGAACTAGTAAAAGATCTAATGTTAAATCTTAACGAGCTTTTAAACGTTGATGGGTTATCTAAAACTAATTATTGGTTTCTATATTTTTTTATAAATTTAACCGATTATTCTATGAATACGTATAATAAATGGAAGAAGTACATAAGCTATTGAACGAAAATCCACAGATGCCACTCGCGGACGACGCAAGCGATAACAACGATGATACGTCGTTGAAACAAAAAATACGTCTTTTATCGGTTGTAGTGGGGGGAGATTCGAGCAAGTTTTTCGGAAAAGAACTAAGCGTTAGCGATATTGAAGCTTTGTCTACCAAAGAGCGAGACGCGCTGCACACGCAATACGAAACTAAATTAGGTCGTGATATTACTCAGTCTTTAGGTAGCGCCATTATAACGCTATACGCTAAACTATTAGGACTTAGTTTAAATCGTATAGATTTGTACGGTCATAAATTTCAAATTGATGATGAAGGTAAATTAATTTCAGATTTAGAAAAAGATCCGTTCATTTCTAGCATGCTTTCTACCGTAGCGTGTGAAATATATTACAAGTACGGTATGTTGATCGCTCCGCTCAGCGCTTCGCTAATTACGGCAAAACATTTAAAAAGAAAAGAAGAATCTAGTAATAGTATACATAATAAAAGCGATGGAAACGAACGAGCAGATTGCGCAACTGGAACAACCGCAAGCTTCAACGCCGAAGACCGTAACCCAACCAACGACTAAAAAAGAAAAAAACCCAAACAGAGTCGCGGCTGGGAAAAGACTAGCCGAAATTAACAAAAAGAAAAAACTACAACTCGCTAAACCCGCTAAAAGCGTTAAAACGTCTCGCGATAGCGAAGAAGCGTCTAGTTATAAAGAAAACAACTCGACGAGTTACTACTATTATATAGCTATTGGTTTAGCTATCGGAGGTATCGCTTATTTCTTGTTTAGTAAACCTAGCGAAGCAGAACCAACTACGATTAGAGAACCGACATTTAAAAACGAACTCGCTAGCGTTTCACCACCCTCCTCGCAGATAACGAGAGAACAACGAGTTGTTTTTGAAATGGAATAAAAGTTTTTTTTTTAAATATTATATTAAATGACTATAAATATGTCTTCAATGCCAATAGAACCGAAAACAATCGCCGATTCGCTTTACAAAAGCGTCGTTTTTGGAGTTTTTATAGTTTTATACAGCATGATCGGTAAAAAAGTATTAAGCGTAGAACCAGCCAACTTGGGAAAGTTTAGTATAAAAGACGGGTTAAAACTCACCGTGACGGTCGCATTAGCCGGTGGAACTCAAATGGCGTTAGTTAAACAAGGAATTTTACCAGATTCGCTCATGCCTAAAAATCCTAATGAATAAAAAATATGTTGTACAATATTAAAATGAATGAGCTAAAACTTTCAAACGCTTATTATAGTCCGCGAGGATATTACAAAGGTCTTGACGCTATCAGCAAGCTGGTTAAAGAAACTAAAGTAAATGTAAAAACAGTTCGACAGTGGATAAAAAAGCAAGCGCTGTGGCAAATTTATTTGCCCTATCCTAAATATATTCCAAGACCAACTTCATCAAATAGTACGTTTGGAAAACCGAATGAGGTTCATCAAGCAGATTTACTGTTTCTTCCGCACGATGTAGTTGGTAGAGTTACGTACAAATACTCGTTAACCGTCGTAGATGAAGCCAGTAGATTTAAAGAAGCACAACCGTTAACCGATAAAACAGCTACGCAAGTTGGTAACGCGTTTGAGAAAATTTATAAACGTTCGTTATTGTCTTGGCCTAAAATTATAAAAGTCGATCCTGGAAAAGAATTCATGAGTAGCGTCAACGTATTGATGAGTAAACATAATGTTGTAATACAAAGAAGTGAGGTCGGTAATCACAGAGCTCAGGGTATGGTGGAGCGATTTAATAGAACTTTGAGTGAAAGATTATTTTCACATCAATACGCGCAAGAAATAGCGACCGATACGAGAAACAGAGAATGGGTTAAAAGATTACCTCTGGTCGTAAAAGCGTTAAACAACGAGACGACGCGACTTATTAATTTGAAACCTAAAGACGCGATTAAATTACGTAGTGTCGAGCAAAATCCGGCCTCACCCGCGCTAAGCGGTAAAAAGAATGAAAAAAGAATCCCAAACAACAGTTTGGTTCGATATTTATATGCACCCGGTGAAGCTGAAAAAGATACGAGACGCCGCGACACCGACCCTATATGGAGTATAAAAACGTATAGAATATCTAAAACTATTAAAGGTGCGAATCAACCCATCTTGTATTATTTAGAAGGAGGTCCCGCTCGTAGTTTTGTAAAAGAAGAATTACAAATTATTCCTCGAGATACAGAAAAATCCTCCAATCATGCATAAGAGATCGTAATTACAATTGTTGTGTAAGAGATCGTAACTGCATGAGAGATCGTAATCGCATAAGAGACTGTAATCGCATAAGAGACTGTAATTGTTGTTAAACGGTGAAGCTGTAATGACCGTAAGAATGAGTATCTATTCCGTTTTCTAAAATGTATTTCTTTGTGTCTAGAGGAGATAGTGATATTTTATTTACTCTCGTTGTATATAATCTGTGTTTTTCGTGTTTGATAAAACTCATATTATGATGTAGAGTATTTTTCAACGATAAAACTTGTTTATAACAATCGTGTTTAATTTGTTGTTCTAAAACTTGTTTTTTAACTCCTTTAGCTTTTCTTATTTGTTTTTCATTCGATAAAAGTATCGAATACATTTTGGGTCTCAAACACACAACTTCAGAAATGCAAGTTCCCGCACACTCGTCTTTCATTTTACCTATCACTTTTTTATTATCTTCAGAATGTAAAAAATGATCTTGTTCATAATTTGAAAAGTCGTACAAAGATTTGTTTTTACATAAATCTTTATACACATCTTGTGTTTTAATCTCGAGTAACAAGCTATCCGTATCCGTGTAAATCAACTCGCAATCATTTTTGTAGTTTGTTTTTAAATGGTTGTAATAAAAATCGTACATGAAAGCTTTAGATAAATCCAGTATACTCATTCCTACGTAAACTGGGCGGTTGAGAACGAGTTTTGTCTTGTGCATGTGAATAGCTACTAGTTCATTATCGAAAATCCTAGCCTCAGCAAAATTTGGTTTCGCGATGAGTGAACGAATTAGATTTTCTGCTTTTTCGTCGTTTAATCGCTTCAAATTTACGTTAATGCGATTTCGTACATTTTCCATCGTTTTGCCAAAAACCGAATTGTTCATCAGTTTAAACAAATCTTTTTCAAAATCACTCTTTGCATCTTTTCTTAATCGCGTATTTAAATCAATGTACGATTTCATCCAACATGATTCGTCAAATTCTAAAACTTTGTGAATTTTAGTCAGCTTCATGCCGAGTTGTAAATACAATTGTAAATTACGATAATGAATCACGTAGTTGCGTTTGTTGTATAAATTTGGAACTAATTTTGTAACGTTTGGAGCCGGCTTGCCGGTTAGCAACTCGTGTTGATAGTCGCTCATCCATTCTTTCGGTACTGTCAACGACTCTGGCGCGAGGGGAAACGAGTTGTGCGAATCGTGTAATTCTTTAACATATTCTAAATCGACTTGTAAAATGTATCCTTTATTGTTTTTAAATCCTTGCTTCTCGAGTGTGTTAATTCGTTCTTGAGATAACCATTTGAAATTGCCGGTTGGTAAAGGTTGACTCATCGCGTAGCCGTATAAATTATTGGCGTCCAAGTACATGATGTAACTCGATGGTTTCGATGAATCGTAGTCGTCTAAATACACGTTGTTTGCTTTAGCGTATCGTTTACTCACCATACACGTTCCTCCTCGCGTACCTTTTTCTATAAACAAATGCATGTCGACATCCGTAAACAAATCTAAAGTTTGTTTCGAATGTTTTAACAAAGCGTCCCAACTCAGACCCGGACTCGTATAATAATTAGCCGGATCCAAATCGTATTGTTTCATGCAAGTATTACGAAAGTTTTCAAACACATCCGCCAACAAGCAAGTATCCGTACGCACGTACAAATCGTGATAATCACCCAAGTTTTTACAATCAAACTTGTTGTAAACGTTCTTTGCGTGCACGTATTGAGAAGTGGTAATGTGTTGATAGTTTAAACTACTATAAAAAGATTCTTGCGAAGGAAGTTGTGTTTCTTTAAAACGCTCGAAAGAGTCCATGTACTCGTAAGGATAAATGCCCTTGCTTTTAATAAGATTAAATTTTTCTAAATTTGATTCAAACTTGCTAGTAATTGGAAAAGAATCGTTTGATTTTACGAGTTTGTCTAGCGAAGCTGGTAAAAATTGAGCGCTGTCGATAAATCGTAGTTGATTAATACTAAAAGAAATATACTTTTCGATATTGTTTGCGATGCACGTTAAAGTTCCTTTGCTACGACCAGCAGCTTGCATAATGAGATGAGAATCGTATCCTCGCAAATTATGAAATACGACCGGAATAAAAGTTTTACTCGGTTTTAGACTTAGTTTTAAATTACAATTATTGTGCGCAGCACCTCTATATTTTCCAGTAATGTGGCAATGATCTCTTACTTTTGCAAACTTGGCTTCATCACCCTCAAAAAATGTCTTTTCACATATCCAACACTGTTGCGTGTTTTTATAATCTTTTACATCTTCTTCCGTCATCGTAATCTTTACAGGATTTTTAAATATTTCGTTAATCTTTTCTTCTTCTTTCTGTAATTCATTTAAAAAATGTTTAGCCGCATCTTCACCCCTATACGTAGCGGGAGAACTACTTACACCATCGCAACGAACAACGACGTATGAATAACCACAAACGATGTGTTCTTGTAGTTTTTTAGTATTGGTAGAGTTTTCATCAACAATCTTTTTTATAATGCTCTCAAAGTCGGCGTATATTACGAACGGAACTTTCATCTTTTTATGATAATTTATAAACTTTACCTTGTCGTTTTTATGCTTTTCTGGTAAAACTATTTTTGTCGGTCTGTCGTTTGTTCCCTTACACATTTCTACGTGATTTTCGAGATATTGTTCTGTCGAAAAACCTTGCAAACATCTCAAACAAAAATGTTTACGTTCTTTGTGGTTCGTTTGATCGTAAAGTAATTTATTCACGTCTTTTATGTAAACGTAGTGATATCTAGCTTCTTTGTGAATCAATAGTAAATTTATGCGATCCAGCTCCGCTGGTTGTTCGCTGAGTTTGTAAGGCAGTATCGATTTTGACTCACAACCAAAAACGTTTATCGCTATATTGTTTTGTTTCTCTACTCGCTTAATTTGATTAATAGGAGTTGGTGCTTCAATGTTGTTAAAATTTAAACCATCTTCAATTGGGTACTTGCTCATTCTTTGCGGATCCTTGCAAGCTGGAAAAAGTGCACTACGCAAAGACCATCTCAAACAATTATCATCGTTGTTTTTAACGTTGATGCACGCTTTTTTATTTTTTATATAGTCGCATAGCTCGATATAACTACCTCCTTTTAGAGGTTTATATTTCGCGATGGTAAGATTCATATCTACGATACGATCTATTTCCCATCCAGAACCCTCTCTCGTATATTTTTCTAAAGCTTCAGCAATTTGCGAAAAAACAGTAACGAGCATATCTTCAATGTCGTCTAAATTTAATAAAACAATTTGCTTATTATTATGAAAATTTGGCACAGCTTCATCGATTAAACCATTTTGTTTTACTTTAAGTAATTTAATGCGCACGTATATCATAAACTTGCACGCGTTAAATTCTCGCAAGTCTTCACGCAACTTGGTAATAATCTTTGGTTTTACCGATTGTGAAAAAATGTTCAAATCTTTTCCTTTGCTGTGATTCAACGGAACGATCATTATTCGTTCGCGCAAATATTTTCCACCGTCTTTTGGTGGGTTAAACTTCAACTCTTCTTCTTTACCGTGAAACCTTTTAATAGCGGCTACATAATCTTTTTTAATCAATTGCCCTTTTTTCCCTGAGCCGTGCCTAGGAATATTTATATTTTCAACATTTATACGTCTTTTCAATTCAACTAAATTTAATTTGTACAATGGGTTTTGTTTTTGCCGTTGTATATACTTTTTCACCGCGTTGTAATAACTACGTTTATCTACTTTATTCTTGTTGTTTTGCACGAGAATTATTCGACCAATGTGTTCTCGCGCAAAATCTTTCAATTCTGGTAATGTCCATTTGATAAATATTTTGTTGTCATCTTTATTATTAAACTAGATAATAATTTTTTTTTTTTTTTTTAATTTTATTTGTCATTTTTTAAACTAGCTTTTTAAAACCAGCGGTAACGCCGCGTAAAACCGGCGGTAACATCTAAATCTATTTTTGTGACGTCATCAATACTTTCATGACGTCACGATTTTCCGCTACCCCTAAGGGGGAATTCCCCTTAAAAATGATTTTCAAAAATGATTTTTTGAGCAGCTGCGCTAGGACCCCCATCTACCATACTACTACCCTTATGTATCGTGGAAACCTGATCCAAGTGCCTTTCACAATGATACGTTTACGCTAGACTGGTCAAACTATAAAGTCTATGCTTTTCCCCCGTTTTGCCTCATTGGGAAAGTCTTGACGAAGATTGAATATGACGAGTCAGCAGCCATACTCGTTGCTCCACTGTGGCATACGCAATGGTATCCCAAGATGCTTAAACTGCTTGTGAAGAAACCAATTATTTTGCCACGAAGATCTGATTTACTCTCACTCTCTTCCTCAGGTAGACTACACCCATGGCGAGATCGGCTGCAACTGATAGCATGCCATTTGTCAGGAAAACCCTGCAAAGCCAGGGAATTTTGCAGCACGCTGCCAACATTATCATCGCATCCTGGCGGACTTCAACCAAGAAGTCTTACCGATCAGCGATCCAAAAATGGGTTCTTTTCTGTAGTCGAACAAAGGGTAATCCACTTCTGGCGACTGTAGCGACGATTCTAGACTGCTTAACAGAGGAATATGACAAGGGCAGTAGCTACAGCACGCTGAACACACTACGTACTGCATTATCAGCGATACTAGCCCCTATAAACGGGACACCTATTGGAGCTCACCCGCTGATAAAAAGATTCATGGCGGGGGTCTTTAACTTAAGACCTGCATTACCCAGATATACTTTTACATGGGACGTTAATGTTGTTTTACAATACCTAACAAATTTAGGTCCATCTGATAAGTTGTTATTAAAAGAACTTACTATGAAGCTTGTTATGCTTATTGCATTGATTTCCGGACAAAGATGTCAAACTTTGTCGCTACTTAATTTAGACGAAGTTGAGGTGAATGCTACAACAATTACTTTTGTTGTGTCTAAGTTGACAAAAACCAGTAAGATTGGCAAACCGCCTGTTAGTTTGGTGCTCTCTAAATATCACCATGATGACCAACTTTGTGTCATTGCGACACTAAAACAGTATTTAATTAACACGAAACCCATACGAAGTCAGCAACGATGTTTGTTTTTAAGTTATGCGTCACCCCACAAACAAGTAGGGTCCCAGACAATCTCTCGCTGGATCAAAAACACGTTGTTTTACGCTGGTGTTGACACAACCAAGTTCACAGCACATATTACTCGATCTGCTGCATGCAGTGCGGCTTTTAAGAATGGAGTACCACTGAATGTTATTTTAAGCACTGCCAAATGGGCAAGGAGTAGTACTTTTGCTAAGTTTTATAACAAGCCAGTCAACCTCCCCATCAGATTGAAGGAACACCGAGCACACGGCCGCAGAGGAGATTTCGAGAAGTCCGCCATCGTCAAGCACTCACACATCAAGGACCACCAAATCGACTGGCAGGCAGCCCAACTCATCACACCCATCAACACATGGCACCCCAGACGCATCAGAGAGGCCATCGAGAGGCCATCGAGATCGTCAAACACGACACTGTGCCACAGGACATCGGCTTCTACATCAGCGACATTTGGCGACCACTACTACGGACTGAAGGATCTTCTATATCCGAAGTCCATAACCCACCCCAGACTGAGGGATCTCCTATATCCTAAGTCAACCACCCTCCATCCCCTGTGCTTGTCAACAACTGATTCAGTTCAGTGAGCACACACTCCTCTCCCCCAACCCCTAGGATCCTAGTCTCAACAGTTTCCGCCTGCGCGCCTCAACGAACTAATCCTCCAGCATCCATTCAGGGGATGATCCTCCAGCAGTCTACTTAAGCAGCAGCATTTTCCAGAGTCCGGCATTCTCCTGAGGACGATCAGAGCATACTGATCGAAACGTCGAGTTGTACCTCCAGTTCTTTTCAGAACTAATTACTACTCAATTGAGATTCCACATGGTGTCACCGCAATTAGTCTTACTTAAGCCAGTCAAGCAAACAGATCGCAGTTTTGCAGAGGCAGTTTTGACAAGTACAACCAAGTAGGTTGGTCACTTTCGCATGAAATACGAGTTTCATTATTTTATGTTCATAAATGACAATTTTTACTTGTGAGATAATTTTTTTTTACAAACCTGAGAATTGAGCTAATAATAATGTTATTGATATGGTAAAACTCTTGTGTCGTTTACACATGTTCTTGCCCGTCTATGTGCTCTAAAAATCTCATGTAAGTCCGAAGTGGAGGTGATGACGAGTAGAATTATAAAATTAAACGAATGAAATAAAGTTTAATTGGAATTCTACCGAGTCTATCACCGACACTGAAGGACTTACACTCCCACCACATCGGGTTGCAACTTATAATTTAGTTGACCCACCCTTCTTTTTTAGAGCCAGGCAATTTAGTTCCTTCTGATGAAAAATGTATTGAGGCGTATTAGGCATGGTGGGCCCTTTTATACTTAGAACATCTTTTCATGTTCTCTCAACTGTGACTAATCACTCCGGTGTAATCTCATGTAAGTCCTTCAGTGTCGGTGATAGACTCAGTAGAATTCCAATTAAACTTTATTTCATTCGTTTAATTTTATAATTAACCTGTCGAGATTCAAGAATCAGTTAGCTCAGTTGATAGAGCGCGTGACTGATGATCGATATATTCTTGGCTCGAATCGAGAAAAAAAATCTTTATTTTATAAAAGTATATTCCTGTTGAAAACATTTAAATGGTCTTTTAACTTCAAATATATATTTAACGTAGAAAATGCACAATAATCAGTTACCTCAATTGATAAAGCGTGTGACTGACCATCCCGAGGTCCTTGGATCTTTTAACTTGAAATATATCTTGAACCTAACGAATGCTTAAGAATCAGTTAGCTCAGTTGGTAGAGCGCGTGACTGACAATCCAGAAATCCCTGGTTCCACTCACGACAAGAGAATTGTTTATTTTGTAAAAGTATATTCACCGAGTAGTAAATGTAAATGAGGCTTCTGGACCACGTTAATTTTATGATAAAAATATTTTTTTTTTAATAACATCAATTTTATGATAAAATTGATTGTTTTTTAATGTAAAAAACTTTTTAGAAAAATGACGCTGCTAAAAATGAGGTTAAAGGTCAGGTTGTAGCTTAATTTAGTAAAACCCCATACGAAAAAAAGATATTGAAAATCGGACTTAAAAAAATGAAAAAACAAATTAAGATTATGTAGATTAATAGTAAAGATGACGACGAAAACAATTATTCCGTGCGAATGGCTTTTAATAGGTAAAACAGCCAAGTGTTGTATACCAAGTGTGAGTGGTGAGACATGGACGAAGTATACCAGTTCCGTGTCGAAGATGTAAAATTGGTACAAAATCAAAAGCTAATTTATGTACAAAATGCGGTAATGTATTAGAATTAAATTATTTAAAGCGCGTTGAAGGGAGATCTAGAAGAAATTATAATTTAGTGTTGAAAGAGTTGTTAGATTTACCGCCCCCTAAAAATTATACGGCGGAGGAGCGGTAGCTGGCAAAGCTCGCTAATCGGGGTCATTAAATCTAGATTTATTTAGTGTAAAGTTTATTTTAATTTCATAAGTTTTTCTATAAGATCTTTTGTTTTGCTCCTCCAGAGCTTGAGCATGCTGTTTATCTAGATCAGCATCGCTCTGCCGCGCAAGCGTAATTGAATTTACATCTTGATTTTTATCTGCTACGCTAGCTGTAAATTTAGTACGAATATTTTCTTTCATTTGAGAAAATTTATCTCGTTCTTCGCAGATTAAATGAAATTCTTCTTGGGTAATGACTCCGTCTTCGATGGCTTTTGAAACGTGGTTTTCGATCGTATTGAGTTTAGATGAAGCTAAAAAATTTATTTCGTTGTGTTTTTTAGCTATTTTAGATAATTTATATCTCGCGTATCTGAGAGCAAACGCCGCACCGCCTAAACTTAAAGCTAAACCTTCTAAAACAAATCCAACCGGCGCTGCTATAACGGTGGCGATACTGGCGATTCCAATGGCTCCTGCTCCCATACAGCCCAATTCTGCTATTGTTTCTACGATACTACAAGTGTTAATGATTTTATTATATTTTTTATATGTTTTCTCGCGTTCATTTCTTTCGGCTCGTAATTCTTTTTGAATGTTATCGATTTTTTGCAAGCGAAAGGTTTTAACATCGCCAGCTACTGCTTCGGAAGTATCCATCATATACCGTACATCTGGATAAAGTTTATTTTTTTCGGTAACTACACTCATTTTTTTCTATTAATAGTAAAAGATTAAAAAAATCTAATTTAGAAAGTTTTTCTCAAAGTTGTTGTGCGTTTTCACGGATGAAAGGCACGACATATACAGCAGCACCAAAGCTTAGTGCAATTGTCAATATCTTTTTTACGACGTTATAAGTTTGGATGAAATCATCTAAATTTTCCCATGTTTCATTGATTTCATCTATTTTTTTATATACAACCTCGCGTTCATTTTTTTCTGCTCATAATTCTTTTTGAATGTCGTCTTCTTTTTGTAAACGATGCACTTCGCAGCGAATTAAGTCTTGGAGATTATCTGTAGTCATATTCATTCTTTTATTAATAATAACAGATAATAATAGATTATATTTTTAAGATTTTAATCTAATGGAAAAGTATTAATTGGAATTTTTTAAACTTTAATATTGTAACAGACTCCTGTGTTTAAAGCACCAAAAAAGCTTCCTTTAAACAAGATTTTGATATCATCTCTATTATATAGAATAAAACATATTACACATTCTAAATACCGCGGTTCATTTGAAAAAATAAACTGCTCTTCATAAGGGAAATTAATTCCACCAGATCTAGATTCATCTGTAAATTGTTTACTTTTTACTAAAGAATAAAAATTATTTTCACCAATATTCACTTTAGCATATAAATTTTCAGTTTCAAAATTTATTTGATCGTTAAACCAAAACATATAGAAGCTTAAATTATCTAAAAATTTGAAAGAAGAAAAATTTATTTGATTTTGATCTTGAAATTTACTTATTATTAATGTGTCCAGTTTCTTCATAAATATGTTGATTGCAAACGTTGCTACTTTTTCGACTAGGACCATAAATGCTCGCCATATTTACATAATAAAATTAAATTTAAATCAAGGGTAAACTTTTAATTTTTATATTGAAACAGATTTTAGTGTTTAGAGCGCCGAAAAAGCTTCCTTTTACAAAATCATTTTCATTTTGCGTATTGTACGTGCTGCGAAGTGTCGTTGAAAACTAACTTTTTATCTCGAGTGGGAGAAGGAATATGATATACCTTGGCGGCACAATTACCCTCCGCCAAATGTGAATAAATATCTTCAACTTTCGTAAATTTTACAAAAATTGAACAGTATGCGGGTGATTGATTGAACATGTAAAAGGGTAGTTTAAGCACACCGTGCCATCCGAGTATAATTTGATATTTTTCGACAAGAGGTATTGTTTGTAAAATTTCATCTCTATCGATATAGCCGTGATGTTCATAAATGGTGGTGTT
Source organism: Zoroaster sp. YZ-2022 (assembly GCA_029582265.1). Classification (NCBI taxonomy): domain Eukaryota; kingdom Metazoa; phylum Echinodermata; class Asteroidea; order Forcipulatida; family Zoroasteridae; genus Zoroaster; species Zoroaster sp. YZ-2022. The sequence goes on along the minus strand of CM055821.1, from coordinate 11,536,040 downwards.
GTACACGTTGTTGCTAGACAAAACTTGCTCGCTTTTTCGACTAGGACCGTAAATATTCGCCATATTTATATAATAAAAATTATTTCATTTCAAAGGTTAAAAAAATTGGCATACCGTGATTATTGATTTCTCTACCTAATGAATCTTTAATTTGAAAACTTAATTCGTTAAAAGTACCAATTTTAAGATTTTTTCGTAACGGATTTTTAAATTCCATCCACATACTTTCTCCCAAATATCTTGTAGAGGAAAAATGTTTAAAATAGTACAAGGTTTACATCACAAAAATTTTCGCTCGTAGAAATTTGATCGCAATGAATGTATATCATATTAAAAGGTAGTAAATCGAGTCTTCTTCCTTGATGCTCTCCTTGAGCTAGATATTCATTATCAAATCCGAGTAAATTAGCTAATCCCGATGTAAATTTAATTATTTGTCTTTGTTGAGTAATATTTATAATAGATTTACCAATTGTTTTATCGACGACAAACGTTATCCAAGGTGCGTTTTTAAGACAATATCGATAATTTCATTAATATTATAAAGTCCCGGTTCGATAATCACGGTACGTTCTTTTCTTTCGTTTATTATATCTTTTCGTAATCATATTTTTTCTTTTTTACGGATATTATAATATCCTACCCAAATGTTAACGCTATTTAATGATATCGTAAGATTACCGCTTTTATTATCGATGGTATTATTTAATGAGATTGTATTATTTAAATTTTTAATTTCGGCCGTATGATGCATTTATAAATTATAAATTATATTTATAATTAATAAAAATGTCGTTTCCATTAGCATTTCAGAGTAATTTTTCGAAACGGTATCCGCAATCTGGAAATTTTATAGCGGCTCAAAATTTTAATGCTAGCGATTTAACGAATATAAATATTTACGTCAATGAAAATGATTTTTTTAAACGTACAACTCGACAATGTTTTTAGCAACTACAAGTTGCCTCACGTTCGTAGTCAAAAAGTAGTTGATGATTGGCATCATAATCCGCAAATTTTTTATCAGAATCAAATAAATTTTGTAACATACTGCAGTACAACGAGATGCTGTGTGGGTTACGATCATTTAAATCATTCGAATGTGATGATTCGTATTTTTTTTTAGATTTCACGTCTATTATCAAATGAGACGATTGCCCAAAGAAATGAGTTGCCCAGCGTCTTTTCAAAATGATTTTAGCCCGTTTGAAAACAATATAGACATTAGCGCGTATAAAAAAAATATGTAAAAACTTTCACCTCTCAACATCGGATAATTGGAAACAACGCGTCGATACGTAAGTGATGGACTAGGCACCGCTTATTTTTGGCGAAATATTGGTAAAAGATACGATCCAGTAGCTGGGTACAACTACGATGACAGTATTGTACCCAGCTCTGACCCTCTCCTCAACAATCTTTCCGCAAACTTTGAAGCGGGTGAAAAAAGAATGGATTTTGACGACGGTATACATAATCGTAAATAACATACCATTAGAGTATTTTGCAATCTGAACGCGTTGAAACAGAGTGGACTAAATTTATATTGTCTTTTGGATTAGCGCAAGGTTTTACGGATATCGGTATAGAACGAATTAACGATTCTGTAAGAACGTACGTTTACGCGATATTGGGAGCTCAAGTACAAGCTAAAAGTGGAATTCTTACACCCGGTACCGGTTTAGATGCGCAGCGTGAATTTTTAAATATAGTAGATGCTGAGATTGATTCTCCGGTCGATTTACAATTTAGTAACGATCGGTATCAAAAATCTTTATCAGATACTAAAACGCAATTAAACTTTATCGTTGGAGATTTATTATACATGATGCCGAGTGATATGAATATGCGTATAGGTACGTACGTAGGATACAACAATAATATTTTAATCGCAGCTCTGGCTAGCGAAAGCGCAACAACCGACTTGACATTAGGTTTAAATCAAGACGTGAATTCAACGTTGCTTTCTTTACCACTGCCCGACGATGCACCAACACAGCCAGACGTAACCGCTCAACATGTGCAATAATCTGAGATTGATTCTATTACACTATCCGACGATGCACCAACACAGTCAGACGTAACCGCTCAACATGCGCAAGAATCTGAGATTGATTATATTACTTCTACCAAAGATGTATCACCACCTATTGAATCAACGCCCACGCCAGAACCTGCGCAAGCTTTGTTAGAGCACCAAGAAGAAAAAAATGCTTTAATTATTGGTTTTGCGATTTTAGGTGGACTTGGCGTTATGATTTACGAATTGCTCTACTAGAGTTTTTGCTGCATATAAGTTAAAATTAAAACCCCAATCCCAGTTAAGGCTAGCCACAAATGTTCTGTCGTCCATGCGATGACACCGGAAGCTGTTTTAAATAACCAACTTATAACCGCACCGATAATACCTGGTAAAGCGGCTAAAGCTTTTTCTCCGAATTTTGCTAATACACTCGGTAGATTTTTTAATGTTTTTTGTATCCACTCTTTTACGTCACCGCTTGGTTTAGGTTCTGGCTTGGGTGTCGGTGTGGGTTTTGGCGGCGCAGGTTTTGGCGTCGGTGTGGGTTTTGATAAAGCTGATTTTGCCGCATTGATGATTGATTCGACGATAAAAGCGATGGTCATACTAAATACCGTTAATATACTAACTATCGTTACGCCTTGTTCTCTAAATAAAGTTTTAATTTTATCTCTCAACGTGACATCTCTTTCTAACATTTTTTGAAACGTTTCTTTAATTCTATTAATTTGACTACGAAGATCATAATCATGCGCATCAATTTGCTCTGACAAAACTTCTTTGTCATCTTTTAGTTTTTGCAACTCGCGACGATCTTTTTCATTAACATCAAGTCCTCTTTCTTCAGCGTCTAAAATTAATTATTGAATATCAGATATTTTTTAATTGACTACTTTTAATTTAGTTAAAAGATCTAATTGTTCACCTCGATTTGTCGTCATGATATTATCGAGTGCTAACACTTCTCGCCATGGAATGTTTAATTCTGTTTGAATTTCTTGATCTCTTTTGAGAGTCATAATCGCCATTTTGATACCTGCTTCTACTTGTATTGATTTTTCCACCCGTTGTCTCAGTATAGAAGGTAACTTTCTACCACCCGATTGAGTAGTTTTATCAACATCAGTTAATGAAGCTGCTGTTTCTTTTAAGACATTTAATATAGCCTTTTCACTTTCTTCCGATAATTTAGGTTTCTGTAAACCTAAAAGTTCGTAAAATAAATCTTTACCTTCTTTTTTAAAAGTAGATTCTGCTAAAAAAAATTCACCCGTTTTACTGTCAAGTTAGTTAACCGTATATATTCACCGTTTTCTTTTAAAAAATAAAGTATTCCATACCTGTATCTAAATCTACTATAGTTTTTTTCAGCATTCGGATACTTGAGTTGCTTGTAAAATGCATCAACGGCATCTTCTTTACTTTTATAATAGTCTGAGCTACCGACACGACTGGGCAGCTCCCAATTGGATGGTGTTAGTTGAGTGTTGATGTCATCATCTTCAATATATTCATCATCGACATTTGTTTCTTGTATATAATCTTCATCATCCTCAAGATAATAACGGATCCATCGGCATAAGATCATACCTTCCTTCTGCCATTTTACAATTACTTTTTATCTTTTTTCAATAATTTATAACTTACGTAGCCCACTATACTCATCCCTAAAATAATGAATAGTATTTCTCGCGTTTTTTTTTATCTTCGCTAGGAACGTAAAAATCCTCAAGTTTGGGTTCGCGAAGAAAATTTGGTTGTAAGTGTCACATATGGAACACCGTAGTCACACACTTGACCTACGACCTGCAGGGTCTCAATAAAAGCATGGTAGATTCATGTACACTAACGTTAATCTCCGTAGTCAGTTCTTTACATGGTATCAGAAGTAAGGAGCCCTTAAATTTGTTTGAAAGGGTAAACGGACCAGACAAGTTCGCCAAAGAATGCAGATGAATTCCTGATTTCGTCAACATAAGGACATTGAGTGAGTAGCCAGAAATGACTGTTAATTTTCGTGCAGAAAATTTAGTCTTTCTTCACACGTGCTCGACAAACACGTAAATAACCCTGTCAGCCCTGTCGCCCTGTCAGATTAGCACAAGTTTGTGACAAAACGTGGATAATATCTCTCAGTAAACAACAATATAGTGCAACGGAAAGCCGTACGACTAATTCTGTGTAACTGTAGAGTTAATAACTCATAAAAGAGCCATAGTTTTATCGAACTTTAATCGAATTTCGGCGCATATATTCATCTCATCAGTGAAAATAAAATCTACGGAGGCCTGTAAGAGACATCAAGATGTCAAAGACGGACAAGCCTAGCATGAATTGGCTTGCCACCGATCTACATAAAGAGTGGAAACGTTTCAAACAGCACTGTGAATTCACATTTAAAGGCCCTCTTGCTTCAAAATCAGAAGTAGAGAAAGTCAACTACCTGATGACATATATTGGAGACAAGGGTAGAGAGATCTATGAGACTTTCACATGGACACCTGCAGTTGGTGACACCCCAGCCGAGAATGATACTCTGCTAGGTGTATGTGCAAAATATGAAAGCTACGTGGCACCAAAGAAAAATCAGATAAGAGCTACAGTAAATTTCCATCGCAGGAAGCAACAAGATGGTGAGAAATTTGATGCTTAAGTTGTTACTGACCTGAAAATTCTTGTCAAGGACTGCGGCTACACAGATGAGGACCGCATGATCCGTGATGCCATTGTATGTCATGCCCTACACTCTAAAGTTCGTGAAAAATGTCTTGACAAAGGTGATGACCTAACTTTGGACATAGCGATAAGCATTGGGCAAAATCATGAAACATCGCAAGAAAGTCTGAAAATCATCAGCAAGGAAGAGGACTCGAAAGTCCATTCCGTCAACAAACGCCACTTCTCGAAACCAGCTGAACAAACACGCAAAGGAGGAAATATGAAAAAGCCTCATACCAGACGTTTTCCAGCTGATAAGACACAACAAAAGCACACCAAAAGCAACCAAAGTGCCCAATCAGCAAGTGACAAGTTATGCCACAAATGTGGCTATAGCTCAGCACATAGCAAGTGCCCAGCTAAGAACCAACGATGTAGCAACTGTCACAAATTACATCACTTTGCAGCAGTGTGCCGCCAACGTCAGGCAACACATCATCTGGTTGAAGATACAGAGATCCAGACATCAGATGACGATTCTGCATTGGACAATGATTATGCACATCTGATCAGTGCAATTGGTAATCAGAATGCTGATGAATGGTACGAGAATGTTAAAGTAGCTGGCAAATCGGTACGCATGCAAATAGACACTGGCGCAGTCCAAAGTATCATGCCGTACGATGTCTTCATCACTCTTGCTTCAGATCAGAAGTTGAAGCAGACGAAGCAGAAATTTGAGTCCTACTCCAATCAGCCCCTGGATGTAAAAGGATGCGTGATGATGCCAACACAATACAAGAACAAATCAGTCAATGTTCTGTATTACGTTGTCAATTCCAACAAAAAGCCGTCACTCTTGTCTGGAACAGCCAGCCAACAGCTACAACTGATCCAAAGAATCCACAGCATAGACAGATATCCCGAGCTTAAGAAAACAACCGGTACACTCCCAGGAACGTACTCACTGAAAATAGACCCGACAGTCACACCAGTAGTACACGGCCCAAGGAGACGACCACAGGCACTAAGATCAAAGATTATCAACAAATTAGCAGAGATGGAGCGAGCTGGCCATATCACCAAAGACTGGGTCAGCTCAATGGTGACGGTGGTCAAGAATGGTAAAGTCAGGATATGTTCCGACCCAAAGGATTTGAACAAAGCCATTAGAAGGGAGCACTACCCCATCCCGACAGTTGAAGAAATAGTAGCGGCAGTTCCAAACACCAAAGTTTTCTCCGTCATTGATGCCAATTCGGGATTTCTTCAAACTAAACTTGACTACGAGTCCAGCCTGTTGACGACATTTAACACGCCAGTTGGTATCAAAAGCACACCAGAGATGTTCCAACGCATCATGGATACTATGCTCGAAGGCATAGATGGCGCTCGTGCAGTGATGGATGACATATTAGTTGCCGGCAGAGACGAAGCACACCATGACAAGATCATGAAGGAAGTCGTTAAGCGAGCAACAGAGTGGAACCTCAAGCTAAACTTTAACAAGTGTCAAGTCAAACAACGGAAAGTGAAGTACGTTGGACACTTGCTAACAAAGAATGGTCTCCTGCCTGACCCCGATAAAGTGAGAGCGGTCAGAGAATTACCAACCCCTAAATCCAAAGAAAATGTAAGAAGGTTTCTTGGAATGGTACAGTACCTAGCTAAGTTCATCCCAAACCTTAGCGCCATCGATGCTCCACTAAGAGAGGTCACAAGAAAGGACACAGAGTTCCACTGGGACAAACCGCAACGGCAGAGTTTTAGCAAGCTCATAGAGATGAGTAGTAGCACACCTGTACTCGCCTTCTACAACGTAAGCAAACACGTCACAATTCAGTGTGATGCCAGCAGCTTCGCTCTCGGAGGTGTTCTTCTTCAAGATGGTAGACCCATAGCGTACACCTCCAGAGCCCTGACTCAAACTGAATAGCGGTATGCCCAGATAGAAAAGGAGATGTTAGCCATAGTGCATTGCTGTAAGAAATTTCATCATTACATCTTTGGCAAAGCAGTTATAGTAGAGAGTGATCACAAGCCGCTCCAAGCCATATACAGCAAACCACTACTTGCAGCACCGATGAGACTTCAAGCAATGCTACTCATGCTGCAACCCTATGATTTAAACGTGACATACAAACCTGACTGACTTTTTACTTGTTTATAAAAGAAAAAGAAAGGAAGAAAAAAAAATACAATTAAGTTGATTGAACTTAAAATTTTTGCTCAAAGGCATCTCAGAGGCATCGCAGCTATTAGAACTATCATAAACAGTTGGAAATTTGTATAACTCAAACTTGAACTCTAAACCATCTTCCAGAGACTTTAAATGCTTGTTTATTGTTTTGTAAAAAAAAAAAAAAAAAACATTGAAAGAAAGGGAGATGTCACATATGGAACACTGTAGTCACACACTTGACCTACGACCTGCAGGGTCTCAATAAAAGCATGGTCGATTCATGTACGCTAACGTTAATCTCCGTAGTCAGTTCTTTACAGTAAGTGTTCGCCGGTGATGTTATAATATTCATTCATCGCATTGTCAATGTTATTAAAAGTTTTTTCAGCGTTTGATTCTTTTTGTATTCGTTCGTTTAAATAATCTAGATATTTTAAACGCTTTTTACTAAATTCGTCGCTGGCTTTTGAAAGTTGTTCTTGCGTTAAATCGTGCCTTTTTCGTTCTTGTTCAGCATCGTTAGTACCTAAACTAGAAAATAAATAATTTGATCCGCCAAAGGCTAACGCGTTAGTGATTGCGCCTCCGATCATCATCGCTATAGACACCATTTTACTTTTATTTAAAAAAAAAATTATATTTTATAGTTTGTAAATATAAAATATGATTAATGCGTACAGAGATAAACTCGATCCATACAGAAGATTAAGAGAACCTTTGGGATTAAAATGTTTGCGTCAAAAAGTTGTTAGTACAAACAATCCGAGTACCATCACCGAAAATCAATTGTTGACGGTTCGTTTTCCAAATTTAGGAAAACATGACGTCATCGTTCCCGGAACGGTTAGATTAGCCTTCAACATTACTCTCCAGTCTGCCAATGATGATACGAGAACGATGGTACATAACATAGGTAGAGCCATCGTAAAAAATATAATCATTAAAATGGAAGGAAATGAAATATTTTCTTTAGACGATGCGGATGTGTTTCATTGTTATAAAGACGAACGGTTAACGAAAGATCAACGCGAAAATCTAGCGTACCATCGAAGATGCTAACGTAACTAAATTAAGAATAAACGCCAGCGACGCCGTTGCCAGCGAAAACGGAGGAAAAGATAAAGCCATCGCAGATTGTTATGAAAAATAGATATCACATTCCGCTCGATTTTGAATTACTCACCGATCATCAACCCTACTACCAATCGGGGATCGGAGATCGATTGAGTTACGAACTCAATAATAAATGTTTAATAAATGTTCTAGTGTGATTAAAAGCACCGCCGATAATGCGAAATATATAATAAGTGGGATTTCTTTAGAATACGAAGTCGTTCATATGCCGCCTCTCGCAACGACGATAAAAAATCAATATAGCGACAAGGTGGTGATATTGTTTGATCGAGTTTTAAGACAGAGCGTGACCCCATTAAACAAACGCAATACAACGTGGAATATAAATATAAATACACCCGCAAAAAGTATGAAAGGAATATTGTTTTTATTCAAAGGGCCAGATATGAAAGAAACGTGGAAATTTTATAATCCAAAAATCGATAAAGCTTCAATTACGATCGAAGGTGTTCCTAATCAACTCTACGCGCAGGGAATGAAAAGATATCAACATTGGGAAGACGTTAAAAAATATTTTGGAGATTCAAACAAAGAACACGCTATGCAAGTCGTTAAAGCTTTAAATTTATCTAACGTCAAACAAGCCGATTATTTACTCGATAGATATGGTTTATTTTTAGATATGAGAACTAGCGACGACAATAAAATACATGGAAGTGGAAGACAAGTACAAAACTTATCTGAAGGAATTACCATTCAAATGGATAAAGAATCACAAGCCGCGGGTGAATTATACATGTACACTTTTATTATTATGGATGCGCAACTCAATATAAGAAATGGACGTTTTGATTATATGGACGTTTATTAGCGGCTAGCAAATCTTGACTAATATTAAAAACGATGTTGCCAAAATATCCACACGTTGCATTAATTTGCGGACAAACTGGATGCGGAAAAACTGAATTTGTTTTAAATTTGTTAGAAAAAAGAATATTTTAAATATTTCGAAACGATCGTCATATTATGCCCCACCATCGCTGACAACGACACTTATCAAAATAGAAATGGATTTGGAACGACGAGCGAGTGTTTGTTGACGATTTAAAAAAAAATCCGTTAAACCAAGCGATAAAAATTTATAGCGATGTATAATGTATTCAAAGGATACGAAACGTTGTTTATCATTGACGATTGTAGCGCGAGTAAAGAATTGCGATATAAAAATTGTTCTCAAGAGCAGCAGCACGCGCTGGTGCACTTGGCTTTTAGCGGTCGACACGCCAATCACAGCTGTTGGATTATTTCACAAAATATAATAGCGTATTGAAAGATTTTAGAGAGCAACTCAAATGGGTGTGTTTATTTTATTGTAAAGATAGAGACTCGTTTAAAAATTGTCTTCGAGAAAATGACGTCATACCAACGAAAGAGTTAAGAAAACAAATGCATGAAAAATTAAAACGAGTCAAACATTGCAAGTTAATTTTAAAAACAGATCAACCTACTGAATATGCGATTTTCGACTAAATGACGCCAAAATTACTAAAGATTACTAAAGCTTACTGATTCATTACTCAAGCTTACAAAATCGTTACTCAAGCTTACTGATTCATTACTCAAGCTTACTGAATCATTACTCAAGATTACTGATTCATTACTCAAGCTTACTGAATCATTACTCAAGCTTACTGATTCATTACTCAAGCTTACTGAATCATTACTCAAGCTTACTGATTCATTACTCAAGCTTACTGAATCATTACTCAAGCTTACTGATTCATTACTCAAGCTTACTGATTCATTACTCAAGCTTACTGAATCGTTACTCAAGCTTACTGATTCATTACTCAAGCTTACTGATTCATTACTCAAGCTTACTGAATCGTTACTCAAGATTACTGATTCATTACTCAAGTTTACTGAATCATTACTCAAGCTTACTGATTCATTACTCAAGCTTACTGAATCGTTACTCAAGCTTACTGATTCATTACTCAAGCTTACTAAATCGTTACTCAAGCTTACTGATTTATTACTCAAGCTTACTGATTCATTACTCAAGCTTACTGATTCATTACTCAAGCTTACTGATTCATTACTCAAGCTTACTGATTCATTACTCAAGCTTACTGATTCATTACTCAAGCTTACTGAATCATTACTCAAGATTACTGATTCATTACTCAAGCTTACTGAATCATTACTCAAGCTTACTGAATCATTACTCAAGCTTACTGAATCATTACTCAAGCTTACTGAATCATTACTCAAGCTTACTGATTCATTACTCAAGCTTACTGATTCATTACTCAAGCTTACTAAATCGTTACTCAAGCTTACTGATTCATTACTCAAGCTTACTGAATCATTACTCAAGCTTACTGATTCATTACTCAAGCTTACTGAATCGTTACTCAAGCTTACTGATTCATTACTCAAGCTTACTAAATCGTTACTCAAGCTTACTGATTCATTACTCAAGCTTACTGAATCATTACTCAAGCTTACTGATTCATTACTCAAGCTTACTGAATCGTTACTCAAGCTTACTGATTCATTACTCAAGCTTACTAAATCGTTACTCAAGCTTACTGATTTATTACTCAAGCTTACTGATTTATTACTCAAGCTTACTGATTCATTACTCAAGCTTACTGATTCATTACTCAAGCTTACTAAATCGTTACTCAAGCTTAGTCATTTATTACTCAAGCTTACTGATTCATTACTCAAGCTTACTGATTCATTACTCAAGCTTACTGATTCGTTACTCAAGCTTACTGAATCATTACTCAAGCTTACTGATTCATTACTCAAGCTTACTAAATCGTTACTCAAGCTTACTGATTCATTACTCAAGCTTACTGATTTTTTTATAAATAAAAAGTATACTTATAATAATAAATGGAAGAAGTTGGAACATTTTTAAACGAAGAGCTATTGATGTTACCACCATCGGTTGATTCTGATGACCTGCTGCTGCTGAAGCAAAAGCAACGAGATAAACGTCTTTTCTCTGTTGTTGCAGGAGGAGATTCAAAAAAAAATTCGGTAAAGAATATTCCATCAATGACATTGAAGCTTTGTCGGTAGAAGAACGAGATAAATTATACACGCAATACGAAACTAAATTAGGTCATGACATAACATCGTCTTTAGGCGCCGCCATTCTAACATTATATGTCAAACGATTAGATTCTTGTTTAAATTCTGTTGATTTATATGGATATCATTTTGAAATTGATGACGAAGGTAAATTAATTACAGATTTAGAAAAAGATCCATTCATTTCGAGTGCTCTTTCTTCTATAGTGTGTGAAATATACTACAAGTACGGTATGTACTTTGCGACGACCACTATGGCATTAATTACAGCAAAACATTTAAAAAGAAAAGAAGAATCTTGTATAAAATAATAAAAACGATGGAGCAGAATGTAGAGCAGAATGCAGAGCAGACGATAAACCAAGCGAGCACACCATTACCGACTCCGTTACGACGAAAACACCAGCGATCAATAAAAATTAAAAAAATCCAAACAGAGTCGCAGCTGGTAAAAAAGTTGCAGAACTTAATAAAAAGAAAAAACAAGAATTAAAAAAAGGTGCAACCAAAACTCGTTATGCAGCTACGCTTGCGCCGCAAAGTGCTGTACCAAAAAACAAAGAAAGCAAAGGAATAAACTACTATTAATTTGTTCTAGGACTCATAGCCGTTGGAGGTTTTGTTTATTACATTTACCTAAACTCTAACCATAAAAAAACCGTAGAAACTGTTTAACAGCCAGCGCTTGCGCCGGGCGTAGCCGCTGTAAAAACTCCATCGCCAGTTTTAAAAAGTGTCGAACAGCCAACAACAAAAAAAAGATGTTTTTGAAATGGAATAATTTAAAAAAATATATATATTTACCAACTATAAAATATGATGGATACAAAAAAAATCGTCAATACAGCTTATCACGGTGCCGTTGTAGGACTTTTATCCATTTTTTACAGCATGCTCAGTAAAAACATTTAAAATAAATCCAGCCGATTTAGGAAAGTTGGATCTAAACGATGGACTAAAACTCACAACGACGGTTACAGCGGCTTTAATGACTCAAACGTGGTTAGTTCAACAAGGGATTTTACCAGACTCTGTCATGTCTAATAAATAAAATAAAAAAATTATAAATATTAAAAATGGATAAGCGTACGAGATTAAAATTAGAAAACGTCTATTATAGTCCAAAAGGATATTGGAAAGGTCTCGGCGCGATTAAAAAATTAGCTCAAGAAACTAAAGTTGATAAAAAATTAGTTCAACAGTGGATAAAAAAGCAAGCGCTGTGGCAAATTTATTTACCGTATCCTAAATACATTCCTAGACCGACTAGTTCAAATTCAACGTTGGAAAAACCAAATAAAGTTCATCAAGCAGATTTATTATTTCTTCCACATGATAGTGTATAGGTAAAAAAACGTACAAGTACGCGTTAACCCTTTCGATCCCACGGGCTCTAAAAAGAGCCTTTGTTGTGATACGCTTCGATCCCGTGGGCTCTAAAAGGTGCCGGGAATCGGCATGCCCTTGACGACCACGGCTACTTAATTCACCACCTGAAAATGCTCGAGTGGTTTTTTTGGTTGGCGCCCTCTATTGACAGGAATGAAGTGTATAAAAGTTTATGAAAAGAAAAAGTGCGTCACTTTTGCGGTTCCCGGTGCTAGCGTCCACTCGCTTCCACAACGGTCAGTTTTTAGTTGCAATCATGATGGAAACGGACATAAATGATGGCATTTTGGCTGAGATTTTGGCAGACAGTGGCTCAGAATCAGATGACGAAGTAACGGATGACGACATTAGTAAAACTTCCAGCGGAATTCGTTCAAGAGGTAGGCCTAAATCACAGTAAAACTGAAAAACTAACACTAGTATAGTAGTAACAGTTAATGTTACTCTTCCTGGCCCAATGCAAATTAATGTAATTCACTTATTTTCCTAGGCTATAGCGTAAATATTGGATGCATTTTTTTATATGCACAAGGGGAAACAAATGTTGGAGTTGAGGAATGTAAATTTAGAAAATGGATCCCTTTAATAGGATTGACCAAATCCCCACCCCCTGGACTGGGTCAAAAAAGTCAAGTGAAAATGTACAATTTTTAGCAGTTTGTTGGGGTAATATTTGTATTCATTGAAACAGCAAGTTGATGTATAGATATAGCATAGAAATTTTAACATCCACCCATAGCCGGTCGTGCTGTTTAGCGTCAACAGGCTGAAAATCCACTCTTAGTCTCAAGCTTCCAAAAGAATAGCCTCGTATTCGAAAGGCCCTTATAAGTCGTATTATGCAAGAAGTTGGGGGAATTCACATTCACAATCCCACATTAAAACGAAAATTTATCGACAACGAGTTTTGGAGAGTGGATGAAAGCTGCCATATTTCTTTTCTCAGCACAATATTCATTTTGCGCATGACCCCCTGTGGCCTGTGCACATGCAGCAAAGTAGCATTGAGATATTGTATTTACAAAGGACCGAGATTAATCCTCCTTTGACTTGTTTTTCTGTTGGAGCCTACCTACCAACGTGACAGCCGGCCGAGATCAAGGAGGACGACAGGAAAGTTAGATTTCCGATCCGGTTGGGAACGACGAGACCATTATGAGTGTGGGACTGTACAATTCACTGGAAATCATGGCCCCACCGGCGACTTTGCCACACTGTCGGCAGTGGAGATCTTCAAGCTGTATTTTTGTCAAATCGTGTGGGATATGCTCGTCGACGAGACTAATCGCTATGCGCAGCAAACAATAGACTCAAATCCTGATCAACAATTCTCCTGGCACCCAACCAACATACCAGAAATGATGGCATTTGTGGCACTTCTCATTGCTATGGGCATAAACAAATCCTCTCAATACAAGATGTACTGGTCGACATCTGAAGTTCTTCACATCCCATTCTATCCATCGATCATGTCCCGTAATCGGTTCAGTTCAATTCTTCGGTTTCTCCACATCTCAAATAACCAAATTCCTCGTAGAGCCTTGGCTAAGCGGGACAAACTTTCCAAAGTTCGGCCCTTGATAGAAGTCCTCCTCCCGAAGTTTCTCAACCTGTATAACCCTGCGCAGAATCTGTCTCCAGACGAGAGTATGTTGAAATTCAAGGGACGCTTAAGTTTTGTTCAGTACATGCCTAAAAAACCTATCAAACGGGGTATTAAAGCATTCTCCCTGAACGAGTCCAAAACAGGATACACGTGTGCTTGGAAACTGTACACAGGAGCCGACGACACCCAAACTGTTTATGATGCAGACGTACATGTAGATTCCAAGTCAGACTGCCATCCACCAAACCCAACAGTTGCAGGAAAAGTCGTCATTGATCTGGTCCATGGACTTGAGAATAAGGGACACGTAATATATTGTGATAATTACTATACTAGCCCAGCTCTTTTAGCTAAACTTGCTAAACTAGGATTCAGATGTTGTGGAACTGTTCGTTACACTACACAGGGAATACCCCAGGCCGCAAACCCAAAAAACCATAAAATGAAGAAAGGAGATGACCCATTTTTTTGGGTGAAAGGTGGGCAATTGTGTATCGTTTGGCAAGACAAAAAATCTGTAACACTTTTAACTAATGTAGGCAACACCGATTTGTCCAAAACGCAAATTCGGTGTAATAAGAGCACAAGTGGATTTCGTGATGTTATGAAGCCCAATTGTATTGAAGATTACAACAAAAACATGGGTGGAACTGATCTTGCCGACCAATGTTTTCAGTACTACAATCATACACACAAGCTTGAAATGGTGGAAAAGAGTTTTTTTTCCATATGCTGAATATCTGTATTGTCAATAGCAGAGTAATATTCACCAGCATAGCAGGGAACAAAAATGTCAGTAACCTTGATTTTCGTATAGGGATTGTACAGGGCTTGCTGTTGGGTTGGGAACGTAACGCAACAAGTCAGTTGAGATACCATATTCCTATCGAGTTGACAGGGCGACAGCACTATCCTGGCAAAAACCCAATGGAAAGAAACGCGACTGCATTGTTTGCAGTAACCGCAAATTAGGCAGGCGAAAACAAACTAAGATGATCTGTAAACAATGTACACAACCTATGTGCATAGTTCCTTGCTTTGAGAAATACCACATCACTTGATTGTAAATCTGTACTATTTGCCTTCAACCCCCCCCCCCCCCCTAATTCAATCTTGGGAAAGGTCGGACAAGCCGCAGATTACAGTCCAAACCAACATTGAATTGGGGGGGTGGGGGGTGGGTGTTAGCATGGATTGTGATGTATGTACACTGAATTACAAGTAAATGGTTCATTTCCAAGTAGTAAACCCAAAGAAAATCCCCAAAAATCTCATCCAAGTTATTGTTTTTCACATGGAAAAGAAATATTTTCTTCAGTGTAAATACTGATCTAAATATTTCATTGTTTTGCTTTTACACTTAAAAAATCTGCACAATATTTTCCTCCCTTTGTATACTCATTTTTACCATCAGTTTAACATACAAATATATCTGAGCCATTTGGTATGTACAGTACACATGTAAAAAAAAGTGTCTATTACTGCAGAGTGAGGGCGCACTTCAATGAAATTGTGGAAAAACCCACTGGTGCTGAAGTGACATTGGGCTCCTAATTACTGTGGTAAAGAAGGGTAATCTCTTACATAACTGGCTGGTAATGAAAGGGTTAACTGTTGCGGATGAAGCCAGCAGATATAAAGAAGCGGAACCGTTAACCGATAAAACCGCTGCTCAGGTCAGTAATGCATTTGAGAAAATTTATAAACGTTCTTTGCTCACTTGGCCAAAAATTTTAAAAGTTGATCCTGGAAAAGAATTTATGTCGAGCGTTAATGTCATCATGAGTAAAAAAATTATGTAAAAATCCTAAGAAGCGAAGCTGGAAATCATAGAGCGCAAGGTATAGTAGAGCGATTTAATAAAACTTTGGCCGAAAGATTATTTTCTCATCAATATGCGCAAGAAATAGCAACGGATAAAAGAAATAGAGAATGGGTTAAAAGATTACCGCTAGTTATAAAAGCATTAAATAATGAGACAACGAGACTTATAAATTTAAAACCTGAAGATGCTATTAAATTACAATTCGTTGAGCAAAATCCAGCCTCACCAGTTATTAGAAATAATGAAAAAAGAATTCCGTTAAACTCGTTAGTTCGATATTTATACGCACCCGGTGAGGCTGAAAAAGATACGAAGCGTCGTGCCACCGATCCTATATGGAGTATTAAAATTTATAGTTTAGGTAAAACTATAAAAGCTGAACATCAACCCATCTTATATTATTTAGCGTCGAGAGCGGGTAAAGCCGCTGGCGTAGCTCCTGCTCGTAGTTTTGTAAGAGAAGAATTACAAATTGTTCCGCCAGATACGGAAAATCCACCGATTAAAAAATTACCGTAAGCTAAAGTATGTATTTTATCTGGTTAAATATATCTTTTTGTATCGAGTCCGTCTAGCGATTTTTTTTCAACTTTTATAGTGTAAAGATGATGACCCTTGTTTTTAATAAAATTCATCTTATGATGATACGCTTCATTTTCAAATAAAACTCTTTTATAATTTTCGTGTATAATTTTCTTTTCTAAAACTTGTTTTTTAACGCCTTTAGCTTTTTTTAGTTCTTTCGAAAAAACGGCGGGTCTTAAGCCGGTAGGTTTTTTTATTTCTATTTCTTTTTGTAAAAGTATCGAGTATATATATACTCATCAAACAAAGTTAAGGACCACTTTTTATTTTTAACATATTTTCTTTATAGCACATATTAAGGACCAGAAAATGCCTACATATGAATGTCCTGTATGACCTCCAAGACACAGTAATCGATTTCACATGTGGTTTGTTTCAATTGTTGCATAACTTCTTTCTAAACTTGTCACAACCTGAAAATGGGTGTTTTTGTTGTGTCAGCTGACCACATAAAGTGGTACAAAAGTCCATGCAAGTGCTTTTCCTTGCATTTCCCACCAAGCTCAGGCAGTATTCTGACAAGAGAGATGCCTAGACGCCACTTGAGTGAAGTAGAGGTTGCACGAGCCATAGGGATGCTGGACGCTGGCTTCAGCCATCGACGAGTAGCTGAGATGATGGGTGTGTCTCACAGTGTCATCAGTCGCGCTAACCAACGACACCGGGAGACAGGGCGATACTCAGAGAGACCCCGTACTGGCCGCCCATCAGCAACAACTGCGAGGAATGACCGCTACTTAGTGACTCTTTGTCGTCGCAACCGCTTCAGTAGTGCTCGCAGACTCAATCACCAATTCGCTGCTGCAACTGGGGTGACTGTTTCGAATCAAACCATCCGTAACCGACTTCACAGAGCCGACATGCATGCCAGGAGGCCACTGCAATGCATCCCATTAACCCCTGCTCACAGAAGAATCCGTCTCAACTGGGCTCGTGACCATGTGGGATGGACCCAACAACAATGGCGCCGTGTTCTGTTCTCAGATGAGAGCAGATTCAGCGCGGACCACAATGATGGACGTGTTAGAGTCTGAGACAACAGGGAGAGATTTGCAGATGCCTGTATCGCTGAACATGACCGCTATGGTGGAGGCAGCATCATGGTGTGGGGCGGAATCAGCTACGGTCACCGCACTCGTCTCTACGTGGTCCCAAGGGGAGCAATTACAGGTGTGGTACAGAGATGAAATCGTGGAACCTTTGTGGTTCCGTTTGCAGAAAACGCTGGGGAAAATTTCATTTTCATGGACGACAACGCCCGTCCCCACACAGCAAGGGTGGTGACACAGTACCTGGCGGATCATGGAATTGAGCGTATGGACTGGCCAGCGAAATCCCCGGACTTGAATCCGATAGAACATGTCTGGGACATGATGGGGAGGAGTATTGAAGCGCTTGATGTGCAGCCAAATGGGTTGCAGCAGCTTGGTGTGGCCTTGGAGGCTGCATGGGATGCGATTGATGTCAGGGATGTTAATCGTCTGATAAACTCAATGAGACAGCGGTGTCAGGCTGTTATTGCAGCTGGGGGAGGCCATACTCGCTACTGACATTGATGACAAGACATTCAGGCTAAAATTGTGAAAATTGTGAAAAAGTTGACACACCAAAAACACCCAATTTCAGGTTGTGACAAGTTTAGAAAGAAGTTATGCAACAATTTAAACAAACCACATGTGAAATCGATTACTGTGTCTTGGAGGTCATACAGGACATTCATATGTAGGCATTTTCTGGTCCTTAATATGTGCTATAAAGAAAATATGTTAAAAATAAAAAGTGGTCCTTAACTTTGTTTGATGAGTGCTCTTAAACCTGCAAATTCAGAAATAGGTACGCCAGCTGTTTCATCTTTAAATTTTCCAATCACTTTTTTATTAACTTCAGAATATAAAAAATGATCTTTAGGATAATTACTAAAGTCGTGTAAATCCTTATCTTTTAATAAATCTTTATAAACATCTCTCGTTTCAATATCAACCATTAAACTGTCTGTATATGTGTAAAGTAATTTTATCTTGTCGTATTTCTTTTTTAAATGATTGTAATAAAAATCGTACATAAACAATTTAGCTAATTCTAAAATAACCATTCCTACGTAAATAGGACGATTAAGTACAAGACTTGTTTTGTACATAATTATGAATCGCTGCCAAGTCAAAGCCTTCAAAAATCTTTTGCTCAGCAAAATTCGGCTTTGCTATTTTTTTTACAAATGCGTTCTTTGTCCTTTTCATCGTTTGGTCTCACGAGATCCACATTAATGCGATTTCGTACATTTTCCATCGTTTTTCCAAAAACTGAATTATTCATCAGTTTGTACAAGTCTTTCTCAAAATCTGACTCGCTATTTTTTCTGAATTGAGTGTTTAAATCAATGTATGATTTCATCCATGGTGATTCATCAAATTCTAAAACGCGATAAATTTTTATTAGTTTCATACCGAGTTGTAATTTTTTTTGTAAATTCTGATAATGAATAAGGTATTTTGTTTTGTTGTCTAAATTAGCGACTAATTTTTGAACGTTTGGAGCGGGTTTGTCACCCAATAACTTGAGTTGATACGGCGACATCCATTCTTTTGCTACCGTTAATTTCTCTGGCGCGAGCGGATAATCGTTATGAGAATCGTGTAAATTAGACGGATATTCTATATCAACTTCTAAAATATGTCCTCTTCCATATTTTAATCCTTTTTTCTTTTTATGAAAATAAAAATCATTAATTTGTTCTTGAGACAACCATTTAAAATTACCAGTTGGTAAGGGTTGACTCATCGCATGACCGTACAAATTATTCGCGTCTAAATACATAACGTAACTCGTTGGTTTTGATGGATCGTAACCCTCGCATTTTGGATTGTTTGCTTTAGAGTATCTATTAATCACCATAACTATTCCTCCTCTCAAACCATTTTCTATAAATAAATACATGTCGATATCAGTCAACAACTATAGACAAACTTTTGAATGTTTTAACAAAGCGTCCCAATTTAAACCGGGACTCGTATAATAATGAGCTGGATCTAAACCGTATTGTTTCATACAAGTATCGCGAAAATTTTCAAAAACATCTGCTAATAACAAAACATCGGTACGCACGTACAAATCGTGATAATCACCTACAGTTTTACAATCAAACGTATTCCAAACTTTCTTTGCATGCGAGTATTCTTCTTTAGTAATACTGTCGTTGTTTAAACTACTATAAAAAATTTCTTTTGAAGGAAGTTCAGTTTCATCAAAACGTTACAAAACTACCATGTATTCGTGAGGATAAATACCCTTTTGTTTTAAAAGAGTAAATTTTTCTAAATCGGGTTCGTGTAATTTCGTGATACGAAAAGATTTACTCGATTCAGGTAAAAATTGAAAACTATCGAGAAATCGTAGTTGGTCGTTTGAAAAAGAAATGTACTTTTCAATATTATTCGCGATACACGTTAGTTTTCCTTTTGTTTCACTCATTCCTTGCATGATGAGATGAGAGTCGTAGCCTCGTAAATTATGAATAAAAACAGGTATAAATGTTTTATACGGTTCTATTTTTAGTTTTAAATTACATCTATCATGTGCCGCGCCTCTATATTTTCCCGTGATGTGGCAATGATCTCTAACTTTTGTGTAAGATTTTTTTAAATTTTCATTTTCAATTTCTTTTCTACAAACCCAACAACGACATGTTGGGTTGTCGATACCATCAAAATTTAAACCATCCTCTATCGGGTATGTTGAGAGTCTATCTGAATGTTCTATTTTTATTAGGTGTTCGGGTATGTGCCCGAAACACCTATTGTTTTTGTTCGTTTTTTTTTCTTTCTTCTCCTTCTTCTTCTTCTCCCCATAGATTTTCTACAAAAAAACACATACTTGCAAACTTCACATGAACTTGAAACTTGGCATATACTTAGAACTTAACACGTAGATGAAACAAAATTTGTGACGGCATGATTAGGTCATCAGATATCGAATTACGATAAATCAAATTTTAATATCTCAACAACCACAAGAGGTAAATTCACAATTTTTGTACCATTGTACAGATCGTTTATTGTCAAAAAATATTTACAAAAAGGTGACCCCAATTTGACCTTACTTCCTGTCCAAACCGGAAGTCAAAGTTTAATATTTTAAAAAATCATATCTCAACAACCACAAGAGGTAAATTTAAAAAAATTGTACCATTGTACAGATCGTTAATTGTCCAAAAATATTTACAAAAAGGTGACCCCAATTTGACATTACTTCCTGTCCAAACCGGAAGTCAAAGTTTAATATTTTAAAAAATCATATCTCAACAACCACAACAGGTAAATTCACAGTTTTTGTACCATTGTATAGATTGTTAATTGTCGTAAAATATTTACACAAAGGTGACCCCAATTTGACCTTACTTCCTGTCCAAACCGGAAGTCAAAGTTTAATATTTAAAAAAATCATATCTCAACAACCACAAGAGGTAAATTCACAATTTTTGTACCATTGTATAAATTGTTAATTGTGGAAAAATATTTACACAAAGGTGACCCCAATTTGACCTTACTTCCTGTCCAAATTTTTTTTTTAAATCATATCTCAACAACCACAAGAGGTAAATTCACAGTTTTTGTACCATTATACAGACCGTTAATTGTCGAAAAATATTTACACAAAGGTGACCCCAATTTGACCTTACTTCCTGTCGAAACCGGAAGTCAAAATTTAATATTTAAAAAAATCATATCTCAACAACCACAAGGGGTAAATTCACAATCTTTCCACCATTGTATAGATTGTTAATTGTCAAAAAATTATTTACAAAAAGGTGACCCCAATTTGACCTTACTTCCTGTCCAAACCGGAAGTCAAAGTTTAATATTTAAAAAATTATATCTCGACAACCACAAGAGGTAAATTTACATTTTTTGCACCATTGTATAGATTGTTAATTGCCGAAAAATATTTACACAAAGGTGACCCCAATTTGACCTTACTTCCTGTCCAAACCGGAAGTCAAAGTTTAATATTTAAAAAAATCATATCTCAATAACCACAAGAGGTAAATTCACGGTTTTTTCACCATTGTACAGATCGTTAACTGTCAAAAAATATTTACAAAAAGGTGACCCCAATTTGACCTTTACTTCCTGTTGTTACGATCCGAAAATCTTCAAACTATAGGTGAATGCAAATTACTCAAAAAGCCTGAATTTTCTCAGATGCAACAAAGAAATCAAACAAGGTCACACTGATATAAAGAACAAAGAAACAAATTGTGATTTAATAATGAAAATATCAACCGCTACAAATATCGATGGGTTTAACAACTGTACAATGATTAAGGTAAACAAGTGTACATTAAGAAAAGATCTTATACTACATAAGAAGAATATCTTATACTAAATAAGAAGAAGATCTTATACTAAATAAGAAGAAGATCTTACGGACGAGGACTTGGGCAGGCTCCAGCGAAAAACAGTTCTCTGACACGGTGTAAATACAGCTGAACGTGGGGCGAATTCACCTCCAACAAACGGCCGGAAATAGACGAAACCACGGGGACACAAGTCGACTACCGTGACAAAAATATGGGAAAGAAGAAATCCCAAAAATACTGAACTGTAGATTTAGTTCACAAAATGTCTCTTCCGGAATTAAATTCAGCTCTCAGACACTTCACTCGGTCAACACGAACTTTCTCAAAACACTCCACAGACGAGTCGTAAGCGACGTCACAGGTCCTAGTGGGTGTACACTGAAGTATCATCAACTCCTGTTTACCGAAGTCTTGGTTTGCTCAAGTCCTGTTTAAAATCCTCTAACAGCCCGTATTTATAGTTTTTAATCCCTTCTAGAAAATACTAAAGGTTTCTTCTTCACTTCACTTCTAGAAATTTCTGTTAAATTACATCACTGTCCAAAAATAAACTTCCAGAACGTTCTATTCATAACCCGTAAACATAATCCCGCCGCCTTTGGGGTCAACACGCGGTCACGCACGGATTATATCACACTTGCGGTTTATGTATATGTAACACTGTCCAAACAGGAAGTCAAACTTTAATATTAACAAAAATCATCCACAAGAGGTAAATTCACAATCTTTGCACGAAAGTACAGATCGTTAATTGTCAAAAAATATTTAAACAAAGTTGACCCGAATTTGACCTTTACGTGTCCCGAACACCTAGTGTTTGTCAATACAAACACCAATCTCTAGTTTTTATTCCTTTTTCTTTTTTCATGTGAAAACGAGCGACACGAAGCGCCCATCGCAAACAATTATCATCTTAGTTTTTTACGTTGATGCATGTTTTTTTATTTCTTATATTATCTGGTAGCTCGATATAAGGTTGATATTTTGAAATTGTAAGATCTAATTGTTCAAAACGATCTACAATCCATCCAGAACCTCTATTTGTACAAGTTGCTATAACTTCTTTAATTCTAGCAAAAAAACCTAGCTAATTCAGCTTTAATATTATTCATATTTAATAAAGTTATTTGTTCAAAAAAATGAATAGGAATCGTCGAAATCTCAATACCACCGTCATCTTTTTCTCTATAAAATTTAACCCACAAGTATATCATAAACTTAAACGCCCCAAATTCTTGTAAATCTAAAGTCAACTTTTCGATTATCGGTGCTTCAGCACCCTCGGCAAATACATATAAATCTTTTCTCTTTTATGACCCATCGGGATAGTCATTATTCGCTTTCACAAATATTCTCCACCATCAATTGCTGGTTCATCAAATTCTAAAACACCATGGCGCCAATCTTTCACAATCTTAAACTAATCTTTTCGCAAATATCTTCCTCCTCGTCCACCACCGCGTACTCCTCTCACATAAATACCTTCAGCTTCTATAACAGCTTCAAGTTGACTCTTAGTTAATTTAATTAATGGTCTTGGTTTATGTTGTTTTATATATTTTTTTACTGCATTGTAATAAGAACGTTTATCTACTTTACCCTTTTGGTTTTGCACAAGAATTAATGGTCTGTGTTCTCGCGCAAATTCTTTCAATTGTCGCAATGTCCATTTCGATAAATATCTCGTCGTCATCTTTACTATTAATCTACATAATCTTAAATTGTTTTTTCATTTTTTAAGTCCGATTTTCAATATCTTTTTTTTCGTATGGGGTTTTACATTTTTTTTTAAATTAAGCCACAACCTGACGTTTAACCTCATTTTTAGCAGCGTCGTTTTTTACATTTTAAAAAAATCAATTTTATCATAAAATTTATTTTATAAAAAAATCATTTTTATCATAAAATTAACTAAGTGGTCCAGAAGCCTCATTTACATTTACTACTCACCGAAGTTAAGCAACGTCGGGACAGACGTGTTTTTGACGGAGCTCCGGAAAATCTAGCACTCCTGCAGTTAGCTTACTACTGCAAATCTTTTTCATGCCTACGGTAGTTTCTACGTTTTCTTTAATTCTATTCGTGAACTAGCCAAACCCTTCAGGCTAACTGCTTTAGATGCAGAAACTCCAAGGCTTGGTGGTTCAATCTACCGACGCCATTTTTGTATTATAATGTAGCCTCTGCCCATAGAGGTGGAGAACGGCCTACGCTCAAGAGGCCAAACACAATACGTTTCCAAGCAAGAAATGTAAATATTACGTCAGAGGAAGTGTACGTGTCAATTCATAGAGAACTGAACACCGTTAGCACAACGAAATCTATATCGCCATTAGAAAACGGATGGTTTAATGTCACCTTCGACAACGACATACACAGTGGAAAAATTGCAATGCAAGGGATAAAACTGCAAGGGATGTTAATCCAATGTGAAAGTGCTAATGTCAGGAACTCCGCAGTGGTGTACATTAAAGTCCCATACGAAATGAGTGACGAGGTGGTTACGACAGCACTTTTACCGTACGGAACTGTTGTTAACATCAGAATACAAGTGCATGATTTCGACAATGAAATCTAAACCGGGGTAAGAAGCGTGCTTGTAAAGAACATGAAAAAAGCAATCCCAAGCTATGTGAAAGTTGGCGGTTGCACACTTCCAATACGATATAAAGGGCAACAGAGAACATGTAAGATATATGCAACCAACCCGGTCATATAGCAAGAAACTGTGAGTTAAGAGGAAGGTGCTTTGTATGTGGAAGCTATGAGCACAGAGCCGGTTGGCACGAAAGACGACGAGAAAAGGAAGAAAGTGACGCTCCATCGTCCGTCTCTATACAAGAAAAAAGAGAAAAATATGACGACCCATATGACACTAATACGGATGAAGAGGAAGAGAACACACAAAGCAAAGAAAAGACACAAGCAGAAACCACTGACGAAGAGGAAGAAGAAGATATACACGATAATGAGGGAAAAAGAAACAACGAAAGTGAGAAATCGGAAGATGAAAAACAAAAAGCACACGAGACAACAGTACGGAGTACTACAACACCGGAGGACATGACATCAAACAACACTAGAAACGGCCAAACTACAACTCCCCCTACTACGAGTACGACAATGACAAGTCAACCAGCCAAAACCACACAGAGCGAAAGCGATACGTAGACAGGTCAAGAAGATGACAACGTTCAACCATCTAATACAACGGGGGCAGAAACAGACAAGAATAATCATCAAAGTGAACCTCAAGATGATAATGTTTCAGAAGATGTTATGGTACACGGTGGAGAGGAAGAAGGCGAGGAAGGAGAATCACATTGGGTTACGAAAGTTGGAAAGAAAGCTAGAAAGAAACGGGAAAGCGGAACCACAACTCAACAGAATCGTCCTTCACCATACGAGCTCCCGAAAAGCAGGGGAAGAGGAAGAGGAAAAAGAGATAATTAAAACAGCAAGTCTAAATGTATCTTTATATTTGAAATTATAAAAAAATGTTCAAAGTTGTTCTCAATCTGGGTCTCTTAATGACACTGGTTATTACATCAATTAATTGCAATGGCTTGAGAGATAACACAAAACGGAATGTTGTTTTTGAATATTTGGAACGGAAAAAGATCACTGCTGCCTTACTACAAGAGACTGTAGTAGCCCTGAATTCCTTTTGTGTGTGGTAATAAAGGTATTTCTTCTATTAAGCATCGCCAGGTGCGACCATGCATGACCCATGGGCCAGTCTATATAAAGGCTGGTTGTACAATTTTCGCTCTCGCAGTTTGCTCACAGCAGCCCCGCAGAAGAGACACTAATAAGGACGTATAAGTATTCTTTATAATTATCTTTAGCTTTTCGTTCCATCACTGTGGTGTCCATTTGGCAGTAGCATACCGCTAATAGGTGCACCACAGTGGCTCCTTTATCATTTAAGAACACGCACTCTAAAACTGGTGACCCCGACGTGATTGTACATAATTATTATATTCGTAAAGCTATAGATTGTGTAAATATTTATGTCTTCTAAAGTTCGTCAATTATTTGTTGCTGATTCTAGAGCTTTTTCGTTTGACCATTATCCACGTCCACCGTCTTGTAATTTGAATTTGGATTTTGTTATTAATACGTGGAGCCAAAATTGACGATCTTATTTTACCAACTTTGGCAAAATTACGAAGTTACAGTGACTCTGATTTTATTATTGTCAAGTTAGCTGCTGGTATTAATGATCTTACGGTTTTTACCGAATCTACACATTCCCGTGCCAAGGTCTTACAAAAATCAGACCTCGGTTTAGACGGACTGTTTGCAAAGTATACCAATTTTAAGCAGCAGGTTCTAGGTTGTAGGGCAACTGCCATTGTTTCATTTGTAACTATACCGCCAGCGTCATTCGCAAAATTCCAGGCTAGTAAGAGCTTATCTGTACCTATTTTGTCTGAAGCAGATCTAACATACAATCAAAAGCAACTTTGTTGAGAACAGGCTAATGCACGTATAAGAGCACTTAACAGTGAGTTGCAATTAGGCGTTAGTTCACGCACACTTTCGTGGCATACTTCCATTAGAAAATCAAGTAAACGTAAAAACAGGTCTGGTCATTACACCACATTACGTAACGATTTTTCACATTTGTACGATGGTTTGCATGCCAAATCCGATCTGAAAAAGAAGTGGTACAGTGAACTTCTCCGTTCTTTTGAATTGGATACGCTTTCTTTACAACAACAGTTGAATGCACCTCATTGTTAATACTACTCCTGTTAACTTATTGTCATGTAGCATGCATTTTGCTGTGAGTTTAACGTTACCGCCATTTTGGCCCAACGACCCGAGAGTTTGGTTTGCTCAGGTCGAAGCACAATTTCAAACACGCAATATCACTCAGCAACAAACTAAATATGCATATGTTGTTTCCTCATTGCAGCCAGAAATTGCATTAGAAGTGAGAGACTTGCTTTTAGAATGTCCTGGCGATAGTCCCTATGACATATTGAAAGAAGAACTAGTGAAACGCACATCTGCTTCTGAGCAAAAGCGCTTGCACCAACTTCTCATAGCCGAAGAATTAGGGGATCGAAAACCCTCGCAACTTTTGCGTCGTATGCGTCAATTATTGGGTGATCATACGCTAGAAGAAAGTATTCTCAAGCAATTGTTTTTGCAGAGACTACCCATCAATGTGCAGATTATATTAGCACCTACTAGCGATAATATTCACATTGACCAGTTAGCAGTTGTGGCAGATAAGGTTTTAGAAGTTACACCTGCACCACCGGTAGCACAAATTGCAACCGCATCAACTTATACACCAGTCGATGCAGCTGTATCTTCTGAAACAACAGATTTGCGAAGAATGGTGGAAGAGTTGACCAAAAAGGTCGAAGCCCTGTCTAGTCAATTGCGTGACAGATCCAGAACTAGATCCAGAAGTCGCGACAACCGTGATCGTGACAGCAGGCAAAGTGCACGTCGCGCGCGTTCGCCATTGCCTTCCCCTCACCAAGGTGAAGAGTGCTGGTATCATTGGCGTTATGGCGATAAAGCACAAAAATGCAACCTGCCTTGTTCCTACAGTCAAACAGGGAAACGAAAATGCCAGCAATTAACAACGGCGCAATTGCGCGGCATACACCAAGCAAGCCGTCGTGTTAGTGTTACTGATAGGTCAACTGGCATACAATTCCTAATCGATACAGGGGCAGATGTTAGCGTTTTTCCAGTTTCGGCCAAAGACAAAAACGGTCCTTTTCAGTGCACTTTACAAGCTGCCAATAAAACACCGATTATGACTTATGGGGAAAAATCACTTACGCTTAATTTGGGACTAAGACGTACATTTCGATGGATTTTTATACTAGCAGACGTCAATCAGCCAATTATCGGTGCAGATTTTTTAGATCATTTTGCATTACTAGTTGACATTAGAAATTGCAGACTTGTAGATTCTACAACCTCACTGTCCATTCAAGGTTTTTATGCTTCTGCACTAACACCAGGTCCATCTTTTAGTATCGATACTAGTGAATCCAAATTTCATGCCTTGCTTGGTCAATATCCGAATATTTTGAAACCGCAGTACAACAATGACGCCGTCAAACATGACGTAACACGTCATATTTGTACAAATGGTCCACCCACCAATGCACGACCACGACGATTAGCACCAGAGCGTTTGAAAATTGCGAAACAGGAATTTGATCATATGCTACAATTAGGAATTATTCAGCCATCTCAAAGCAGTTGGGCTGCGCCATTACACATGGTCCCAAAAAAGTCTGGAGACTGGCGCCCCTGTGGCGATTATCGTGCACTTAATAAGGTAACAATTCCTCACCGTTATCCAATTCCTCACATTCACGACTTCACTGCATCCTTAAACGGGAAAACTGTATTTTCCAAGATTGATCTAGCGAGAGCCTATCATCAAATTCCTGTTGAGCCTAGCCACGTTCACAAAACGGCTATAACAACGCCATTTGGTCTGTTTGAATTTCTAAAAATGCCCTTCGGTCTCCGAAATGCGGCACAAACGTTTCAGCGGTTTATTGACTAAGTGTTACGTGATTTACCATTTGTATATGCATACATTGATGACTTACTTGTAGCCAGTAATTCTACTGAAGAACATTATTCGCACCTGAAACAACTTTTCGAGAGATTAGATGAATATGGTGTAGTGATAAATGTAAACAAATGTGTTTTTGGGGTCGATCATGTCGAATTTCTAGGTCACTTTGTCACTGCCGATGGCATTAAACCTCTTCCAGAGAAAATAAAAGCCATTGTAAATTTTCCCGCCCCAAACTCACTTCGCCAATTGCGACGATACCTAGGATTGGTGAATTTCTATCGCCGATTTGTCCCGTCATGCGCTCATATTATACAGCCACTCACAGATATCCTAAAGCAAACAAAGCAAAAGCAAAACAAGCCAATCGAACTTACAGAGACTGAACTTGCAGTTTTTAATGAAAGTAAACAAGTATTAGCTCAAGCTACATTATTAGCTCATCCACTTCCAAATGCTCCATTAAGCCTTACTACGGACGCATCTAATGTAGCTGTAGGTGCAGTTTTGCAACAATTTGTTGACTCTACTTGGCAACCTCTCGGGTTCTTTTCAAAAAGATTGCAACCCGCAGAAACAAGATACAGTGCTTTTGGTAAAGAATTGTTGGCAGTATATTTGAGCGTACGACATTTTCGATATATGCTAGAAGGTCAATCATTTTGTGTGTACACCGACCACAAACCACTCACTCACGCATTTAACCGCAGTCTTGACAAGTACTCACCACGTGAAATTCGACATCTCGACTACATATCCCAATTCACAAGTGACTTACGATATATAAAGGGTAAAGAAAATGTAGTCGCAGACACACTTTCACGTGGCATTATTGATGCGTTTAGTACATACATACCTTCTGAGGCTATTGATTTAGACCAAATTGCTGCTGAACAAAAAGTCGATGACGAGTTACAAGAACTTCGAAAATCATCTTCCCTTAAGTTCAGAGAGGTACCTTTGCACACTTCAGACAATACAATAACTTGTGACGTATCCACTAATGTAGCAAGACCATATGTGCCAAGTAAATTTCGAAGAACAGTATTCAATGCATTGCATTCTTTGTCACATCCGGGAATTCGTGCATCGCAACGTTTGATCACGGAAAGATTTGTATGGCCTCGCATCAACCGCGATGTGAAAGTGTGGACTAGAGCATGTTTAGCATGTCAAAAAGCTAAAATACATCATCATATTAAAACTCCTTTAGCTACTTTTGCTAAACCCGATTCACGTTTTAGCCACATTCACATAGATATAGTTGGGCCATTGCCGCCATCAGAAGATTGCAAATATATTCTTACTGTCATTGATGGATTCACCCGTTGGCCTGAAGCGATACCAATACCTAATATTGGAACTGAAACGGTTGCTAAAGTTTTCATAAGTAGATGGGTTGCGACATTTGGTGTTCCAGCTTTTATCACAACTGATAGAGGCTCACAATTCGAATCCAAGTTATTTAATCGCCTTTCACAGTTGCTGGGTATTAAACGCATTCGAACCACCGCATACCATCCCATAGCCAATGGATTGGTAGAAAGGTTTCACCGACAACTAAAAGCAGCAATCAAAGCCTTAGATAACCCAAACCACTGGGTAGACAGCATACCGTTAGTCTTATTGGGTATTCGTACTGCTCATAAAGTTGATTTGCACTGCAGTTCTGCAGAAATGGTATTTGGTACAACTCTTTGTTTGCCTGGCCAATTAATCGCTGCGTCAAAAGACCAAAGAGTAGATGATCCTAGCGACTTTGTTGATAAATTAAAGCAACAAATGATGAAGCTGCAGCCAGCTATAACGAGACCATCGGTATCAAAAGCTAAGTTACCTAAAGATTTAAAAAACTGCAGCCATGTATGGGTTAGAGTAGATAAGGTACGGAGACCTTTAGAGCCACCGTACAAGGGCCCTTTCAAAATCATCGAACGAAGAGACAAGTATTTTATTCTGGATGTCAACGGCAAGAAAGACTCAGTGAGCATAGACAGGTTGAAAGTGGCATACTTGGATGAAGATTTCATCGATTCCAGAACAGTAGCCCAGCCGACTACCATAGTAAAACAACCACCACCGCTTCAAAGTTCAACAGAAGACAGAACAAGCGTTCGCACAACTCGTTCCGGCAGAAGAGTCCACTGGCCGAAACGATATGTACAAGAGATATAATTGTATAGAGTATTAGGAATAATTATGTATATTTTGTAAAAATTATGTCCCAAGTAAATAAAAACCAAAAAAACAAAAAAACAAAAAAGGAAAAAATTTCTTCAAAAAGGAAAAATTTATATTTTGTTGGCCTCCAGCATTTAGGGGGAGGCTGATGTAGTAGCCCTGAATTCCTTTTGTGTGTGGTAATAAAGGTATTTCTTCCATTAAGCATCGCCAGGTGCGACCATGCATGACCCATGGGCCAGTCTATATAAAGGCTGGTTGTACAATTTTCGCTCTCGCAGTTTGCTCACAGCAGCCCCGCAGAAGAGACACTAATAAGGACGTATAAGTGTTCTTTATAATTATCTTTAGCTTTTCGTTCCATCACTGTGGTGTCCATTTGGCAGTAGCATACCGCTAATAGGTGCACCACAGTGGCTCCTTTATCATTTAAGAACACGCACTCTAAAAGACCCACAGTGAGGAAAAGGATGAAAGCCTACGGAAGAAGCAATGGGGTGGGGACATTATATTTAGTCACGATCTCAGAAATTCACGGGGGGTTGCGATTTTAATTTCCAATAAAATTAGTCACAAACTTATCAATACCAAAACTGACAAAGAGGGTAGATGGGTAATGGGAGATATTCAGTGGAATGGACAAACGATAACGTTAATGTCAGCTTACGCACCAAATGATATGTATCCTAGAAAATATTTTTTCCAAGAAGTGAACCACCATATTACCCATTGTGGGTAGAATGTCGTATCTGGCTGCCACTACTTTTCATTAAATATAACCAATAATGTAATCTTACCTACCTGGTAAGGTGGAGAACATATGGATGATGATGGACATCTACTTCAAATTATTCCTGGATATTTATTTCATGAAAAATCAGGCATTTTTGGTATACGATGACTTCCTCAGTCATATCAGTTTGATCTTGTAAACTCCACAATTAGTGACCAACACAGTCATTGTACATGCGTAGTGGCAACTATAATAGGATCCTTCTATTTTCTGAAGGGGAGGATTTTTTTAGAAGGGAAATCAAGTCCAAAAAGCATCATAAAAGTGGATTTTAAAGATAGTTTTCGCTTTCTGTACCACCAAAAATCGATAGAATTATTTTTTAACTGGTTAGTTGTTGCAAAAAAAATCCAAAAAAGCCCTTAAAAAGTGGCGGCCGGATACGACATTCTTTCCCCAATTGTATCATAGGGGAGATTTGAATTGTCAAATTGATCAAGGGGTGAGTAAAGATAGGAGTTGTACATCATTGATTGATTTACTTCAACAAAACAAATTAATTGATATCTAGCGAACGGTTTATCCCAACAAAGAAGGTTTTACCTATTACCACAAAGGAAAAAAACTAGTAGAATAGATTACATTCTAATGTCAGATGAGCTTCACAGCCAAACCCACAATGTTTGTGTCAGTGCCATAGGATTTTCAGATCACAATGTAATCACCATCAGGTTAACAGAAAGTATGACAGTCAGAGGGCCTGGAAGGTGGATTTGTAATAACGAGAGTCTTAAAATCAAGATTGTATTAACAGAGTTGATAATTTTTGGAGATTTTGGAAAACAAAAAAAATGCAAACTTGACAACATCATCGATTGGTGGGAAATGGGAAAATATAAAATTAAAGAGATTTTGAGAGAATATGGTGTTGAAAAGGCAAATTCCAAAAAAACACAATGAGACAAACTGCAAAAACAATACTTCCGTCTTATTGAAAAACTAAACAACGGTCACGAATTGTTAAATGAAATCAAAAGTAACCTAAAGGCTTATGAAATTGAGGAATGGGAAAAAGCACAAGTCAGAACCCGCATTAGAAAGAAAACCGAGGGGGAGAAACCTAGCAAATTTTTCCTTTCCATCGAAAAACAACAGAACCAATATAAGACGATAAAATCAATTAAAGACAATCAATGCAATACACTTGATCAACCTGTGCCAATGGTTAAGTGTGTAAATGAATTCTATAGGAATCTGTATACCTCAGATATGATAAATACTGAAGAGATGGAAACAATTATCAATGCTGTACAAAGTAAGAACATAAATAATCACAAGGATCTGGAAGAATACATAAACGAAACTGAACTGAGTTATGCGATCAGGCAAATGAACAAAAACACATCACCGGGTATTGATGGTCTGACTGTCGAATTCTATTTAACCTTCTGGTCCATTTTAAAAGATGATTTGTTAGAAATTATCAAAGCATGTAAAGAAAGGGGGTCCTTGTCATGTACCATGAACACTGCATTAATAAGACTGATTTATAAAAACAAGGGAGAACGAGACGATTTGAAAAATTGGCGCCCCATTAGCCTTCTTACAGTAGGTTATAAGATTATCTCGAAAGTACTGACCAACGGGTTACGTAAAGTCATGCCTACCCTCATAGGAGTGGAACAAACCTGTGGAGTTCATGGTAGAAATATTCATAACAACCTAATGATTCTGAGAGATGTAGTAAATGACATTAATTATAATGGCAAAAAAGCAGCAGTTTTGAGTATTAATCAAGAAAAAAGCTTTTGACAAAATTGAATGGAAGTATATGTATGAAATCATGGGAAAATTGGGCATACCGGATGGACTAATTGACTGGATTAAGATGCTGTATAATAATCCCAAGAGCTGTGTCATAGTCAATAATTTTATAGGGGAACCCCTTATTGTTACAAGAGGTATAAGGCAAGGTTGTCCCTGTCCCCTTTGTTGTACGCTATATGCGCCGAAGGACTCGCAAGCCTTATTAGAATTGAAAATAATTTGAAAGGAATTATAATTCCCAGACCCAAAGACACTGTTGAGGTTGTCCAACATGCCGATGACACCACTGTTTTTCTCACAAATAATGAGGAATTTCCAATGTTGACAAATATACTGAAGATTTTCAGTGAGGGAACCGGGTCAAAGATTAACCAACAAAAGACCACAGGGTTGTGGCTAGGAACTTGGAAAACTAGAACTGACAAACCTGGGGGGTACAAGTGGGTCAATGACAAAATTAAGATCTTAGGTATTAATTTTGGGAACCAAGTTACTGAACATGATAACTGGGATCCTCAGATAAACAAATTTAAAAGAACCCTGAACAGATTCAAAGAGAGAGATCTTACTCTAAGAGGTAAAGCGGTTATTGTTAACAGCTATATTGGAGCTGGGATTTCATACCCTGTGACAAAGAAACCATAAAAACAATTGATAACATAATATTTGATTTTTATTGGTCTGGGAAACCAGATAAAATTAAGAGGGATACTGTCAGAGGTCAAATAGACAAAGGAGGTACAGGTCTAATGAACACTGAACATAAATTGAAGAGCCTGAAAATAAAATGGTTAAAAAGGTATAATACAGAAACGGGAAAACGGAAAAAATATTTCGATTACTGGTTAACAGAGCGAGCAATTGTGATTTAGGGTGTTATATACACTGGAAAAATCTAAAGGTAATAATCAAACCACAAAATTTTACAGAGAAATTATTAAAGCTTTCAAGTGTATAGAAGGAAGAATTAACATTTGTGTAACAAGTATACTGGACGCCAATGTCATTCCTCTTTGGAATAACAATATGATAACAGGTAATGAACATAAGAAATTGAATAGTAAGGTTTTGAAAGCTAACGGCTTTTACCAACTTGGTCAAATTTTATCAGACGGCCAAAATGACAAGAAAATTGCAGAACAATGTAACTTAAGGCTTTCAAATGCTGAAAAAATTATAGCGAGACTTAAGAAAAACATTAATCCATCGCTACTGAAAGAAAACAGGGAAGGCCCGCCAGTTCATGTCAGCAAAGTTCTAGAAATTAAAGACTATCAGAGGGACTACGATTTTGTACCGATTTCCAAATTGACCACAAAGCAATTGTACCAAAACCTTGTAGCAAAGACATTCGTAGAGCCTACTGCAGAAAAAAGATGGAAATGTTTGCTTAATAGGGTTACTAAATTCCACTGGGAACTAATTTGGAAGAAGGGTTATAATAAATTAATCGACCAAACTGACAGAGACCTTTGGTTCAGATTAAAACATAGAATTTTGCCAACAAATTGTTGATAATGTATACGATCCGAAAATCTTCAAACTATAGGTGAATGCAAATTACTCAAAAAGCCTGAATTTTCTCAGATGCAACAAAGAAATCAAACAAGGTCACACTGATATAAAGAACAAAGAAATAAAATGATTTAATAATGAAAATATCAACCGTTCCAAATATCGATGGGTTTAACAAGCGTACAATGGTTAGGGTAAACAAGTGTACATTAAGAAAATATTTTATACTAAATAAGAAGATCTTACGGGCGAGAACTGAGCAGGCTCCAGCGAAAATGACACCAAAAACAGTTCTCTGACACGGTGTAAATAGAGCTGGACGTGGGGCGAATTCACCTCCAACAAACGGCCGGAAATAGACGAAACCACGGAGACACAAGTTGACTACCGTGACAAAAATATGGGAAAGAAGAAATCCCAAAAATACTGAACTGTAGATTTAGTTCACAAAATGTCTCTTCCGGAATTAAATTCAGCTCTCAGACACTTCACTCGGTCAACACGAACTTTCTCAAAACACTCCACAGACGAGTCGTAAGCGACGTCACAGGTCCTACTGGGTGTACACTGAAGTCTCATCAACTCCTGTTTACCGAAGTCTTGGTTTGCTCAAGTCCTGTTTAAAATCCTCTACCAGCCCGTATTTATAGTTTTTAATCCCTTCTAGAAAATACTAAAGGTTTCTTCTTCACTTCACTTCTAGAAATTTCTGTTAAATTACATCATTGTCCAAAAATAAACTTCCAGAACGTTCTATTCATAACCCGTAAACATAATCCCGCCTCCTTTGGGGTCAACACGCGGTCACGCACGGATTGCGGTTTATGTGTATAGGCCTATGTAACAGAGTATATAAAAATAAAAGCAGCCTACAACACGGGAAATGTGCCACTAAATAATGCAACATTAACAAACTTTCCTTTGTATTTGAAATGTAGTTGACCGTTTCTAACCCCATCGCCCGGCATTTTAAAGTGTAATGTAGGGGAACGGATGGTTGCCTACTTCCCCTGGGGTGACATCTACGTTTGCTCAATGTCTGGTTTGATGGATGGTCCATCTGGCAAGGGGATGCACTGTAGTAAAAACTCGCAGTTTGTAAAACTATGTACTCGACTCTTGGTAGTTTATTCGGTTACAAATATTCCAGAAAGTGAAGTCCAAAAAAGTCCCTATCAATAGAACATAGTACAGTTGTATAAACGTACATTGCTACATTACGTTATATTCAAAGTAGAAACGACAGTCATGACTATACTTTTGTTACAAAAACATCATAAATCAAAGATTAAAATCACTCCTCACTCACCCAACACCACAAAAGAAAAGACTATAAATCTACGGAAAAGTTGACATCAAAGATGTAGATAAATGATCAGCCGGTTGTAAAGTACATGAGACCATCGTAGGAGGCTCTGAAAAGAACAGTGTGTGCGTGATGGGTCCGCCATTAGAGAGAGCTCGAAAAGGCCAACTCTCCTATGTGAAAGCATTAGTTTGACAAGTAAACAACAGGCTGTTCACCCAAAGCTTATTACTACGCCTAGGATATAGTTTGGGTGATCGTTTTACACAATAATTCTTTATTGAACCCAGCAAATAGTATACAATTCACATGAACACACTGAAAAATTAAATTTTACCAGATTATTGTCAATAAATGTTTATTGGAATTATGTGTTATTTCTACGCTTCCACATACCATTGGAGTAATGCGGTTTTACTTGGAATAAAGGTACGCGCAGAACATTAAGGGGTAAAAATAACTAAACTATAAACTGACTCAGTTCCCCACAGTAACATTTCCCCTCAGAATGATGATCTTTTCAAACTTAATTACACTTGGGAAAATAGGGGTTTTTGTTTTTAAAAAGGGGGAGTAAATACTTCAAATCTGCATTTCCCATGATGGAGGTCAACACGAATTTGACCGTTTTTCCCGATGGTTTGCCCAATAAATGGAATTTCAAAGCAGATTGCGTCACGTTACAGATTTACCTCGAACGGCAGCAGAATCCTTAGAAAATTCTCTTTCCATTCATGTAAGAAGGATTTTGATTAGCCAAGAGGAGAGAGGGGACTTTTCATGTCCAATCATTGAACGTCTCTCTTCTTCGAGTAGTGACCTTGTAATTTTATGCAAGGATCTCCATAGTCTGGTTTCACATGCACTCACTTATGCACATAAAGTGTGATGGTTGCAGTGGGTACTAAAATTGTGCCACAAGAAACGTAGGAGACTCGTTTTACAATTATTAGATTTTGACAACGATTTCTCACATTATCAAAGGAAAAATAGTTGTAGAATATATTTATAGGTAGGTTTTCTTAAGTCCATATTAAAATCCCCTCTTTTTAAAGAAAATTGAGCCAACTTCGATTATAAAAAACAAGTTTGATGTACTTGCTGATCGGCTCACACCCGGCATTGCATTTTTGGGCCATCTTTACTTTGATTTTGTGGAAGAATGTGAATAACTAAAGTTGCTGAAGTTAAACATTTTAAAACTCTGAAATCTTGAGTTGTATTTTGTATTGATGTGCATGTACATGTACTTATTAATTATATTGTGCGTACCAATACTTTCTCACATCCACCACCATCCCCATTATATAAAATGGTCTAGTCCACTGACCTATTGTTTTAAATAAACATCCGCGCTACATGTACGTATGTGCACTCGTTCCACAGAACATCTTATCTTTTCTGTGCGAAATCCGGTCAAAGTTCTTCATATACTAGCCATCATTCCATTACAAAGGTCAATAACGTAACCAAATATTTATATTAATTAAGCAACTTTCGCACAATGTATGCGACATTGTAGGGGAAACAATTTAAAAGTTCTTGTTCATGTATAATTATTTTCAAAAGGTTTTCGGCGGTGTTTCTCAAAGCAATATGGCCCTATGAAATGCAAGACGCACACTGCCTCTTTGTTTGTAGAAAACATTGCGCCTCACGCAATCTTATTATGGCCTAATTATTTATTTTATAAGTTTGTATCCCACTAAATTCTTCACAAGCTCAAAGTTGGCGTTTCATCTAGGATTTGAAAACTGCCCGTCCAAAACATGCGCGAACTATTAATGTGTTATGGCGTGGGGCGGGCCCCGATTTTGTTGCAATATGAGGCTAAAAATGTTTCGTTATTGGAGATTCTGAGCCTATTTATACACATAAATGTTTTCAGAAATGGAGAATAGATCCTGCCTTTGCAGTTTAATTTTGTCTATCTTTCCGGCGTCGCCGCCTAACGTAATGTTACGTTGCAGCACACAGGCGGACAGTCTACTCGGCAGCCTCGTCCCCGTAAGAAAATCCCTGAGCCGGGGCCAACAATGTGCTGCAAGATTTAACCATCGGGAACGTATAAGTTCCATAGCGGGCGGCGGGCTGGCCGGCTAACATTACACAAATCACATCAGTGTGTAGTCGGCAACCAGACATCGTTGTTTCTATTTAATTTCCCGCATACTTTGGGTATACACGAGTCCTCGGTGTGAGTGGGTATCGTACAATGTAGGCCTACATGCAAGCGAGCACATGGACTCGGAGCTTGCATGTACTAATGGCCGGCTGGCTCCACGGGCAGTTCGCTTGGAATACGTTACGCGTTAGAATTAATCCCGATGTGTTGGGGAAGAGTTTTTTATTTTAGACTCTAAACATAGAAAATAAAGTCAGGTAACTTACTGCCACCCTAACATTAATCCAATTAGAACGTCAAAATAACGGTTACCGCGTCTTAGCTAATGTGAACAGTTAAATCTCCGTTCAATAAGTATCCATTCAAGGGGATTACGGATGGATACAAAAGGGTCAACAATGGAACAGAGGATTAACTCGGCTAGCAGAGTTGAGCTGGCCAAACTTACAGCACGGAGAGGAGTACGGTGATTTCACAGTCTTTTCACGGCTTTTTGAGTAATTTGTATTCACCTATAGTTTGAAGATTTTCGGATCGTAGCAAATTGGGGGCCTGTCCGGGAAATCGAAATAAAATAAGCCATACTACTTTTATTGTACAACTGTCAAGCAAGGTTGCACGCTTTGTTACTATTGTTGCTAGTTTGTAGTGTAGAATAATTATGGCTAGTAAGTTTGAGGTATAAGCTTTCGTGGAGGCTGAGGATTTGTCAGTCGATAAGTTGCAACTGCTAACAAAAGATGAGTTGTATGAAGTTGCTAAATATGTTCAACTAGAAATTTCTCGAAGTGTCAAGAAGGCAAAACTAGTAAACGTTCTTCCGGAAAAATTGAATCTAGAGATGGCTGAGTCTCCGCAAACTGCTGATCGAGAAATTGAGCTTGCCAAAATTGAGCTGGAAAAAGAAAGGCTCAGGCTTGAGTTTGAAGAAAAACAAAGAGAAAAAGAACAAGAAAGGCTCAGAGAATTTGAACTACGAAAGCTTGAACTCGAACATCAACTCAAAATTAAAGAACTGGAATTAGGTGCAAAGAAAGACACAGGCAAAGAGAGAAATCCAATTGACTTTGATCTAGCGAAGAACGTGAGGTTGGTGCAAAAATTCAACGAACATGATGTTGAAACATATTTTCTATCTTTTGAGAAAACTGCCAAAAGTCTTAGTTGGCCTGAGAAATATTGGCCTTTGCTCTTGCAGAGCACGTTTGTGGGTAAGGCTCAAAAGGTCTATGCCACACTTTCAGAGGAACAGTGTAGTGTTATGCTACGGTTAAAGCAACTATTTTAAATGCTTATGAATTGGTTCTTGAGGCATATAGGCAGAAATTTCGAAAATTGACTAGATCAAATGGCCAGACCTTTGTCGAATTCGCTAGACAAAAAGAATTGTTTTTGACCGATGGTATCGGTCTCTCAAAATTGAGAAGAAATTTGAGGAGTTAAAAGAAGTTGTCCTCATGGAAAAGTTCAAAAACAGTGTCCCTCTGAGTATCAAAACCCATTTGGAAGAACACCAGATCATCAAATTAAAGAAAGCTGCAGTGGTAGCTGATGATTATGAATTAACTCACAATATGAGTATGGGTAAAACTAATTTCCGGTCAAAGGGTTTCTACAAAAACACTGATAAGGGCAAGTCAGGTCCCGAGGCACAGTCTAGCACTGGAAATCCTGATCCATCGAACAAGAAGTCTTCATCACCAAGTGGAGCCAAGGAGGACCAAAAGAAGAAGTTTATTCCTCCGTGTGATTACTGTCACAAAAAGGGCCACACGAAGGCGAAATGTTTCAAGTTCATCGCTGACGAGCGAGAGCGTTCTGAAAAGCCTGTCGCTTTTGTCCGTAAGGACACTCTACTTCGTAGGAAGTCCGGTGAGGCCGATGGCAACCGTGTTTCTTCTTCGAAGGTGTTTGATGAAATCAACCAAGTTGATGAGGTCTACAAAGATTTTGTTTATCGTGGTGATGTTTCGTGTGCGTCTGATGAAGCCGGCAGATCAGTTGTTATCCTAAGGGATACAGGCGCTTCACAGTCACTGATGCTGGAGGATGTGTTGTCATTGTCTCCAGAAAGTTCGCTGAATGCGAAAATGTTGATTCAAGGTATTGGGGTAATTTTATGCCTGTCCCGTTGCATAGGGTGAATTTGAAATGTGAATTGATCACTGGCCCTGTGGATGTTGGAGTTGTTCCTAGTCTACCGATGAAAGGTGTCGGATTTTTGCTAGGTAATGACGTTGCGGGAGGTAAAGTGTCGGCATCCCCTATTGTCTCTGGTGAACCTGTGGATGAGCCAGAAATTCATTCTTTGGAGGAGGAGTTCCCAGAAATCTTCCCCGAATGTGCAGTGACAAGATCTCAGATGAAACAGACGGAAAAGGAGGTTGCAGAGTCAGTGCCTATAGAGGAGGACTCTGGTGTTTGGCTGGCTGAAACTTTTTTCAATAATTTTGAAGAAAATGAGGGAGTGTCTCAAGATGCTAAATTTAGCCGATCCTCGCTTATAGAGAAGCAGAAAGCGGACCCAGATTTGAGAAAGCTCGCCCAGACAGCGTGTTCTGAGGAAGAGGCTCAGGGGATTCCAGAATGCTTCTACGTCAAGTCGGGCGTGTTAATGAGGAAATGGAGACCTACCCAGAGACCAGCTGATGAAGAATGGAGTATTGTTCATCAAATTGTTATTCCTCCGTGTTACCGTGATGAAATCTTGAGAATTGCTCACGAGATTCCGGTTGCAGGTCATCTTGGCATCAGAAAGACTCAAGCTAGAGTCATGGCACATTTTTATTGGCCTAGGCTACACCAAGATGTGGTGCAATTCTGCAAGACGTGCCATACGTGTCAGATGGTGGGGAAACCACAGCCATCAATCAAGCCTGCACCGATGATACCGATTCCTGCATTTGATGAGCCATTTACAAGAGTCCTAGTGGATTGTGTTGGTCCTCTACCGCGGACGAAGTCCGGGCATCAGTTTTTGTTGACCATCATGGATTTGTCAACCAGATTTCCAGAGGCCATCCCACTGAGGAAGATAACAGCCAAAGTTGTTGTTGAGGCTCTTTTGCAGTTTTTCACAAGATATGGTTTACCGAAAGAAGTGCAGTCCGATCAGGGGTCTAACTTCATGTCGGGTGTGTTCCAGGAAGTCCTGCGTGAGCTGGGGATCAAGCAGTTGAAATCATCTGCATATCACCCGCAGTCTCAGGGAGCTCTGGAGAGGTACCACCAAACCCTCAAGAATATGATAAGAGCATACTGTGAGGATTTCTCAGAAGATTGGGACAAAGGAATTCCCTTTCTGTTGTTTGCCACTAGAGACTCACCGAACGAGTCAACTGGTTTTACTCCGTTTGAGTTGGTCTACGTTCATGAGGTGAGGGGGCCTTTGAAACTAATTAAGGAGAGATTTTTGGCAGAGGAGGATGAGACCAATCTGCTCGACTATGTGTCGAACTTCAAAGAGAGGTTATCCAAGGCGTGTTCTGTGGCACAAGAACATCTCAAGGTGTCTCAACGGGTCATGAAGACAAGAGCAGACAAGAAATCTGAGGTCCGCATCTTTAAACCCGGCGAGAAAGTACTAGTGCTGTTGCCTCTGCCTGGCGAGCCCCTTAAAGCGAAGTTTAGTGGGCCCTACTGTATCCAAAAGAAACTCAATGATGTTAATTACGTAATCAGTACCCCAGATCGAAGAAAGAGCCAAAGAGTTTGTCATATTAACATGCTCAAGAAATATTATGAGCGTGATAATTTTGGTCAACCAGTGGGGGTAGCTGTTATTGAGTCAAAACCCGACGATGACAATTCATGTAATGAAGACCTTGAGACAAAAACGTCTGAACTTGAGTTTTTCGCTGTTC
Organism: Zoroaster sp. YZ-2022; assembly: GCA_029582265.1. Taxonomy (NCBI): domain Eukaryota; kingdom Metazoa; phylum Echinodermata; class Asteroidea; order Forcipulatida; family Zoroasteridae; genus Zoroaster; species Zoroaster sp. YZ-2022. The sequence continues at coordinate 11,494,116 of CM055821.1, read as the reverse complement.
AGCTTTCAAATTCTGAAATTCTGGCTAACTTGGATGAAATCCTTGGCCATTTGCACAATGACCAACGGACAGATTTATCAAACCTACTCCAAAAGTACGAGCAAATTTGTTCTGACAAACCGGGTCGTACGTCGGTGGCAGTTCATGATGTTGATTCAAGGCCTATAAAACAGGCACCCTACCGACTTAATCCTAACAAATTATTGAAGGTTCGGGAAGAGGTTAAGTTCATGATAGAGCATGACATTATAGAACCTAGTCAGAGTTCTTGGAGTTCTCCCATTGTCATGGTACCAAAGCCTGACGGTACTCTTAGATTTTGTATAGATTATCGAAATGTCAATGCAGAAGCTAAGACTGATTCATATCCTATCCCTAGGTTAGAAGACTGCATTGATCGGGTGGGAAATTCTGCATTTGTCAGCAAAGTAGACTTGTTAAAGGGATATTGGCAAGTGCCCTTGACTGACCGAGCCAAAGAAATTTCGGCGTTTGTGACACCCGATGGTCTGTACCAATGTAAAACGATGCCCTTTGGGATGAAAAATGCCCCGGCTACGTTTCAGAGAATGATGAGTCAAGTCATTGCTGGGCTAGAAAATTGTGTTGTCTATATTGATGACATTTTGGTATACAGCGATAGCTGGGAAGACCATCTGAAACACTTGAGTGCCCTGTTTGATAAGCTTTCAAAAGCAAACCTGGTGGTAAATCTCAAAAAGAGTGAGTTTGCCAAAGCAACAGTGACCTACTTAGGTCATGTGGTCGGTCAAGGTCACGTGCTACCACGAGTAGCAAAGATTCAAGCCATTCAAATTTTCCCCGTACCCACAGAGAAGAGCGAACTTATGAGATTCCTGGGTATGAGTGGATTTTACAGAAAGTTTGTTCCAAACTTCAGCACTATTGCGACTCCATTAACTAAACTTTTACAGAAAAATGTGAAGTTTGTTTGGTCTGACTCATGCCAAAATGCATTTGAGCAATTGAAAGCCATTCTAACGAACGAACCGGTTCTGGCTGCGCCAAAGTTTGACAAGGCGTTTAAAATAGCCATCGACGCCAGTGATGTTGGTGTCGGAGCGGTTTTGCTCCAAGAGGATGAGTCAGGCATCGAGCGACCGATCAGTTACTTCTCAAAGAAACTGAATAAATACCAGGCAAAATACTCCACCATCGAAAAAGAGGCGCTAGGTCTGGTCCTTGCCCTACAACACTTTGAAGTGTATATAGCCAATGGTGCTGGAGAGACGATCATTTATACTGATCATAACCCACTTGTGGTTTTGGAGAAATTCAAGACCAAGAACCAAAGATTATTTCGGTGGAGTTTGATTTTGCAACCCTATCCACTCAAGATTGTTCATATTGCCGGAAAGAGCAATGTTATTGCTGATGCTCTGTCCAGAGTTTAGAAGATTGTACTTAATCACTTTATATTTATTTCTCTGGTAAACCAGTGGGCCTAAGAGTTTTAACAAGACTTATTTTGTTATTACTGTAACAAGTCTTAGCCAGGCATAACTGTTTAAACTTTGTTATAAGTTTATGTTAAAATTTCTTTTTGAAACGAAAATTTCCTTCTGTAAATTTTCTTTCTTTTATGGGGGGAGATGTTATATACACACAAACCGCCAGTGTGAGATAATCCGTGCGTGACCGCGTGTTGACCCCAAAGTTGGCGACATTATGTTTACGGGTTATGAATAGAACGTTCTGGAAGTTTATTTTTGGACAATGATGTACAGTGAAGTGAAGAAGAAACCTTTAGTATTTTCTAGAAGGGATTAAAAACTATAAATACGGGCTGGTAGAGGATTTTAGGCAGGACTTGAGCAAACCAAGACTTCGGTAAACAAGACTTGATGTGACTTCAGTGTACACCCACTAGGACCTGTGACGTCGCTTACGACTCGTCTGTGGAGTGTTTTGAGAAAGTTCGTGTTGACCGAGTGAAGTGTCTGAGAGCTGAATTTAACTCCGGAAGAGACATTTTGCGAACTGAATTTACAGTTCAGTATTTTTGGGATTTCTTCTTTCCCATATTTTGTCACGGTAGTCGACTTGTGTCCCCGTGGTTTCGTCTATTTCCGGCCGTTTGTTGGAGGTGAATTCGCCCCGCGTCTAGCTCTGTTTACACCGTGTCAGAGAACTGTTTTTGTGTCGTTTTTCGCTGGAGCCTGCTGAGTCCTCGGCCCGTAAGATCTTCTTCTTATTTAGTGTAAGATCTTCTTCTTATTTAGTATAAGATCTTCTTCTTATTTAGTATAAGATCTTTTCTTAATGTACACTTATTTACCTTAATCATTGTACAGTTGTTAAACCCATCGATATTTGTAGCGGTTGATATTTTCATTATTAAACCACTTTGTTTCTTTGTTCTTTATATCAGTGTGACCTTGTTTGATTTCTTTGTTGCATCTGAGAAAATTCAGGCTTTTTGAGTAATTTGTATTCACCTATAGTTTGAAGATTTTCGGATCGTAACAATATGTAACACTTTCGTAAGTTTATCAGCATCGTTAGGACGTAAACTAGAAAATAAAAAAATTGATCCGGTAAAGGCTAACGCGTTTACTACCGCGCCTCCGATCATCATCGCTATAGATACCATGTTTTATAAATTTATTTTTATTTAAAAAAAATAATAATAATAATGTACCATGTTAAATATGAATCAAGCGATCGGACATAAACTAAATCCGTACAGAAGACTGGAAGAAATTAATGGTTTACAAGGAATACGACAAAATGTTGTCATTACAAACAATCCGAGCACCATCACCGAAAATCAATTGTTGACGGTTTGTTTTCCAAATTTAGGAAAAGATGACGTTATCATTCCAGGGTCCGCGCGATTAGCTTTTTACATCGTTCTCGAGTCCGATGATGATGCTGCTAGAACTGTAGTACACAATATAGGCAGAGCCATCGTAAAAAATATTTCCATCAAGATCGAAGGAAATGAAGTGTTGAGTTAAGACGATGCTGATGTGTTCAATTGTTTTATAAAAGATGGTTGGTTAACAAAAGACCAACTCGCCAATCTAGCGTATCAAGGAATCAAAAATTCTAATATAACTAAATTAAGAGTAGGCTCTAGTGGCAGCGATGCTACCGCTAATGAAGGAAAAGATAAAGCAGTCGCGGATACTTTTAAAAATAGATATTGCATTCCGCTAGACTTTGAACTTTTGACCGATCATCAACCCTATTATCAAGCCGGGTTACCGGATCGATTGAGTTACGAACTCACGTTTAATCAATTTTCTAAAGTGATTAAAAGCACGGACGATAATGCGAAATATAACATAAGCGGAATTTCATTAGAATACCAAGTCGTCAACAATCACTCGCTCGCCGAAATGATTAAAAATCAATATAAGCGCAAGTTGTCTATATTTTTCGATAGAGTCTTGAGACAAAGCGTACAACCGTTAAACAAACGCGATAAAGCGTGGAATATAAATCTAAATACGCCGGCGATAAGCATGAAAGGAATATTGTTTTTATTCAAAGAGCCCGATGTGAAAGAATCTTGGAAATTTGATAATCCAAAGATTGATAAAATTTCCATTACGATCGAAGGAGTTCCCAATCAACTTTACGCGCAAGGAAATTCAAAAATATTTCGGAGATTCGAGAGAAGAATTTGGCATGAGAGTAACTAAAACTTTAAATCTATCAAACGTTAAACTCGCCGATTATTTATTAGATAAATACGGTTTGTTTTTAGATATGAGAAGCAACGACGACAACAAAGTTAGCGGAAGCGGTAGACGAGTACAAAATTTATCCGAAGGAATTACGATTCAACTGGAAAAAGAGGCTGAAACCCCGGGTGTATTATATCTCTACACCTTTATCATCATGGACGCTCAACTCATTATTAAAGAGGGTCGATTTCAAAGCGTTGAAATATTAACATCTTGATTATTAATAAAACATGTTGCTGCCTAAATATCCACACGCAGCCTTAATTTGCGGACAAACTGACTGCGCAAAAACAGAATTTGTTTTAAATTTGTTACAACGAGAATATAAATATTTTGAATTTATCGTCGTATTATGTCCAACCATCGTGGTAAATATCGCTTATCAAAATAGAAAATGGATTTGGAACGACGAGCAAGTGCACATCGATGATCTGAGTATAAGCTCGTTAAACAAAGCGATAAAAATTTATAGCAAGGTATTTAAAGGAAACGAAACGTTGTTTATCATCGACGACTGTAGCGCGAGTAAATAATTACAGTATAAAAAATATGACGAGAATAATAAATGTATGATTACCCAATTAGCTTTTAGCGGCAGACACGCCAATCACAGCTGTTGGATTCTTTCGCAAAAATATAATAGCGTGTTGAAACGTTTTAGTGGGTGTGTATATTTTATTGTAAAGATAGAGACTCGTTCGAAAATTGTCTTCGAGAAAATGACGTCATACCGACTAAAGAGTTGAGAACTCAAGTGTGCGAGAAATTAAAACGAGTCAAACATAGCAAGTTATTTTAAAAACAGATCAACCTACCGATTACGCGATACTTGACTAGGTTACTATTGGTTACTTGTTAAAATACTATAGGTTACTATAGGTTACTTGTTAAAATACTATAGGTTACTTGTTAAAATACTATAGGTTAATATAGGTTACTTGTTAAAATACTATAGGTTACTATAGGTTAATTGTTAAAATACTATAGGTTACTTGTTAAAATACTATAGGTTACTATAGGTTACTTGTTAAAATATAATAAAATTTATAGATAAATATGCTCGTTGAATGTTTAGTTGGATTTAGTATAATTACAAACTGTTGCACGCTAGGTGGAGTTATATTTTTAATTCATTAATACTCAAGCGTTAGCAACAATTTTATAAAACCGTTATCATTTAAAAAAAATTCAAGTATTTTTTAATATAATAGAACATTTTACCATAAAAAATATATAAGAGTATTATTAATAATGGAACAAGTAGAATTTTTTTTAAATACAAGACGAAAATATGGTTGAATCAATACCATCTAATCATAATCAACGCATTGATCAACTCGTTGAGGTCGTTGCTGGAGGAAACTCGAAAAAATATTTTGGTAAAGAGTATAGTATTAACGAAATTGAACTTTAAATTTAGTCGACCGAGATAAATTATTCACGCGATACAAAGCGCGATTAGGTGGTGAAATGATATCTTCATTAGGTTCATCGATTATAACTATATACGCTAAAGCGTTAGGATTGAGTTTAAAGTTTGTCGATGTGATGGGATATGAGTTTACGATCGATAACGAAGGTGAATTAATTACGGATTTAGAAAAAGACCCACTCATTTTAAACGCTCTTTCATCTACATACTGCGAATTAAACTATAAATACGGAATATACCTGGCACCCATCGCAGCAACGCTAATTTCGGCGAAACATTTAAAAAGAAAAAATTCTTATTTTGATAATAAAGACGATGGAACAGCAATCAGAGATAGCGCAGTCACCAGCGATGGTAACGAAAGCACCGACTAAAATAAAAACAAATCCAAAAAGACAAGCGGCTGGTAAAAGAATCACGGAAGATCAAAAAATTAAAATTAAAAAATGATCTCGATGGTGCTAGTGTAAAAAAAGAACGTTTTGAAAAAGAAAACGATGATACATCAAACATGCTATACATTGGACTAGGAGTATTAGGTTTACTAGGTTTTGCTTATTACCTAAACTCGGCTAAAAAAACACAACCTATTGAGCAACCCTCGCCGGTTAAAAAACCTATAGAAATGACGATGGTCGAGCAACAACCAGTAAAAAAAGAAGTTGATTTTTTGTACGAAATGAAATTTTAAAAATATATTGTCTATACTATAAAATATGTCTTCAACAACGATAGATATAAAGGGAATCGTCAATTCTGCTTATCACGGAGCCGTCGTAGGAATGATAACCGTTATTTATAGCATGCTCGGAAAAAAAGCGTTTAAAATAAATCCGGCCGATTTGGGAAAGTTGGATGTAAACGACAGTCTAAAACTCACCGTGACGGTCGGGTCGGCGTTAATGACGCAAACGTGGTTGGTTCAACAAGGAATTTTACCTAAAAAAATAATGAATTCTACCGATTAAAAATATTTATAAAATGTGTATTATAAATAATAAATGGATAAACGAACGAAACAAAAATTAGAAAACGTGTATTATAGACCAGTTGGATACTGGAAAGTTCAAACGGCGATTGAAAAACTAGCTCAAGAAACAAAAATTTCTAAAAAATTAGTTCGACAGTGGATAAAAAAGCAAGCGCTGTGGCAAATTTATTTACCGTATCCCACCTACATTCCAAGACCTAACAGTTCAAACTCGAATCTAGAAAAACCAAATTACACACATCAAGCGGATTTATTGTTTCTTCCTCACGATAACGTGGGTAAAAAACGTACAAGTACGCGTTAACCATTAGCGATGAAGAGAGTAGGTATAAAGAAGTTGAACCGTTAATCGATAAAACCGCCGCGCAAGTAAGTAACGCGTTTGAAAAAAATAAACGTTCTCCACTCACATGGCCTAAAATTTTAAAAGTCGATCCTGGAAAAGAATTTATGTCGAGTGTCAATACATGAGTAAAAACAACGTTATACAAAGACGCGAAGCTGGTAATCATAGAGCGCAAGGTATAGTAGAGCGATCCAATAGAACTTTAGCCGAAAGATTATTTTCTCATCAATACGCTAAAGAAATGACCACGGATACAAGATCGAGAGAATGGGTTAAAAGATTACCGCTAGTTATAAAAGCATTGAACACCGAAACAACTAGACTTATACATTTAAAACCTAAAGATGCGATTAAATTATCCGTTGTTGTGCAAAATCCAGCTTCACCAGTTGATAAAAAAAAAATTGAAAAAAGAATTAATGCAAACGCTCTAGTAGATATTTATACGCGCCCGGTGAAGTGAACAAGATACGAGACGTCGCGCAACAGATCCTATATGGAGTATAACAATTTATAACATTAGTAAAACTATAAAAGATCAAAATCAACCATCTTGTATTATTCCGCCAGATACGGAAAATCCACCGATTACAATATAATAATTCTGAAATCTTATAATGACCGTAAGCTAAAGTATGTATTTTATCGCGTAAAATATATCTTTTTGTATCTAAAGGATTTAATGAAATTTTTCTATTCCACATTGTGAATAAACGATGATTCATATGTCTGATAGAATACATAGGGTGACGATACGTTTTATTTTTAAATAAAGATTGTTTATAGAACTTGTGTAAAATTTTCTTTTTTATAACTTGTTTTTTAACACCCTTGGCGTTTTTTATTTCTTTTCCATCCGCTGAAAGTATTAAGTACATTTTTGGTCTTAGTATAACACATTCTAAGATTGGAATTCCACCTTTCTCGTCTTTAAATTTTCCAATCGTTTTTTTTAAATTCTTTTCCGAATATAAAAAATTATCTTTATCATAATTACTAAAATCATATAAATATTTATCTTTTTTCATGTCTTTATAAACGTCTTCTGTTTGAATCTCAAGTAATAAACTATCCGTATCCGTGTAAAGTAAATTACATTTGTCGTCATATTTCTTTTTTAAAAGATTGTAATAAAAATCATACATATAAAGTTTAGCTAAATCCAATATAGCCATTCCGATGAATATCGGACGGTTGAGAAAAACTTTTAATCTTTCCATTCGAACAGCCACTAGATTATCATCAACAAATTTGATATCAGCAAATGTCGGTTTTGAAATAGCTTTGTTTAAACGTTTTTCGTCTTGTTCATCATTTAATCTCATGAGATTTATGTTAACGTAATTTTCTATATTTTCCATCGTTTTTCCAAAGATATGATTATTCTTGTTTTTGTACAAATTTTGTTCAAATTTTGATGTTGCATTTTTTCTCATATTCGTATTCAAATCAACGAAACTCTTAATCCAAGGCTTTTGATCAAATTTAATAACGCGATGAATTTTAGTTAGTTTTAAACCGAGTTGTACCATGTACCATGTAGTTTGATTTATCACCCAAAATGGCAACTAATTTTTTTTCTTTTGGTATGGAGTCGTCACCCAATAACCCAAGTTGATACGGCGACATCCACTCCTTTGGGATAATCATACATTCCGGCGCGAGTGGAAAACTGTTGTGATAATCGTGTAATTCTTTAGGATATTTCAAATCCACTTGTAAAAAGTAACCTGTGGGTGATTCGGAAGAGATTGATTCTGTATCGAGTAAATTAATTTCTTCTTGATTTAACCATTCAAAATGTCCAGTTGGTAAATATTGACTCATTGACCAACCATATAAATTATTCACGTCTAAATCTATAATGTAACTTGTACGTTTCGATGAATCATAATCTGGACAATAAGGATTGTTTGCTTTATCGTATCTCTTGTTTCCTACACACGCAAAACCCCCTCTTGTGCCGTCTTTTGATAGTAAATGCATGTCGTGATCCATATATAATCCTGTAATTTTTCCCGAATGTTTAAATAAAGCGTCCCAACAAAAACTCGGACCCGTGATATAATGTGCGGGATCCAAACCATCAATAGACAAACAAGTGGTGCGATAATTTTCAAACACGTCGGCTAATAATAAAGTATCGGTGCGCACGTACAAATTGTGATAATCTTCCATAGTTTTACACTTGTATGTTTTCCAAACTTTTTGAGCGTGCGAGTATTGTTCGTCCGTAATGTGTTCCCCGGTTAAACGACTAAAAAAAAACTCGTTTCGAAGGAAGACGTTTTTTTTTTTAATTTAGCAAAATTATCCATGTATTCATACGGATAAATACCTTTCTTTATAAGTAGCTTTAATTTCTCTGGATTTGGTTCATGTAATTTAGAAATGTGAAAAGAATCCATGTCGCTCGATTCAACAATCTCATTGAGCGAAGCTGGGAAAAAATGAGCGGCATCTATAAATTGCAGATTTCCAATCAAAAAAAGATTTATAACTTTCCATGTCGTCTGGAATACATTTTATATTTCCTTCAACTCGACTCGCGGCTTGCATGATAAGATGAGCGTCGTATCCTTGTAGATTAAAAAAAATCTATAGGAATATTTATTTTATCAGGATCTATTCTTAGTTTTAAATTGCATTTTCTATGTGCTGCGCCTCTATATTTTCCCGTGACGTGACAATGATCTCTAACTTTCTCGTATCCTTTTTTAAAGTCTTCTACTTTTTTCTCGTATTTTTTCTTTAATTCTTCTCGTTTTTTTAGTATTCTTTTAATTTCTCGTCGTCGTCGTCGTCGATGTATTCTTTCTTTAATTCTTTTAATTTCTCGTCGTATTCTTTCTGACAATATAATTCATTCTCAAATTCTTTTTTACAACCCCAACAATCACATTTCCACCGCTTTTATAATATTTTTCACCGTGCGAGTGAAAATCTTCCCACCCGCAAATCCAACACTTTGTAGCGTTTTGAAAATTTAAAACATCTGAGTTTGTCATAATCATTTTCTTTTCCTAATAATTCTAAAATCTTACCTACTTCTTCAATTAACGCATCTAAAAGGTGTTTGACCGCATCTTTACCACAATATGTCTCGCACGCCATTACTTTTTCATCACATCGAACAACCGCATACGAATAGCCACAAGCAATGTGTTCGTCTTTTTTTATAGTATTGGATGTTTGCTTTTCATTTATCTTTTTAGTATCGATTCAAAATCAGAGTAAATAACAAAAGGAGCTTTCATCATGTTTTTATAATTTATAATTTTTTTAGTGTCGTTGTTTTCATCCTTGATAGGCATTTTTAACCTTTGGGATGGTTTCTCACCACCACCCACCTTGCAATCCGATTATATGTGTTTATTTAGTAATTTTTCGGATGAATAACCGTGTAAACACTTTCTACAATAAAACATTTCACTTTTGTGTTTGTTTTGATCAGATAAAAAACGGTTTAAATTCTTAATCCAAACGTAGTGCGATTTATCTTTTTTATGAAATAATAATAAATTAACTTTTTTTTATTGTTTTATCTTTATCACTAGGTTGGTCGCTAATATACTGAGGTTCCAGTAATTTTTCCTCCGAATAGTATCCTAAAACGCATATCGAAAAATTTTGCGTCTCTACTCGTTTGATTTGGGAGATTGGAGTCGGAAAATCAATGTCGGTAAAATTTAAACCGTGATCTGTAAGATAACTAGATATTAATTCAGGATGGATTTTCTTTTTGGGTTCGGTGGGGGGATAAAGAGCTGAAATAATCGCCCATTTTAAACACGCTTCATCGTGTTTGTTTTTAATATTGATACATGTTTTTTTGTTTTCTATCCATGGATCCAACTTTATGTATGAGCTTCCTCGAAGTGGTGAGTACTTCAATATTTTTATTTGCAATTTCACAACGCGATCTAAAATCCATCCGGAATCTTTCTTCATTTCTTCTTCTATTTTATGGATCATTATATTGTTAGCGTGCGTTACCTTATCTTCAATTTCATATTCTTCGAGTATATTCATCATTTTATGATTAGCGTGAAAATCCTTGTACTCTTGGAGCCCGCGTCCTACCTCATATTTATAAAAATCAACGGTTGTAGTTAGCTGAAACTTTATTTTTCTAAATTCTTGCATACCTAAAATTTAATTTTCTATTACCTTTCTTTTTACACCATTCAAAAATTCCATAGTGTCGTACTGTAAAATGTGACCATCCGGTACGATCATTAAAAGTTTTTTATATTTTACTCTAGCACCATCGTAAACGTATTTGGTTTCAAATCTCAACTCTTCTTCTCGTCCGAGCGCTCTTTTAATCGCCTTAATGTAGTCTTTTTTATGTACTCTCTCATTACCACCCGACTACCATGGGGTTGTAAAACAATATTGTTTATTCTTACATACTCTACAAGTTGTTCTAAATTTAATTTATAGTATGGTCTTTCTTTATTTCGTTTTATATATTTTTTTACACCCAAGTGTTAAGATCGTTTATTTATTGTTTTCGTTCTACTGTCTTCCACTAAAAAAATGGGTCCATGATGTCTTTCAAATTCTTTCAATTCCCTAAATGTCCATCGCGATAAATATTTTCTTCTTTCCATCCTCTCTTTTAATATATTACTAGATAAAATAATATCATTATTTCAATTTGTTAACGACTAAAAACTATTTCTTTTTAAGATTTAAAATTTCAATCTACGCATCTACAATACTATACTCCCTACTGCTACCCAGCAATAAAACACATCTTTAAAAATGTTTACCTTTGACCTCTTAAATACTACTTGCTCACCTTCTAACTCATCTAAAAAATTCTAAAAAGTGTTTTTAGAATTTTTTTCATAAAAGAAAACTCAACCAAAAAATACTACTTGCTCACTTCTAAAAAATAAAAATAA